>JAREIK010000385.1:3972500-4572500 GCA_029783825.1 Sapria himalayana
ACTCTGAAGTTACACAATGAAAAAGGCAAAAAAATATATATGTATAAAACACATAGCTAAGACTATACTCAACACCTTGAATATAGGGATTCAAGAAGAAAAGGGATAGGCTAGTATAGAAGAATAAGTTGTGGCTTTCACCAAAGTTTTGGCATCCAATAAAGTAAAGACCCAATAAATAATTATTGCTAAAGCAAGACCGAAGGCAAAAATGAAGAAGAATGAGGTAGGGTAACATACTAAGATGATAGTTTAGACAATAGGGATCTCTGATGGAGGAAATAAGATTTTGATTATCTAGCTATGAACTTTAAATATAGATCTGCTTGGAAGGCAACCCAAATTTTTTTTCTACATGTGTGATGTAATAAAATAAACTTTTATATATACCACATATATGATTATATACTCACCTAATGACTCTTATTTTAGTATTTTTTTGATAATATGTAATTATGAAAATGGGATCGATTTCATGACTTTGGAGTTTTTGTATATTTTAATGAATATTTATGAAATTAATCAGTTTTTTGAGGTGTTTAGCTAAGGAGTAGAATTTGGTGTGTCACATAGTTTCTACATCATTTTTTTTGGTTGAAACACTACCTATTTAGTCATAACATCTTCATATTTTATTATTTTACCAACTCATTAGCATAATCCTTTTGTTGTACAACTTATTCTTTGTGGTTTTAATATTATGATAAAGTCATAGTCATCCTTATCTCATTGAATTTTAATGATTAAGATATTAATTTTATATCATAGCAATCATGAACACCACTAGTATTAAAAGTCTCAGTCACATTATAGCACCACAAAGTTTATATTTAGTATGACTAGATAATCTCAAGTCAAAGTAGCATTCTTTATACAAAGCTTTGAATTTTAAGCTATAGAAAGTTATAAAGTAAAAAATATTCAGAGCAAAATTTTTGTAATTACTGAATGTCATAACTTTTGGGATATGAAATGTTATAAAGTATATTATTCTAGTACAACAATTCTTCAAGGCCATGACTCATTTTATAAAAAGAAGACAAAGCTGTGACTTTTATATTTATGCTAATTATCAATGTTGCGACTACTTTAAAGAACTATGGTGATATGATATATGAGAGAAGTCAAGGCTTGAGTCATGGTCACTCACAGCACCATGGTCACTTCAAACAAATGAAATGCCACATTTTATATCATGGTCATTTCCCAATAACATGACCAAATGATACACATAAGAAAAATTCTTTATGCCATAGCCATTTTTTAGCATCATGACTATATAATTATTAAGAAAGACAAATATCAAAGCCATGGATATTTCCAAATCACAAACATATTACGATATGAGAGGCCTTTCACAATGCCATAGCCATTCCTAATGCCACAGACTCTATAAGAAGAATAAGAAAGACAAACACATGAAGTTGCCATCACTTCCTAGAGCCATGACTTTGTATTACTAAGATATTAGACCCGAATCATTGTCATTGCTATTTACCACGAGTTTGTATTATAAAAAAATTGGGATACACTATTGATTCACTATCACTTTCTAGAGTTATAATCTCGAGCTTAAAATATGAAGACTAAAGTGCAGTTTTTTTTGAAAGGCAAGACTTTTGACTTAAAGTAATGCAGAATCATTTGAGTATATAAGAGAAAGAAAGAAAAATTCCAATTGATTCCACCATTATTATTTTTCCTCCATGTAAAAAGGAAAGGTCATGGTGCAACAATTAAATCCTATGAGCAAATTTTACAATTTCTAGGGGCTCCACAAGTAAATAAGGGATGCAAGATTTAATGATAATCCCTAGAATTGAGGGCATGACTCTCAAACCCCCTATCTATGATATATTTGAGAATTTCTATCAAAATAGTATGTGGTCTATAATTTATGTAACTTGTTTTCTATGATGTGATAATGATATTTTATTAATGAATATATTTTTATTTATATTGTATGATGGATATCGATAGATGATATATTAAATAGAACTTTAACTATGAATTTGACTAATGATAGGTTTATGTGAGATCATCATTGTGGATAATGATAGATAAACCCAAAGACTCATTTACGCATACCTTAGGAATAAAATGATAGCTCTTTTGATTGTGATACATGAGTAATACATATATATTAAAACCTAAAATTTGGGTATGTTAATCTTTATGAGTTTAGTGCTTACAAACTCAAAAGCACGAATAATTTTACATATTAATCCTTTGTATACCTCTTAGAAGAAGTAGTTCTCAATTAGGATAGACGTTATATAGAATATCCTCCTAATGGGTTCACCTTTAGTGTGTGGGTCATATCATTATCGAGGAAGAATGTGACATATAATCATCTGGATATGTATGAGTATATTGTGATTCATAAGTAGCAAAAACCATTATGAAATAAATCTGTTAATTATGTAAGTTATATAATTACATAGTCAAAAGTATAAATACTTATACATCAAGTCAATTCATAGTCTTTATGACACATAAGGCCAAAGTATAATAGTATACATACTAAGCAACTATTAAGGAAAGTTGAAAATTTACCAAAAAAGTTATTGGATTATGAATGACTCACAAGTAGAAATGATTTGTTATCTTAGTAAAGACGTATCAAGAGAACATCTATGAGAGGACATTGATGAGAGGAATGCCATTGGGAATGAAATAATAGTGGTAACCACCTTGTATGTGATTAGAGTAATGAGTTTTTATACAACAGCAGAATCTTAAATTTTGTGTCTAAATATAATACAATTCAAATTAATTTGAACATATATCACATAATTTTTTTTGATAAGTAATAAAATATATCACCTAAATTTATTGAACAAATTCATGGATCTAAAGTTGATTCCACAATCTGAGATATTATTTTTAGTAGCATTGAGTTGTTTCACTTTTGAATAACCAAATTACTAATACAATTCCTAAGAAACTAATATCTAGATGAAAGTCCTATTTATTACTTGTATGACCAATATACTTGATGATCTCTGTTGATGAGATATGCTCACCAATGAGCTTTTTGGACAATAACTAACCAACAAAATTATATATCATAACAAAGCTTTATCAATATATTTTATAGCAATAAGCATCTATTAACTCAAGAGATAAAATGCGATAAAAACAAATGGCATGAAAAACTCCAAGAGGAAAAACTATGAGATTTCAATTGATCTGACAATTTAATGTGATGAATAAATTATAAGGTTATTAAGTTTTGGTGTACCAGTAACAAAATATATAAAAAAATCTTAAATTTTTATAATATTTCGAAAAAGTATACCAAAACTTAAATAAAGTGCTACACAACTCATTGATAGAGCTTTCCCAACTTGATTGGTAAATTATAAATATAAGGAATTAGAATGTCTAATATTCCAAATCTCTCATTGTTTTCTTATTTGATTTCTTTTAAAAAATAACTTTCTTCAACTAGAGAATATTTGAGTTCCACGTATATTAATGTCATATTAATTTCTTAAAAATCCATTAAGGACAAAAATCTCTATATCATATGACTAAAATCTAGTTCTTAACCAATATTTAATTTAATTTTCCTTTTCATTAGAAATATTGTTTCGGTTTGAAATTAATCTTGAATCTTTAAAAACATTTCCTTGCACTCTATTCATTATGAGTTGAGGAAAAATAAAAGAAATAACAAGCAAGTGATTGCCATTTTTTTTTATTTTTTGTGCTTCATGTCTAGTTAATTAATCACAAACAAAAATTAGGTCCATTTTTAAAAAAATAAAAACTAAGATATTGGCATAAATTTACTTAAGAATGATATGAAAATCATTCCATATATTAATTATAAATAACTTCTAAATGGGGATGAATTGTTTGAGCCAATTCCCAAAATAAACTATATAGATACACACACACACACACACACACACACACACACACACACACTTTTAGTAAGCATTATGTTTGATTATCATTCATCTAGTATTTTGCAGCAGAATCTTTTAAAATTATTGGCAACCATTGCTTGGGCATCTTTCATTAATTGTCATCTGAACAAAACACCAAAAATCTCCTTTGTCATTGACATTTTTAGGATAAAATTTTTTTATTACATGAATAATTGCAAGCTAAAAAATTTACCTATATACTCATATGAAAGTTTCCTACTATATTACTCAAAAGTCATTCTTTAGAATCTATCTACTTTTTAACATGCATAAATATAAGAAATAAGAAAAAAATTAATGACAACGGCATGAGTTATTCAAATAATAGCAATTCAAATTCAAAGTTAATTCAATTATGATGACAAATAATCAAACAAAGATATAAAATATTATCTATTGTATGCAATAATTTATATCC
The DNA here is from genome assembly GCA_029783825.1 of Sapria himalayana. Classification (NCBI taxonomy): domain Eukaryota; kingdom Viridiplantae; phylum Streptophyta; class Magnoliopsida; order Malpighiales; family Rafflesiaceae; genus Sapria; species Sapria himalayana. The sequence continues at coordinate 3,976,857 of JAREIK010000385.1, forward strand.
ACACGATAGTAAATTAGTAACTGTTACAATTTCTATTTATGTATATAAGTGATTATGCTGAAATATAATATCAGTGGATTGTGCAGTGCATAACATAACCACAACAGATACCAATTTTAATGCAGTTCACTAACCTTTCAATATGATTAGCTACATCTACAAAAAAAAAGTACGTAGCATTTACAGATTTATTGACCCTCTTATTTTATTATAGAATCGAGAGAAAGAAAAAAAAGAAGAAAGTGCACAATCATGATATATAGAACAATTAGGGTTATACATAAAATAAAATAAGTTAGATCTTTATAGTGAATCGGGTTATGCTCCAAAAATTTCTTCGGGCCACTAACTGGGTAGCAGGACCCCCGTTATTGTCCAATATCATGTATCCAATCTCTCAAACATAACATATTAGTACATGCACCTATAAATAAAATAAAGAAATAAAATAAATGGTTAAGAAAAGAGATAATAAAGTCTTTCCTCTATTATCGCTCAGTCACCTATATATGAGCTTTGGGGTCATGAGGTCAAAATATATAAGGTCCCGTGGGGCATGTATGAAAAAAGTATCTGGAAAAGATACGGTGGGGTACATATTAGACATCTATGGGGATTGAACTCATTTCCTCCAGATTTAGGCAATCTTTCCCCTTTGCAGATCACAAACTTTCATATTGTTGCTAAATTGTTAACTTAGTTTTGATCACAATTTTATATAATTTAATGATTATAGATTATAACAAATTTAAACAAACAATGTGCATTCTTTTTTATTTTAAATTACATGGCCCATTCTAAATAAATTCTTATTATTTTTCACTATTTTTCTATTTGATATATATTTTTTGTACTTTTTCATTCTTATATTTTTCTTGATTGTAATCCTGTCACTTAGAAAAAAATATTTTAGGGTAAATAATTAATTATCAATTCCATTTGATGATAATTTATATTGCTAACCAACCCCCACAATTTTTTTAAAGGAAAACATTTTCCCCCAAAAATTATAAAGAGAAAAAAAAAACTCAATTTCAACAATAAGGCTAAGGGTTCAATATCTTTGTGTGATATTTCACCAAGAGAATTAATCAATTCAAACGATAATGCACTTGCATATGAAAAAAAAATAATCATACAAATAATTATACATGTATTCAATAAGTGAGTTATCAAAATCAAAAATCAAGAAAAAAGTTATCTATATTTTTAATCAATTTAGTTTTTAACTATCAATTCATTCGATTTTAAGATCAATCATATTACATATAATGTGGAAACCTAACTCCTTATCCAAGCTCATTAGTGTGAGACTTGTTTAGAATGAAGAAAAAAGAAAGGATATGATTGAATTTTAAAAGAACAAATTAAATTTGGTTAATAAGATTTAAGTTAAAATAAAACATTAACTTATATTGATACAATTTGTAAATCAAGGCTTATCTACAATTATTTTTGAATAATTTTGAAGATAACAAACTTTAATAAATACTATTTGAATATTAATTATTAATCAAAATTTAATAAACATTATTTGAAAATTATTATTAATCAATTTTTATTTTTGGTACACTATATAGAAAATATTTACAAAAAAAAAAACTCATACTTTTCGTTTTTGAAAAAAAGTACTTCAAAACCTAAAATATTTACCTTTTAGTGCACTCAAAAAGGAAAATCCAAAAATATCCATTCTAGTCCATGTAAACCAATATTTTGCTTATATAAAAATACCTAGTGTATCAAAAAAAATTTTCATTATAAACATTTATATATAGTATTTTTAAAAACACTTTCATTTAAATAGAAATAATGTTTTAGTTACTTGTTTTGTTTTTTTAATACTTATGTGTATCGGGAATGATATTTTTTGGTTTTTATTCGTAAGAATACCAAAATATATATAATTTTCTATTACAAAAAATTTGAATCTTTTTTTTTTTTGTAAATGCATTTAGGTAGTATATCAAAGCATATGGATATAATTTTCTATACATTTTCGAAGAATTTGATCAGGATGTTTAAATCATAAATTAAATAAAAATTAATCTTTTCATTCTAGAACTTCCTATCAAATGGATAAAATAAAAACTTCAAGAATATTTTCTTAGTAAACTAATTGAACTTATTTTCAAACTCTCTTAGTAAACTAAATTTCCAAAACATTAATTATGAATATTTTCATTCAATAATGCATTAAATTCAATCTTCATAAATTAAAAACACTTTGAAGAACTTCCAATCTTGAAATTCATAAAGTTTTTCTAAGCATTTTCATTTAAGAATATCAAGAAATTAATCATTAGATTCTAAAAATAATTTTCAAAATTTAATAAAAAGAATTTTTGGAAATATTTTGTGTTTTCATTCAACAATAAATTAAGTATTATTCTTCAAAGTCTATTATTTTTAGAGAATTTGACAGACTAAAAATTTCAAAAATTATTTTAAGTGTAATCATTTGATACTCTATCAAAATTTTGATAAGGAAACTTGAAACCTCCAGTTTTAAGAAAATTATACATATCTTTCAACTGCCTAGTAAATCAAAATTAAACAAATTTTTATCAAGAACTCTTGAAAACATGATATAGAAACATAAACTAATAATTATACCAATTTTTATTTCATATGGATATATACTAATATGCCAATAACATGTTTCTAAAAAACCCCAATCTCAAAATAGACAAACTCCTCACATATTTTTCCTTTCTAAGAGATGTTTAACTAACTCCTTATAGAGTTAATTTGTACATTTTTAAAATGAAATCCACATATATATTCCATTCTATTTATTTTTATATTCATTCATTTTTATTTTTTATTTTTCATTCTAACACAATTTCATAGTATAACACTTTATTTCAAAGGTGAAAGCAAGCATGTGAAACTGGGATAATATAATTTTTGTAAGAATTACAAAAATATATATATGAGCACAACATTAATTCATCAACTATAAGGGAACTACATTCAAGATGACATTTTTATTTAAATACAACATTATATACTTTTTGATCAATGGACAATATTCACACAAAACACATAATAAGATTTTTATTTAAAAATCATTTAACAACCTCTTTTTCATGATAAAAAATATTAATTGAAACAAGATAAAAAATTGAACTTGATAATGTAGACTATAAACAATGAAATCTTATCAAATTATTGTAATGATGTTGGCAAAGTGTGTTTTATATTTCTTTTCAAGATTTTTTTTTGTTTCTTCAATTTTTTTCTCTTTCTTTTTCTCTGCTTATTTTTCTATTTTAGAGACGGTGAGAAAGTAACCCAAAAATCATAATATTAAACAGTGTAGGATGTTCTAAATGGTTTTACAAATTATTTATGATTGATTGAATATTATGGACATGCATTTGCATAATAATGAGCATTACTCGATTTCAAACAATTATAAGTCCCAAAAGAGAAGCATTACTTGCTTAGGTGATTTGCTGATGTCTATTTGTGAGGCATATTTATTCAAACATAAATGATAAATAATAGAAGTGGGATTTATCTTTTAATTCATGCAATAAAATGCATTTTGATGTATTAACTTTTCATGTGCTAACAATAAACAAAATAAACACATAAAATTGACCATTATTTTTTTTTTCTATCCTCACATTCCTTATCTTATCTCTTGACCCATATATGGGCCTTAAGGCCTCGGGATCATTGTAGGTGCACCCCCAATTCAACCATATGATAGGTGATCTGGTAAGTACTTTTGAAAACTATATCCAACGTTCTTGGGGATTGAGCTCGTCTCTCCATGGTTAAAACATTCAACCTCTTTTTCCAATTAGACTACCATGGAATTAGTATACACCCATTTATTTATCAGTCAATTTAAAAAAAAAATTCTCCGAGGCTTATTACCTACTTCATCAAGTTTTGTTTTGAAGACATACTTGTTGCCAATAATGTTCATACTTTAGGGTCTAAAACTAAATATTACATATCTTCTCCTAAGAATTAATTCAATACTTGGTGAATTGCCTCAATAAGTGTATCATTTCTCAATATTTTCACAATATATTAGATTCTATTTGATATGTATATCATGCATAATTATTTCATTTAAATTGAATTATTTTGCTTCATCAAGCTATCTTTATAGTTCTCCATTATATTACTTACTGAATAAAATTTATCAATAATATGTGTGTGTGTGTGTGTGTAATTCTAATTCTAGGTTATCACTAATTATATGTAAACACACACACACACATATAATTTATTTATTTATATATAATTATAGGTTATCACTAATAACATTGCAATATCAAAAAATATACAATTTGAACTAAATATATCTATTTTATGCAATATATCTTTCTATGTTTTTGAAAATTCTCTATTTTTTCAACAACCAAATTTTTTTGATGTGTTGTGAAATCTAAAAGATTATTGTTGATTATCAAAATTTGGATTTAATTTTTTGTTAAATTTTTATTATCTTTTAATAGACAACATCTATCTTCATATATCTTACATAAATTATAATAGGTTTATTATCTTGTGAGGTCTCATAATAAGTTTTTCTATAGTAAGGATACAATTAAAACTTCTCTAAAGTGATGCATGACTACATTCATAACTTCAATCCAAGATATATTGAAATATGATCATGATGATTAATCAAAGTGTGAGCCACTTCTTAAGTGACTATATATATTTTTTATCTATCAAATTTCTTCAAGGTTTTCTAACAACTTAAAATTCATGTTTGATACCCAGAGAAAGGATAAATTCTATAAAATTTAAGTTTTAGAATTATTTGGCCCCATCACTACTATAATATCTCCTATTATAATATTTTATTTATGTTTCTATTTCAAACTTCTTAAAGATTCTTAAGGTCTCACTCTTTTTGTTTTTTTTTTTTTGTTAAAAATGAAAGTCAAGCCCATCAACTATAGTTATTTATACATGTAAGAATATACTTAATGTCATTCATACTATATTGCCTTGTTTAAGATTCATATGTAAGAGATTTAATGATTGTGAAATTGCAACTCATCGACTCTTCTATGAGTACTCCTAATTTATTTTTCTTTCATACAAATATGATAAATAAGATGTGAACATTTTTTAAACAAAGAAGATTAATTAATGACTTAATAATTAATAATATTAATCAAATGATTATAATTTAAATGACTAAAATGACAAAGTCTCACATTAATTTATTCTATTTTTGAGTTACCGTAGATAAGAGAAGAGGCATAATATTCATAGATGACATAAGAATTATTCAAGAATCTCAAATCAACAAGAAGAAAACAGTCAAAGTTTTAGATTTGAGATACCAAAATGTAGTTTATTTTATTTTTCAAGGATACACACATCACCCACTTAATCTGTTTGTGTGTGTGTGTAAGCTATAAGATGATGTTATTTATATTAAATGAAGTGGGGAGAAAAGGGGTAATTGAATTCATAATTAAGATTACAGAGATCCAAAACTTAAACATTTTAAGTTTTGAAATTTTTTTTTTAATTTTAGTTTTGAAATTCGGATGGAATCAAAATCATAAATATTTTTGATTTTGATTTAAATGACTAAACATGACATGTCACCCAGTAATTTATTTTATTTTTAAGGTAGCATAGATAAGAGAAGAGGAAGAACATCCATGCACAAGCACAACATAAGAATTATTCAAAGATCTCAAATCAACGAAAAGAGGAGAGTTAAAGTTTTAGATTTGTCTTTGTTTCTTTAATGGACACACATCACCCACTCTGTGTATATGTGTGCGTGTGTGCGTGTTGCGCATGTATAAGTTATAAGATGATGTGATATTTTTTTAAATGAAGTGGGGAGTAAAATGGTAAATTCGCAATTTAAATGAACTGAGGTCCTTGATTTTAATATTTTATGTTTTGAGATTTTTATTAAATTTTTTTTTTTTTGAAATTGGGACGAAATCAAAATCATAAATATTTTTGATTTTGATTTAAAATAACTAAAAATGACATGTCACACATTAATTATTCTATTTTTAGCTACCATTGAATAGATAATAGAACAAAGAACATTCATATATCATCCACTCTCTCTCTCTCTCTCTCTCTCTCCCTCCCTCTCTCCCTCCTTCCCTCCCTCCCTCCCTCCCTCCCTCCCTCCCTCCCTCCCTCCCTCCCTCTCTCTCTCTCTCTATCTCTCTATCTCCCTCCCTCCCTCTCTCTATCTCTCCCTCTCTATCTCCGTCTTCCTCCCTCCCCCTCGCTCTCTTTATGTTCGTAAGTTATAATATGATGTGATATTTTTTTTTAAATGTAGTGGGGAGGAAAAGGGTAAATTCGTAATTAAAATGAACAGAGGTTCATGCTTTAAATATTTTATGTTTTGAGATTATTATTAATTTTTTTTTGAAATTAGGACGAAATCAAAATCATAAATATTTTTGATTTTGATTTAAATGACTAGATATCACATGTCACAAATTAATTTATTCTATTTTGAGCTACCATTGAATAGATAAGAGGACGAACATTCAAACATCGCCCATTCCCGCCTTCTCTATCTCCCTCTCCCTCTCTCTATCTCTCTTTACCTGTCTATCTATCTATCTCTCTGTCTCTCTTTGTATCTCTCTCTCTGTCTCTCTCTTTGTCTGTCTCTCTCTTTGTCTGTCTCTCTCTTTGTCTGTCTCTCTCTTTGTCTGTCTCTCTCTCTCTCTCTTTGTCTGTCTCTCTCTCTCTCTCTCTCTCTCTCTCTCTCTTTGTTTGTCTCTCTCTCTCTCTCTCCCTCTCTCTCTCTCTCTCCCTCTCCCTCTCCCTCTCTCTCTCTCCCTCTCTCTCTCTCTCTCTCTCTCTCTCTCTCCCTCTCTCTCTCTCTCTATCTCTTTCTATATGTGTGTAAGTTATAAGATAATGTGATATTTTTGTTAATGAAGTGGGAAGGAAAGGGGCAAATTCGTAATTAAAATTTAAAGGTGTCGAAACTCCGAAGCTTAAAATTTGATGTTTTGAGATTTTTTTTTTTGAAATGGGACAAAATCGAAATCAAAAATATTTTTGAATTGAGATTACTAGAATACATTTGTACCTATAAAAACTTCTTTGATCTAGCGAAAAAAAAAATATAAAATAATGAAAAAATATAACTCAAAAAACAGAAACAAATTTCTAGCTAGAATGCTAGATGACGCGAGCGAGTACTCAGTGCTACTACTACCGACATTAGATAAAAAAGTAAAAAAAAAAAAGAAAAAGAAAACTCTACCATCATTTAACATATATAGCTTAAAGTACAGAGCGTCGGTGGTATGTGAGTTCGCGAGGCAGGTTGATTCATGGAAGAAAAGACAGAGAATTGCAGAAAAAACGAAGGCATCTCAAGGCGTGGTCGTGGTCATTCAGAAGCCACAGGATTGAACTACGGAACGAGACGACACGGTACGACCAAGTGGGCAATTATGGTATCGTAGGTAGAAGACAAGCCCAGAAGCACAAAGCTACAAAGAAAGGCACATGGCGCAGAGGAATGATGAACAGAACCGCAGGCGCCTAGGCAAGAAAGAACAGAAACTGAAGCTTTTCATTTTCTGAGTTGCAGAGCCAACAGAACAGCAACAGCATTTGTTTTCATTTCCTTGTCCCCAACCAGCAAAACCCGCTCGCTGGTTTACTTGCGATTCTATTAGTGATGCGAAAAAAAAAGAAAAAAAAGGAAAATTATGTAAAATTATATTAAAATAAAAATATTCATTGAAAAATCCTAATCCCAAAAAAATTAAAAAAAAAAAAGTTATAACACACACACACACACACGTTTTTATTTTAACAAATGTAGTTTTTTTTTTTAATTAGAGGGGTATTTTGGTAATTTCAGCACACCGGATTTAAAATGAATTTTTTTTTTGTTATCTTCTTCTTTTTATAATTTTTCTTTAAATTTTTTTAAAATTTATGTTTTTTTTATTTGTTATTTTGTTAATTTATTTCTTTTTTTTTTTGAAAAAAAAATTAATTTAGTGCTTTAAGAGAATTTAAAATGAATCTGAATAAAATTAACAATGAAAAAAAATAACAACTTATTTAAAAAAAAGATTTTGCAAAAAAAAATTATGAGCTGACTAATAATTTACACATACAACATGTATATACACAACTAAAGCACACCAATACGAAAGTTAATACGTATATATACCCATCAAAAATACCACACAAAAATACATGCAAATCCACATATTTGTTAATTTCTGGCATTTATTCACACAAAATAAATAAACCAGCAAAAACCCTAGAAGAAATTAGAAAAGAAAATAAATAATAATTCAGTAACTAAAAAATTGGATCAGCATAATTTCATTAATTTCACACATATTCATTAATTTCATCACCATACATATAGGCGCAGGCGCATGTGTATGTATATATATATATATATATATATATATATAACTTAACAAAGAATGAGTAGCATCCTTTATGATATACAAAAAAAGATCATGGGCTACATAACAAAGCAAAGTTGCAAAGACCTTACACTTGACAAGGTGGACTTGCCAAAGTTGCAAAGGCCCAACAAATATTCATCGGCAATGTGATCATGCCCAAATTTGCCCACTTTTATTTCCCACATTGAAGCCAGGAGTAGCCATGCAATTCGTGTCAAAGGCCATGTCGCTGCCTTCTAAAACCCTAAGAATCTTCACCATTCGACCAATAAAACATAAAAAATACATAAAGACATTGCATAAAGCCTGAAATCTCAAGTAAGATAACGTTCATAATATGATAGTCTAGTTGACAAAAAGAATAGATGCTTTTATTTTGTGATCACAAGTTAGATCCCCAGGAACACAAAATATGCTTCCTAGAGTATCAGTTACTTAGATCTATCATGTTGTTGGGGTGGATGTCTTACATGCTTTTACACCATGGCTATGAAAACCATATATGAGAGAGAAAGAGAGAGAGAGAGAGAGAGAGAGAGAGAGAGAGAGAGAGAGAGAGAGAGAGAGAGAGAGAGAGAAAGAGAGAGAGAGAGAGAGAGAGAGAGAGAACTATTATTATCCTAATTTCATGAGTTCGATATGGAAAGATACTAAATATGCTCCTCATAGTGTCTATTTGAGCATCTCCAATCACACTCAATAAAATAACTACTCAAAATATGTAATTTTTCAGAATACACTCTAACCATATTCTCTATTTCATACCTAACTTTTAATATTTTTTAAAAAGTCAAACATATATATAGAGAGAAATAGAGAGAAAAAAAGAGAGAGAAAATTTAGAGAGCTCAAATGACTATCTACATTTGTTAAGCCATTTGAGTAAATTAGGAAATAGAGAGTAAATTAGAGTGTGTTGTAGAGGAATTTTTTGTATTTGCCTAGCTAAAATAGCTAAAAGTAAAAAAATAGAGAGTGGGTTGGAGATGCTCTTAATTAGATCTATGATTCTATTGGGACAAAAGTTTTACTTGTTTTAACTTTGAGACCTTGAGACCCATATATAAGTCAAGATATGATATTAGTTTATTTATGACATGATCACAAAAATCATTAAAAAAGTATGATAGTTCAATTGATAAAGAAAATGAATGCTTTACCCTAAGATCATGGGTCTGACCCAATTGGATGCTAAATATGCTCCCCAAAGTTTAGATCTATCATTCTACTAGGATGAAGGCCTCACTTGCTTTGGCCAAAAGATAGTATGAGTTGAGGTTGAGAGGAGACATGAAGAGAGAGAAAGAGAGAGAGTGAGAGAGAGAGTATGATAGAGAGAGTGTGTGTGTAAGATAGAGAGAGAAAGAAAGAAAGTGATATATATATATATATATATATATATATATAGAAAGAAGAAAATCATAAACAAAGAGATAGTATGAGTTGGGGGGAGGGGACGAAAGCCTTAATTGCTATCACCAAGTGATAGTATGAGTTGAGTTTAGAGAGAGAGTGTGTGTATGTGTGTGTGTGATGCTCCGAAAACTAAAATTTCTAGATATGTGGTTTACCTGTGACATGCGAGGCCGAGATTGTGGGTCACGACGTAAGCATAAAGATGCTGCCTGAAGCATGCAACAAACCTCTGGCTCTGAGACATGGGGTCCCAACCTCGGGTCTATTAGTTTATCCATGGCACGGTCAAGAAGAAGCGGACGTGCCTGTTTCCCACGAGAAAAAGAAACATCAAAATGGGCCAATTTCAACCAAAAAACTCTCAAAAACACTAAAATCATAAAAGAAAGTAAACGCAAACAATTTTGAGTTTGTCACTTTACCAAGCTTGATTACGCCTACAAATTGATGCTACTAAGGATGCAATTACCATTAATCATACCCATTCAGTTAGGCATTGCTCTCCCTTGGGCCTGTTTAGATCCACTGCTTTCCGCCCTGTAACAAGCTCTATCAGCACAACCCCAAATGAATACACATCAGCTTTTTCTGTAATCTGGCCACTTTGTACGTATTCAGGAGCTAAATAACTGCCACCCATTAAGAGAGAATGGTCAATTTGAGTGCTTGTTGCTACTTTGAACACCAATTACCATTGATTAGCTAAACACAAAAAGTACAAAATTTACCCAAAAGTGCCAATCACTCTCGTTTCAATGGCACTGTCTCCATTGGGTTGCCACCTTGCCAATCCAAAGTCTCCCACCTAGAAAATAATGAAAATTGAATGGCACAAAAACTTGAAATTATCAAGCAAAAAATAATCTCCAATCAAGTAAAGTCTCAAGATACATGTAATCTTATATTAGAGGTCATATTTTAGCAACAGTAAGTGTCGAATTCTAGATTTTAATTTTCAGAGATAAGATTATCAGTTGTCTAGAATATAATGAATTATTCTCAGTTAGTTAAGATAAGACTTAATTAATTTGATTTTAACATAAAAATAATATAATGAATTATTTTATTTGATACAATCTCTCTGATTTTGAAACTAATTGGATACAATCTCTCTAATTTTGAAAAATAAAATTGTTGATATATTAACCTTCTCCAAATCCCTTGCTAAAGTAGGAGATTTGTGTACTAATAAAGATACAAGTTCGATTCTTAAGGGATGCTAAATACATACCCCATGATATCTTGACCAAACACCCTATTCATTACTGCTAGGACATAGGCTTTACATGCTTAGACCTAGGGCCCCAAAACCCATATATGAGAGGCCAAGAAATCACACAAAAACACTAGCATACTAATCTCAACCTAAAAAATTAGCATTATATGCACATATCGAAGGTCTCATCATGTCTTAAAACGATGACAAATACATTTTGTCTAAGGATGATACATCTCAAGCAATGATAAAAATTTTCGATATATCCACCGATATATCTCCGGTATATACTTAAATTCTAAGAATCGATATATTCATTAAGACCGATATATCTATCATTGATTGGTGCTCATATACAAATATACACTGATATATATTCGATATATCCGATATATTCATAAAATCCAAGTACCGATATATCCGTAGAAACTAATATTTTAATCCTTGATCTCAAGTATGAGGCTGATTAGATATAATCTCTCTAATTTTAAAGAATAAGACTATTATGATATTAACCTCTTCCAAATCTCTTGCTAAAGTGATAGATTTGTGCACTTAATATGACCTCTATTTGACCTCTAGTTAATGTTAAATAAACATTAAATGTTCATTTTTAATACGAAATATGAAATGTCAAGAGTTATCAGTTACTCTTATGGGTGATAATGATTTTTAATTTTTGGTTTTATTAGGACAAATTATAGACTATAAATAAATCAGCGTACTGATTGTAATAAACAATAGAATAAAAAGAAAAATCTTGTTTACAGAAATATTTCTCCTGGGTTATAGTTTGCAGACAGCATATTTTTTTACAGGTAATGTATAAAAGAAATTCAAGCGAGATATTTCACAATGAGATTTCGCACCAGGGGTTCATAATCGTGGGTGAGGAGGATATTGTTTGGCCTCATGTCACGGTGTACAATACAACCAACTCTACATTCTTCGTGCAGGTATCTCAGTCCTCGAGCACTTCCAATGGCAATCTTCTGCCTAGCCGACCACTCCAGAGGCATCCTCTGCCAACCTGAATATGAATAACAACACGAATTTGAATAAAAACATCACGAGACATGAAATGGGGCTTGTGATGAATGGTGGAGTGGGGCGGGAGAGGGAAGAATTACCGTAGAGGTGAGAATCCAGTGATCCGTTACAGATATACTCATAAACCAACAATCTTCTTTTGTCTTCAATGCAGAAGCCAATTAGCATGACGACATTTCGATGCTGAGCACAGCTCAGCACTTCCACCTCTGAGCAAAATTCTACATCACCCTGTGAACTTGCCAGCTTGTGCTGCTTAACAGCAATGGCCCTTCCGTCTGGCAGTATGCCTCTGTGAACAGATCCAAATCCGCCCTCTGCTAAGAAATTTGCCTGTGCGAACCCACTAGTAGCCATCTCCAATTCCCCGTAGCCAAACCATCTTGGTGGCTTCCCAAAGACAGGAGCTTTGTGCTGACAGACAGAGCACAATGGAGGTGGGCATGGTGGTGCGTCCCTAGCTAATGATACTTCTTCCCTCACATTTCCTCTCAGATCAAGACCCTTCCCATACTTAGAGACACAAATTCCAGATTCTCTGCCACCTCTCGTGAACTCCTCCAGCATGCTCCTCCTGGACATTTCTTCTTCTATGCGCAGTGAGGAGTGCATGCGAGAAGTGAGCAACCCTCCGATCCATGGTTTGAACCTCAAGCCAACCGAAGCAGAAGATAAATGCTCACTCTCTGTGTCGGAACATGATTCTCCCAGTTCCCCATCTTCCTTGGCATACAATCTTCGCTCTTGCTTTGGATCGGATTTGGATTCTGCAGCAAAAAGTGGCGAAGTTCCAGGATCGCTGGAGAAAGATGAAGTCCCCGCTTCAGTAGTAGTGAATGGCGTTCCTAGTTCTGGACTGCTCGTTGGAGTTCCAACTTGCCCTCTAACTGAATCGATAGAATTTTTCTGGCTCTTAGCATATTTTTCACATGTTCCATGATGCTTTGTTAGCAGTGGCACTGCGACATCTTCATCATTTGACGATGATCCTGTTCCTGCCAGAATCAAGCGGAGGACTTTGGGAATGGAGTGCTTCATCACCACGATGTTGCACTGTAATTCTTCCATGCAGCGTTTCTCCTCCACTTTCAGCTGCCTGTTAAACAAGAAGTAAAAATCTGCATTAACTCTTACAAGAGAGACGAGGCGTCATTTCAAATCCAGTGAGTTTGCAGAAGAAACACTTCACTTGTCAAATACGACCCAACTAGCTCGCCCTCTTTTAGCCTCTGCAGCAACTGCTCCACAAACAGACTCTGACACAATCTTTATCTTCACATTGATCTGTGAGAGACGAAACAAAATAAAAACAGAATCGCCATTAACACAAGCAATGCTCACTGTAAATACAGATCATAAACAAAACCCAAGGAGAAAATCATTACGTTTTTTGGATCATAAACGTCATGGAGTTGTAGAATCATTTGGGAGCAGTATTCTGTAATATCACATTTCTGTTCAGTCGTTGTTCCTGAATGAAACCTCCTGTTAGAAGTAGCAGCACAGTCCCCTGCAAATCTTGGGAAACCCCATAGCTTTCTACCTGGAATCTCCAAAACATTGGCATCCCTTATAATACCCGCATAGTTTCCATGATGTTTATATAAGCACATATATGTAGATAGAGAAAGAGGGAGAGAGAGAGAGAGAGAGGAGCTAAAAAAGAAGATGATTGTCACCTGAACTGTGGGAAGAAACAACGACAAGAAGAGTGATACAGTCTTTAGGTTGGACGACATGAGTTAGAGCCCAAACCAAAGCAGTTTTTGAAATTTCTTTTGAGGCCTTAACTGCGACCACCACTTTGTTTGCCACATCTGAATCTCCCGTCTCTTCTTTACCTTGCTTCTGATCTTTGTTCATAGTTATCACCCAATGGCAAGACAGCTCGACTCTGCATAAATATCACGGGGAAGGAAACTACATCCTCGGACATTGATGAAGAAGAAACATCCGAGCTCGAAAGAACAGATAAGCACAAAACAGCTTAATTTTCTATTATCGCCTGCATTTACCAATGAGAAACTGTGACTCGTAAAGATCTCATGTTGTGAGAGTAAGAACCCAATTCCACTGACACAGGTTTTGACAAACTGTAACTTTAAATAATAAAAGGAATCGAGATAATTATTGACTCCAGAAAAGGACATAACACCACAAATAGACCTTACTGTCTGTCACAGTCACAGGCCAGCGCCGAGCTTTGAACCTTCAAATCAGCCCTAAACGAGAGGAATCAACAACTCCACGATGTATCAGTAAGGGAACCGTTTTCTTTTGACCCAGATGATGGATGAAGCAAACATGTTAGATTCTGATTCTCCTGTTTCTCTAAAGAAAACGAACTCATCCGGAACCAAGAACTATTTTCACAGAAAAGCACACTTTCTGCGAATCAAAAGAGAAAACCCAGTTAAAATGCGGATCAAAATCGACCAAAAATGTGTTTTATGAACAAACGCCATTGCAGGACCATCACCTGCAGAATAACAGTTGAAGAAGATGATGCTTTTGAAGGGGAAAAAAAGATCGATCCATCATGCTTAAGTACACTCTGTTATAGCTCTTTTACGCAGATACATACACACGCGCACATCTACTAGCTTCCTTATCATATATGGCAAAGAACTGGAAAACGTCTGTGTTACGCACAGACATACATTAAAACCATGTGCATGGGGCCGGGAAACACACGCATGTGTTCTTGCATGAATACCATGAAACTGCGTTCCTCATAAAATTCCTAGAAAACAATACGGAAGATAGAAGATAACAAACCTCCATACATCATCTATTCATGAAGGTTTTTAAACACGACCCGTCCTCACCGATACCATGCCTCAGTCCCCATTATGTTCTCCAACGGCTCCACCTCTCAAATCACTCCTTTAGTTATGCAGAATTAAATCCGTATATACATACACCACACCAGTTTTTTGCATGTGTAAGCACATGGTGATCCGTCAACTTCGGTCTCGAAATTCGAGTGAGCATTTAATGAATTGCAGAAAATGAGCGCAAATTTAGTGACCAAAAATATGGACTTAGTTGCTTGTCAAGGAACAATCTCTGTCTGCAGAGATTTTTCGAGCCTGGATATTACACACAAATATAAAAGCCATCCTACAGCGTAATGATGTGTGATGTACGCACTGTTGAACCATAAATAAGTTAGCTTTCTTGTTCACAAATTACAATGCAGATTTCTTCGGATTTTGCTTTTGCGGACCGCCGTCGGTGGGCTTGGAACGTCAATCCCACCGACGGCTCAGCTGGTCCCACCGCAACGTTTGAAACGCCATGGTTATAGTTTTGCGGATTTAACGCGAACCACTTAAAACATCGAGTGTTTGGAAAAGTGAGCGAAGTTAAAGTCCTGAAATTTCATCCAGCCTCGTTAGATCAAACATTCAAACTGCGACGGGCTGGACTGGTGGTGGTGGTGGTGGTGGACCACGTCACACAGAGCCTGGAAGAGGACGTGACGAATACTTGCAGGAGAAGGACGTGTCTTTTTTGTGCTTTCCTGCAACATATGGAACTGAATGCTGATGTTCGTAGGCCGTTGAATTGCCTATCTAGAACCAATAAATTTAATGAGTATTAAGACCGTTGAATTGCCCACCTAGTTTCCATTCGACCATTCCCAGTTCCCACTCATTTCATCACAAAAACATAACAGTTCAGTCGCATTGGAGTATGACAGTATGAGCTGTCCAATGGCCAGAGGATCACACCAATCTCTCCTGTAAGATGTATTCATCAATCCCAAGGAGGGAGCTACTAAAGTTAGAAGCTATATCGTAGCAGCTATGCAATCTTGACAACGGCTATGGGGTTTTAATGCATGCCACGATCATAATGAAGGAGAAGGCTCGTTCAACCCCATTTCAAATCGTTCCTAATTTAGTGTTTGATGCAAATGGGGAAATGCTTTTGTGCAGTAATCATAATGAAGATATAATTATGCTTTTGTGCAGTAATCATAATGAAGATATAATTATGCTTTTGTGCAGTAATCATAATGAAGATATAATTATGCTTTTGTGCAGTAATCATAATGAAGATATAATTATGCTTTTGTGCAGTAACTATAAAATAATTTAACAAAAGTAACCAAATTTTTAAGGGTGAATTATGTATTGGGGTCTTGGTAACCCAAATAATTAACCTTAAGGCATCATAACACTTATATTTGACTTTAATGATATAAACATTTCCAGGATAAAAATGTCCTTAATGATATTAACATTTTAACGCATCATCATCTCTCGGACGAACACGTACACACCATCCACATGTGCTAATTTTCATGTTCACAACAATGGCGATCATGAATATCTGGTTGTATCTATCAAAATATGCGTATAGATGCATGTATGATGAGCTTATGAATGTGTTTTTTTTTTTTTTGAATTCAGGACTAATGAGCAGCTGGGTTACGTCATTGATTGTGGCCCAAGAACAGTCTATCGAGTTTATGGTTTTTGTTTCCGAGTTCAATCTTCCAAGTACTCCCCAGTTTATTTGTAAAAGAGGATCGACATCTTCGTCGATGGCCTTGGAGAATTATTAGTAAGCATTCAAGTTCGTCATCAACCTTGTTGTTTTGCAACAACAATTTCTTGTTTAACACAAGAAATTATCAAGAACAGAAGCTTGAGAATTAAGAAGAAGAGATGAACAGAGAAGAAGAAGAGAGAAAGAGTTATCGCGCAGCAGAGGAATTCAAAAGCAATAATAATGATCCAGCAGCTAGGTCAAAAAAATATCGGCTTATATATCAGTCCGATAATAAAAACGCGTAAATTTATTAAAAGAAATACTTTACAGAAATGTACGATAATTGCTCATTAAGGGCAAATCCGTAACTTCACTTCCCTATCCTAACATAATCGAACAGCCCGTCAACAATCCCCCCGATTCGATGTAGTTGGGGTCAATCCAAGCTTTTCTCTCAGATAGATAAGCTTTTCTCTTGGTAAAGCCTTTGTGAATATATCAGCTATTTGATCTTCAGTCCTGCAAAAAACCAACTTTATTTCATTAGATTCAATCCTATCCTTAATGAAATGATATTTCAAACCTATGTGTTTGGTTCGACTGTGCATTACAATATCATTCGCAATTGATATAGTGGATTGATTATCACACAGAATTTGTGTCGGATATTTTTGGACTTTATCTAAGTCACCCAACAATTTTCTAAGCCATAGGGCTTGAGAGGTTGCAACTGAAGCTGAAACATATTCAGCTTCAGTAGTGGATAAAGCTACAGTTGATTGTTTCTTGGACTGCCAAGAAACTGCAGCAGTTCCAAGATTAAATATATATCCAGAGGTACTTTTGTAATCCTCTGGATTTCCTCCACAATCACTATCACAGTAACCCATGATTTCAGTATGATTAATTCTATGATATTTCAAACCTAAATTCAATGTACCTTTGAGATATCTCAATATACGTTTAGCAGCACTTAAGTGTATATGATTCGGACAGTGCATAAAACGTGACAGCAAATGAACTGAGAAAACTATGTCAGGTCTAGTTGCTGATGCATACAGCAGACTGCCTATTAGGCTTCTGAAATTTTTTATATTTACTGGTTTACCCTTAGCTGAAAGAAGTTTCTGATTTATTTCTAAGGGGGTAGACACTGGTTTACAGTCACTCATTCCGAAATTTTTTAATATTTGTTTAATGTATGAGGTTTGAGAAACAGACACACCACTTGTGTCTTGAATTATTTCTAGTCCAAGGAATTGTTTTAAACTTCCTAGATCAGACATTTCATATCTAGACTCCATTTCTTTCTTAAAATTAATTATCAATTCTGTTTTATTACTTGTGAATATTATATCATCAACATACAACGAGACAATCAAAATTCCAGAATTGTTATCCTTTTTAATATAGAGTGTAGGCTCACTCTTGCTTCTTCTGAATCCTTGATTCAGAAGATAAGAGTTGATTTGGTGATACCAAGCACGAGGAGCTTGTTTCAACCCATACAAGGCCTTATTTAATTTATAAACACAGTGTTCACTACCCTTTTTCACAAACCCAGGGGGTTGTTCTACATATATCTCTTCCTTGAGTTTTCCATTTAGAAAGGCAGATTTTATATCTAATTGGAATAAATTCCAACCTTTCTGTCCGGCTAAGGCTATTAAAAGCCTTATGGTTTCTAACCTTGCCACTGGAGCAAAGGTTTCATGGTAATCCAGTCCAGGTTTTTGTGAGTAGCCTTTGGCTACTAATCGAGCCTTGTATACAGGCCGATTTGAGTTTGATTTAAACTTAATTCTATAAATCCACTTAACACCTATACTGTGTTTATTTTGGGGTAAGTCAACTAAAGTCCAAGTGTTATTTTTCTCGATAACGGACATTTCTGTCTGCATCACTTTGAACCAGAATTGATGTTTTACAGCCTCTTCATAGTTGAGTGTCTCAACTGAGGTGTAGTTACATCTCTGATAAATGTCCGATAGGTCTCTATATTTTACTGGAGTTAGTTTACTAATTTCAGTTATCGATTCAGAATTAGATGTTTTACAGTCACTACGTTCAGAAACAGATTTGGACTCATATTGGGAATCATGTTCAGTAAAAGAATCACAATCAGAAATAATTTCAGAAGTAAGAGTAGAGGGTGAGCCGAAATCATACCTTGGAGCATTTTTAAATTTATTGCAGGTTGCACCAGCTTCTGTGCAACCATTTTCGGTTCCAGAATTAGCTTCAATTAAATTCTTATCCCACATGCTGTTTTCATCAATCAGAATATCTCTACTCACCAGAAATGTCTTTGTTTCTGGTGAGTACAGTCTGTAACCCTTGGATTGCAGACTGTAGCCTACAAAAATACATTTTAGACTCTTGGAGTCTAATTTGTTTCTATGTGCACTTGGTATATGGGAGTAACACACACTCCCGAATACCTTTAGGTGTTTAGCACTAGGCTTCCTACCAGTCCAGGCTTGCACTGGAGTAATGTTTTCCAGTGCTTTGGTTGGGCATCTATTGAGCAAGTACACAGAAGTGTTCACTGCCTCTGCCCAAAAAGACTTTGGTAGGTTTTTCTGTTTTAATAAGGTTCTGGCCATTTCCATTATGGTCCTATTTTTCCTCTCCACAACTCCATTCTGTTGTGGTGAGTAGGCAGTAGTAAGTTGTCTAATTATTCCATTCGATTCACAGTAATCTGTGAATTTTTGAGAGAGGAATTCACCTCCTCTGTCTGTTCTAAGTGACTTGACACTTAGACCAGATTGTCTCTCAACTAATGGTAGAAGTTTCTTGAAGCATTCAAGTGCTTCAGACTTGTGCTTCAAGAAAAAGACCCATATATGTCTTGTGCAGTCATCTATGAATAGCAGAAAATAACTGCTATTGCCCAAGGATTTTACTGACATAGGACCACATATGTCAGCATGTAGTAATTCCAGAGGTTGAGAAGCTTTCCATACAGAGTGTTTCGGAAAGCTTCTTCTGGATTGTTTTCCCAGTGAACATACTTCACAGATGGAATTAGGTGGTGTAAGGTTAGAGGGCAGACCATTTACCAAATTATTTTGAAAAATATTTTTTAGGTCATAGTAATTCAAATGCCCAAACCTTCTGTGCCACAGAGAGGTGACAGATTGGACATTCATTGAGAATGCCTTATCTGTTTTCTCTGCAAATGTCAGTGGAAAACTTCTTCCACTTGACATTTTTACAATCCAGGAAGGTTTATTGCTATTTTGATCAAAAATTTTACATATTTTATTTTCAAACATTAATTTATAGCCTCTTTCAATTAATTGCCCGACACTTAGTAGGTTCTGGTCCAAGGCAGGAACCAGAAGCACATCCTTTATGAACTTTGTTCCAGAACAGGTGGGTACAGCCACTCTGCCCTTGGCTTGCGCCTGAACTAGTTCACCATTCCCCAATTTGACTTGTGAATTTACTACTGGAAGTAAATCCACAAATATCTCTTTATTTCCAGACATGTGGTTTGAGCAGCCACTGTCCAGAAACCAAGTGTTTATTGAGTGTGTTTTTTCTGTTTCATTTACATAAAACAGATGTTCTACAGAACTTACTTGTTCTGTAAAACCAACACTCTGATTGTAGTTATTTTTACAGTTCTTTGAACTGTGCCCAAACTTTTTACAGTTTTGGCACTGATTTTGTTTTCTAAACCAACACTCTGTCGCAGTGTGGTTTAATCTCTTGCAAATAGTGCAAGAGATAACTTGTTCCTTAGATGAGTCTGAAGAGTGAGTAGAAGGAGAGTTTGTTTTAATTTTATTCTTATTTTTATTTTTAGACTCATACCTTGATGTAATTTTCTTGTTCCTCATATCTCTGTATTGCACTTCAGCCTTATTGGGGCTGCCTTCCCATCTTGACTGCATTGCAGTCTCTGCAGAAGTTTCTGCTCTCTTCAGTAATCGACCTTCGTAGGACTTCAGTGAGCTCAACACTTGCTGGATGGAGAGCTTTGATAGGTCTTTAGTCTCCTCGATAACTGCCACAATAGCATCAAATTTATCAGGCATGCATATTAAGAGTTTTTCAACCAATCGAGTCTCAGAGACATTTTCTCCATGAATCTTCAGTTGATTAACAATATCTAAGAACTGAGTTGAAAACTCAGTAAGAGAATCTGAGTTTTTCATACTCAGATTCTCAAAGTCTTTTCTCAAGGAGTGCAGAAGAGCTCCTCGAGCCTTCTTATCTCCTTGATATTCCTCGATTAGGAGGTCCCATGCCTCCTTGGCTTGAGTACAGCCAAGTAATCTAGGAAATATAGCATTACTTACACCCTGTTGGATGAAAAGTAATGCCTTAGCATTTAATTTCCTCAATTCCTTCTCTTGTAACAGCTCTTTACCTTCCAGAATAGAGAAATTAGGAGCTTCTTGATATCCAGAAACAACTATTTCCCATATATCTTGGGAGATAAATAACGTTCGCATTTTGACAAGCCAATAGTCAAAATTATCACCATCAAACAAGGGAATAGGAATCAAACCCGAGTTTGATGTGTTTTGAGTTTTTGAAAACATATCTTAATAAAAGCTTGAAAAAATATGAACAGATGGTTCAGGTTTTGTAAAAAATAAGTTTTAAAAAACCACAAACCCTTTAGATCTTGCTAGATCTGGTTAGATCTATGCTCGATCTTAAGAAATTTGTGAAATATATTTAGGTTTTCAGAGAACGCCCAACTGGAGAAATTAGATTTGAATATTGCTCAAAAATAATTTCAATCACAGTTAAGAAACAACGCTCTGATACCACAATGTTGTTTTGCAACAACAATTTCTTGTTTAACACAAGAAATTATCAAGAACAGAAGCTTGAGAATTAAGAAGAAGAGATGAACAGAGAAGAAGAAGAGAGAAAGAGTTATCGCGCAGCAGAGGAATTCAAAAGCAATAATAATGATCCAGCAGCTAGGTCAAAAAAATATCGGCTTATATATCAGTCCGATAATAAAAACGCGTAAATTTATTAAAAGAAATACTTTACAGAAATGTACGATAATTGCTCATTAAGGGCAAATCCGTAACTTCACTTCCCTATCCTAACATAATCGAACAGCCCGTCAACAAACCTCTCGTTTCGCTGCTCCATGAAAAATGAATGTCTGTGCTGCGATTGCAGGATCGGCTCGACGATGTGTCGCTTGAGAACTATAAAAATGGGCTGATGGCGAAGCTTCTGGCAAAAGATCCTTCGCTGAAGTACGAAGCTAATCGGATGTGGCAGCAAATAATTGACCAGAGGTAATGTCGTGACTGCGAGTGCTATCTGCGACGCACAGTTCCAATCTGGTTCATCTTCCTTGCTGATTTTTGTCTCCAGGTATATTTTTGATTATCCTGTCAAAGAAGTGAAGATACTCATTGGACTAAAGAAGAACGACGTGGTCGCCTTCTACGAGACGTACTTCCAGCCGTCATCTCCGATGTGCAGGAGGCTTGCGGTCCGTCTCTGGGGCTGCAATTTCGACCTTAATGACGCTCGTCTGGGAATGGAGCCGGAGCAAACCATTGATGACATCGTCGCCTTCAAATCGTCGTCCGAGTACCTCCCCCGCTCATCGACCGAGCAATTTGTCAACGTCGTGTATTCTTGAACCAGCTCCATTTTTGTTCATAATTTGTCCTGTTCTAGACGATAAAACTGCATTAAATCATCATCGTGCAGTTGATCTGATTGTTCATTTTTCGCATCTGTATGCTGTTTTTCATAATTTCACAATTCAACTGATGGAAATTATTACTTCGTTTTAGTATGTTTTCCATTTTAGCGAACACTGGTATTTTAGCTTTTGTAAGCTAAAATATTATAAGCGACTCAACAGACACGAAAAATATTATAAGCGGCTGTTCTAAGAGAGAAGATGGAAGACTTTTCTCTCTTTCTTAATAAATGTAACATTTATTATTTTCCACATCATCAGGGGTAAATGAGTTATTACAAAAATATTATATCCTTAACATTAATTTTTGTTTGTTTCATGCTTTTGAGGTCAAATATAGGTCTTATGAGGCCTTAAGGTTAATTATTTGGGTTCCCAAGACCCCAAGACATAATTCACCCAATTTTAATTTTTAATATTTAAAAGTATATACACAAAATTATTAACTAATTTATATTTGATACACTCAAATATAATAATCATAAAATACCCTTAAATAACTTTTCATTCTCCTTTCTCACCTCTCCACCCTCCTCGTCCCTCTCTAGCTTATAACTCCCATGGAGAGAGTAGAGAGGTGAGACTTAGAAAAGAGACTAATAATGTATTAAGGGTATTTTTTGATTATTATATTTGAGTACACTAAAAATTAATTATTAAAGAGTTTGGTGTAATTTTTTTAAAATATTAAAGATTAATTTTTTAAAAATTATTTTTATCAAGATAAAAATAGAAAATTCAATCCTTAATACAATAAAATAAATAATACAATAAATGAAAAAAAAAAGTAAAAAAGTAAATTTAGATTGATATGTTTTTCAAAGGAGCAGGAACTACTTTAATATAATAAAAATTGGAAATCTAAAATGGATTTCCAATGTGGGCAATATGATATTTCACAAACTCCTTGCCATTATATTCTCATGCTTGAAAATCACTTTTCTTAGGGAATGTTTGATAAACCACTTAATTTTTGCAAACTATCGAAAATGAAAATTTTCAATGATTTGAAAAAATTAATGCATTTGATAAAAAATATTTGGGTACTATTAATTGAAAATTTTAAGTGAAATAGTGTTGAAAATTTTAAGTAGGAAGAAAACTAATTAATGCTGAATGAAAAAATTTTTCAACAATTTTTTTTAAAGTTACAATTTTGTCTTTATTTATTTCTTTCTTTTTTATTTTCTCATTCACGCTATAGTTCTGTTTGTGAATTTGTCTTATTCTCCTCATTTTTCTGCCACCATAAACCCTAACCATAACTCTCTTTCATGATTAATTTGAAAGAGAAAATAGCAAATTAACTAGTAATTCATTAATTTTTATTTTTATATTAAAAATTTGGATAGTTTTAAAAAGTTTAGATTTTATTTGTTATTTTTTTAACATTTTTATTTCTTTTTTGGATTTATAATTTATTTATGGATATGTTTTTAGTAATTTTATTTTTTATAATAATTAATAATTGTAGTGAAAAAAATTTCATTAAAAATTCTATTTGTGTTGGATAATATGTAACACAATGATAATAAGAGTGAATTTGTAAAATATATTATTTTCAGCATTGATTATTTATAGTTATCAAATAATATATTTATATTCAACATTTAATTAATAGTAATTTATAAATTCAACACTTAATTTTTAGTTTTATCAAACGGGCCCTTACTTGACTATGCTTGCTTATGTTCTTAGGATCCCACATGAAGTTCTTCACTATTCGAATTTATTAGTGTTGATGGATTTGGTAAAAATATCTGTTATATTCTCATGAGTATGAATCTTTTTTATATCCACACTTTTTTCTTCAACTTTTTCTCCTACAAAATGATATTGTACTCTGATATATTTTGTCTTCGGGTGGAATACTAGATTTCTTACTAAGTGTAGAGCACTCTGAACATCACAAAATAAAATAACTTTATTTTATTTGTGTCCAAGCTCTTTCAAAAGAATCTTCAACTAGATTACTTCTTTATTGACTTGTATAGCTACAACATACTCTACTTCTATCGTAGAAGTAGACATAATAGACTTTACATTTAAACCCAACTTATAAATTCTCTAGCAAGAGTAAAAATATAGCCCTATGGTAGACTTGCTATTATCAATATTTATAGCAAAGTCTGCATCAACATAATCTCGGACACATCTATAAAAATAATATTTGAGAATCCTCTTCATTATACTTTAATGCTCATTGCTAAGATTTGTCATGAATCGATTAATCATTTCCACGACTTATACAATGTTTGGTCTTGTATAAATCATTACATATATTAAACTTCTCACTAATAATGCATATGGCACTCGAGATATTTTCTCTTCTCTTCTTATGAGCTATGACATATACTTGAAGATAATTTTAAATTAATAGTAAGTGGGTTAAAATTGGCTTATTATGTTACATGTTGAAGCATCGTAAAATTTTGTTAAAGTAGATTTCTTGAGAAAGCCATATTTTCCTATTATTTCTATCTTGGTAAATTTGCATCACTAGAATCTTATTTGCTAATCACAAATACTTCTTATCAAATTCTTTAGACAATTGTGCCTTTAATTTTTGGATTCAAAATTTGTTAGAGCATGCTAGCAACATGTCATCCACATACAATAATAAAATGATAAATCATTTTCATCCTCAAACCTTTTATAGTACCTATTTCAAACCAACACCTCAATGCCTATTGTATCCAAGACTAATTGTGAAGGAATCAAATCTCTTATATCAATACTTCAGTGCCTATTTTTGATCATATAAAGATTTTTTCAACTTAGAAACCAAGTTTTCTTATCCTATTTTTGAA
This sequence comes from Sapria himalayana, assembly GCA_029783825.1. NCBI lineage: Eukaryota > Viridiplantae > Streptophyta > Magnoliopsida > Malpighiales > Rafflesiaceae > Sapria > Sapria himalayana. The sequence continues at coordinate 4,001,976 of JAREIK010000385.1, forward strand.
AATCCTTCTGGCTAGAACATATAAATTTCTTCTTTAATTTCTCTATGAAGAAATATAATTTTGACATCATTAAAATGAATCAAATGTCAAAATCATTTTAACTCTGATTGTTGTAAGACGAATCACCAAAGAAACAATCGTATTAAAGAAAATGTCTTCTTTCTAACTATATCCCTTTACCACCAATGTTGCGTGATACTTTTATACTTGATCATTAATATCTTGCTTAATCTTGTAAACCCATTTGTTATTAGCTTTTCTTCCTAATGGTAATGGTACTAGCTTCCCAAGTCTTGTTCTTGTATAGAATTTTAATTTCTTCCTCTATTATTGTCATCCACAAAGATGCATCTAGACTATTTGAAGCTTTATAAAATATTAAAGGTTCTTCATCCTCTATTAGAAGATAATATGTAATATTTGCTATCTATAACATTCTCTAAGTGCCAAGTTAGTAGTCTTCTATCATGTGTTGGCCAACTATCTTCTAGAGTCTCAAACTCAACTTATTCTTGTATTTCATGCTCTATTTCTTCCTCCTTAGATTTGGGAACATCTTGTCTCTAATTATTTTCTACTTGCACAGTGGTAGTTTCTAAATCCTTTTTCAACATGCTATCATTGTTATTAATTCTTTGTAGTTGATTTTTTATAAAGATTACATCTATGCTAATAATTATCTTATGGATAGTAATATCTCATAGGCGATACACCATTCACTCCTTCATCATACCCTAAGAATATACACTTTCTAAATTTTATATCTAACTTTATTTTTTCTTGGCTATTGTACATCACATATGTAGGACATCCAAAAAAAGTGTAAAGTAGAGTAAGCTACTATATTACCCGTCTATATCTTTATCAACATCTTCAAATTAATTGCAGTTGATGGTGATTGATTTATCACATACATGTAGTACTTGTTGCTTTCGCCCAAGAAGAGTTGGGTAGATTAGTAGTCCTCAATATTGCCCTCATCTATTTTGTAAGAGTTCTATTCAACTATTCTGATATCCTATTTTGTTGTGACATGTATGTAACTGTGAACTGTCATTTGATATTTTCCTACTTATAAAGAGCAAGAAACTCGCCATTTATTATAGTCTTTTCCTATATATATACACAAATGCTAAATTATTTTCTCAGATTCAAGTTTCACCCACACTTTGAAGTCTTTAAATTTTAAACACATCTAACTTCTTATTAATTGGATATACCCAAAATCTCCTTGAGTAATCATCAATAAAAGATACAAAATATTTTACTTCTCATTGGGACATTTTCAGTGATTCCCATACATCAGAATATATCAAGTCTAGAATATACTAACTTCTTACAATTAATCTACTAAATGTTAATCTATTCTACTTACTTGTAATACAATACTCACAAAAAAATAAATTTAATGATTTGAGCCTTAGAAATATCTTTAAAATAGAAATAATCTCAAACTTAATTCTGATATTGTCCTAGTTTGGGAGAAAAATCAATGTAATATATGCATCATATTCCTATAATATATATCCTTTAAGCATAAATAAATTTATCGTGATCTTTTCTCCCTTCATGACCATAAGTATGCCTCTCATAATTTTTATCATCCCATTGTCAAAATTGATCATACACCTAAGATTATTTATTTGTCCCAAAGACAATAGTTTTTTCTTCAGATCCATAATTTGTCATACCTCTTTAATGATACGAACCATACTATCAAACATTTTTATTTTGATAGTACCAATATCAACAATCTTTAAAGCATAATCATCACCTATATGCATAGAACCTCCTAAGATTGATTGATATTTTTGAAACCGATCTCTTAAAGATATCATGTGTCACGAAGAACCTGAGTCTAGTAATCACACATCACCAAACTTTTTTTTGCTTTCAACTATTGTTATCACATTGCTATATAATATGTCACCATCTTCATTGATACATGTAATATTCCCTTGAGTATTTGATAACTCATTATCATTACTTATTTTTTTAAAACCAACAATCTCTTTTGAAGTGCCCTTTCTTGCCACAATTATAGTATTTAATATTTTTCTCATTGATTTTGATCTACCATAATTTTGACTCCCACTGGGACCATACTCCATTGATCTTTCTCATATCACCATCAAGACTTATACTTGCTGCATATTTACATATATATCCTCTTTATTTTTACATATGCTTTCTTCTTCTAAGATAACATATGCAATATCATTAATGATTAGACTGTCTATCAAATCACCATTTCACAGATTGATTATGAGTTGATCATACAAATTAGGTAGACTTTAAAATAAAATCTTAACATGTTCAACTTTTTCAATTTTATGACCCAACATAATAAGTTGAGAAAATAAAGTATTTAAAGTGTTGATATAATCAGTTATCATAACATAATCTTTCATTCATAGAGTGTAAAGTCTTCTCTTTAAGAAGATCTTATTGTGAAGTGACTTCATCTTATATAATCTTGTGAAAGTATCTCAAATTTACATTGCTATATTTTTTTCTATCACACTCGATAATACTCCATTATCTAGTGTCAAATATAGATTGGCAATCATATTAGCATCAATCACATTCCACTTCTTTTCATTAATCCTAATGTACCTTTTTCCAATTACATCTGCATTGATCCTTCCTCAAAAGTGCCCTAATTTTCATTTTCATTAATAAAAAATTACTTTCATTGAATTTTTCTACTTCAAATTTTAATACCATTTGTTTCACTTTTATAGTGAACAATAATCGAGAATAATAGAAATTATTTGTGTTAATACACTAAAAATGTTCCCAGATAAGTGGTGGGGTGCAATACCTTCTTAAAAATCGTAGACTTTGATGGTCTTATCACAATTTTGACATAATTTTTCTAGACATCCATTAACCACAAAGGTTACTATCTAAACCTCCCTCTTATAATACTATTATAAAAATAGAACCCACGACAATAATTTAAAATAGTAAATTCAACTATTTAGACAATAAAATAAATAATACAAGAAATCAAATACAAGGAAAAAGTAGAATTTGGTTGTTTTTCAAAGGAGGGAAAACCTCTATTTATTGGAAGAAAAATTAAAAATTTCAAATGAATTTTTGATGTGTACGAGGTAATGTTTCACCTACCCCTTGCCATTACATCATATTTTTTTCAATATTTTATTATCCTAATTACCAAAAATTTGATATTACATTATTTCATATTATCATATGAAATGAAATGCATTATCTTACTTTGGTTGATTAAAATCATGAGATTAGGGCCCTTTACCCATGAAGATCCAATTGTAGATGTGTCAAACATGTTGGGCAGAAGAGCCCAGCAAACAATATTATCTGAAAAAGCCTCATCAAGTATAGCACAAGAATGAGATATACTTTCATTGTGCATTGGTCAACCCATATGCCATGCCATATTGAGCAAATAATGCCACATGGCAAAGCACAAACAAGAATGATACATGGGGCTCACGTGCTTGTTGAGGTATCAACCAGACCGAGTAGCCTAGGCATAGCCCACGGCACGAGATGGTTCAATTATGCCACCACGCCACAACAGAGTCTTGTACCATGCTTTTTTCTTGACTATGCTACTTCAATGGTATGGCTCGTGTCATGCAAGACCAGTGCAAGTTGTGCCTTATACTAGGCTAGGCACGCCTCGCACACCTGGCTTAGTGGCCTGGTCCACTAGCTCAAGGAATTGGGACTAGCTATGGGTCAAGGGTCAAGTCCCATCGTGTGACTGCCCACTAGGGTAGTTTTTTTTAATCTAGTCATGTGATCAATTGCAATTTTGGCCGGCCACATAAACTAGCCACTTGTTGTATTTTCATGCAATGGCCTTCCGAGTGGGATGGTCTGGCATGGTTAGGCATGACCCTACATTATGCCTGACAACCATGTCATGCATGCTGGCCAACTGGCCCCGATCTTGTGCCTGACACTACTATGCCACACTTAAAAGGGTCGTGCCAACATAGGACAATTCATTTGACACCCCTACGTGCTTGTTTATGTTGGATATATTAAAAAAATGTATGATATATATGTGTTATTTTTTAATATCTTATATTAAAAAAAGCATCTGAAGACTGAAATGCACACGCTTCATTTATAAAAAAAGTATCATCTTTGCAATATCCTTTAATAGTGATGTGGTGTTATAAAAAAAGTAAATATAAATTTTTAAAAATTATTGGATAGATCTTAGTCGTTGGATTTTTGTCAAATGGTTGCTTGTAGGTATCCAATAGCTAATCAAATTCTACAAAAAAATTAAAAATATTAAAAATTAAACTCCAAATAAGAAGTTAATATTTATAATTTTTCATACTCAAACTATAATATGTTATCTTTCTAATTTTTAGTTTTCTCAAATTCTCTAAATAATGATATTGTAAATTATATTTTTAATACTTTTATTATAATATAATATAAAATATCTTTGTGTGAATTATTATTGACAGACAAGCATTGTGGTTGTTGACTTGCAGTCTCTGAAATTTGGATATGAGTCTGAATTTTTGAAAGTTAACATATGTTTTTTTGGAAATAATTTTTTCTTAGATAGTTTTATAAATAAATATACAAATCACTCTCTTTCACAAAATTTCTTTAAAATTTTAAAAATAAAAAATAATTTTTATTATGAAAATGTTATTCACAATGATTTAGATAATTACAACACATCTAAAAAATTTTTGATTATCTCCAATTCAAGTGTTGGTCTCAGCCATTTCACAATATCACTTAATAAACATAATAATAAATGAACATCTTTAAATTTTAAAATAGATCCTTTTAAAAATAATTAAAATTAATAATTCTAGGTGCATCAAAGAAGATTTAACAATATATATATATATATATATATTATAAAAAATATATATACTTGAAAGAGTTGTGGTAAAGCTGGAGTCTGGACACCTTATAAGACATGACTAATAATGCATTAAAAAATATAATAGATAAGATCACAAACAAACCCCACTGAGTAGTTGAGTGGTTGAATTTGAATCAACTTTAAGTTCAATGATCTCATTTATTTTTCATCATGAGTTTGCAAGGAAATATATGATCAAGTTCATTGCTAGTATGAGTCTTCCACTTAAAATTTTGAAAGATCATAGACAAGTTTATTTAAAGTATAAATACTTCCAACCACCTGTCAAAGAATATCTAGGACAATTTATATGAATGAAATAATAAAAAATTATAAAATAAAAAAATAATTAGTAATTAATAAAATTAGAATATAAAGTAGAGTAGTCTTAGTTTTGTTCAACATTTAGATTATTTATGATGATAAAACATTCACATGCATCACTACCTATTTTGTTGATTATGACTTAAAATAAAATAAAAAATATTAGGATTTTATAAGATTTTTTATACTCTTGATGACCCTATGAAACATGAGTAAATATCTAGTCTTTAGGTAGTATGAGATATAAAATAAAATATTTAGCATAATATTTGATTATACTTCAAAAAATAGTTTAATAATAAATATTTTTATAATAATCATTAGAGATATTCCCTTAGTTGAGATTTTTCTCATTAAGTATATGTGTCATTTTATAAATTTAAAAGTGCAAGTTTGCAAAAAAAATTATTTCTCCCTCATTAGAATAAATAATTCATTCAAATATATCAAGATATATAGCAAACTATATGATTTTTATATTCTATAAGTTAGTATACCTTAAAAAAAAAATTTCAACTGGATATAAGGCTATGTTGGAATTCAATATACCTAATATTGAATTCATGTATTGATACCAACATACAGTATTCAATATTATTAATAAAACTAGTAATTTAATACTTAATAAAAGTGAATTCAACATAGAATTTCAATTTCAATCTTCATAAAAATATTTTATGATATCATAAACATATATTAGTCTATATACACTCCCACGACATACATTGCATTGATATGTATATATAACTTGAGTAATATTTTAACTAATATAAAAAATATTCATCTTTTGGTGTGATGACTATTGAAATGGAAAGAAGGTACTTAAAATATTAGTATTTAAGATTAAGATGAAAGTGATAAAAAAAATTATCAAATTCATATCCAATTGTATGAAACAACCAGAAAAACTAGATGATAAAATTTATAATAATTAGATAATTTATTTAAATATTATAAAAATAAGTATGATAATCTTAGTAAGCATTCAAGAATGGTGATAACAAATGATCATGAGAAAGTCTATCGAATAGAAGTAAGCTATCAAGATACCTAGATACTAATAATTACTCTATCTCAGAATGATATTAAAAAAATTGACATATTGAGTTGGTGGAAATCATAAGTATTTATCTTTTCTATATTATCTAAAATGACATATAATCTACCAACCCATTCGATATCTAGCATAACATCAGAGTCTATTTTTATGTAAATATTATATTGATTTCAGACAGGAGGAGCATTATATAACCAGATATTATTGAAGTTTTATTTTACTCAAAATATTATAAAGATGCCTACTTTATCCTCAATAATGAATTGTTATTTTACATCATGAATAAAAGTAAAGCTTTTTTGAATAAAAGTCAGATTCTATTCAATTATGATGATGCTATCAAATATTGTAAATTTGAGCACGAAGGTATAAAAAAGGATGCAAGCATACATGTGACCTTGGACAACACAAACAAATCTATTAGCATTAATTGTATGCACACTGTGATATGTATGTCAACTAAGTGTGTATATTAATTACTCATGTGATGCTTCAAATGTGACTTAACATATTCATAAATATTCAACTTCTTCTTGTGTATTAATGCACTTTTTTGGTTGGATTACCTTCACATGTAATATTCATAAATATTACATCCATGGTGTACTTTTGTTGGGTGCACCTAATTTTGACTTTGAAAGATTGAAGTAATATTTGAAAAAAGAAGCTAATTAAAGAAATTGGAAACAATGGATTTGTGATTTAACATTATTCACTCCATTACATTCAAAAAAATCTCTTCTCTCTATCTACTCTCTCTATCTTTCTATCTCAATTCTTTTTCTCTCAAAGCAAACATCGTGATTCAAAAAGTTAGGTGAAGGCATCTTACAGAAGGAGAATGATGAATTATAAAGGCCAAATGATGTGCTTAAATATTTGATTTTTACTTTTAGATAAGTTTTATGCTCTTGTAGCATGTGTTCAATTCAAAAGAAAACACTAAGGATGGTTTTTTCACCATTTGATGCGACATCCCATCTCACAGGGGGTCCCATTCATTCCATCACACAACAAATGTGCAATAAAATAAAATTTTCTCAAATATAACATATATATTTTTTCCATTTTATATGCTCAGCAAAATAAAAACACATAATTTATTATACAATCCACAACTAGCATCCCTTCTCAAGTGCGATCCCGCTTGTGGGTCTTACATTTGTCCTGGACCTATACCTGAAAGGGATCCTACAACAGAGTGAGCTAAGCTCAGTAGAGGTAAACTTTTACCGGGCTAATCCATATATAAGTGCACATAAAATATCATGCATAATATCCATACACATTCGAGTACAATGTTAATATGAATGTAATTATGGATAAAATATATATATGCCCATATTTCTGAGTCCATCAACTCCCTCACATATGCTGAAGCCAAGTGTGATATATTAGATATAGACATATATATATGTGTGTGTGTGTGTGTGTTTGTATCTATAAAAATATTTATTTTGTTGGAATTATTCTGAAAAATATGAACATCCTCCTAAAAAAAATATTAGATATTCTCCGAATAAAATATGCTATTCTTGGACATACTTCGAAAAATATGGACCTCCTCTGAAAAACTATATTGGATATTTTCAAGATAAAATATTTTTTTTCTTTGATATTTTTCAAAAACCATTGCATAACTCAGCCTGGATATAGTTGCAATTCGAGTTTGCATATTTATATTAGCCATGCTTCTAAAAAATTACTGCACAACTCAGTCTGACATTGTCTCAATTCTAGTTCATAAAATATAATCAATTATATCTTTATGTGTGTGTGTGTGTGTATCATGCACCCATCCATTTATATAAAATGTTCACATGCACATGAAATGCAAATATGCCGTTTAGGATTAAAAAATCACGTTTTAGACATAGTTATAACTATCCAAACCCAATTCATACTATAATGTATTTTACTAATTGAAACACATAAAATTTTCACCAATTAACTATTCCCAATTAAACTTTTAATAGTTCAAATTGAAATATAAAACATGATCATTTATTACATTTAAATTATAAGAAAGTCTAATAGGAGAAAACCACTACCTTTCAGAATATTTTATGGAAACTTTATAAATTTGATATCAAAGTGATGATCTCATCGTGTAGAACAACTTTAGTTCTTGGACTATTCTATTCCGACTCCAGAATAATCCGTTATGATCAAAAGAAAATTAACAAAACTTTTTTTTCCTCTACACTGTCTCTCTCCCCGAAGTATGTTTTTATTTTTTTCCCGCCATCCCATTTTTTAGATTCCTGTCATTTTTTAATTATTATTTTATTAAATAATATATTAAAAACTTATATTTATTTTTTTTTTGTATGTTTGACGCTTCGACCGTGCATGCGCAACCATGTGTTGACGTCATGGCGTGGACTTTTCATTTCATTTTTTTCTCTAATTATTATAATATTTATCTAAATAATAAAAAAAAATAACTTAATTCTAACTTCATTAGAATTTGACGACATTTGTCACCATAGCTATATTTTCCAAGAAGAATTTAATAATGAAATGCATTTTATCATTAGGGTTCTAAATTTTTAGCTTATTTTTCTTATTGCAACATTATCATTTTGCTGATTTTTTCCTTAAAAAAAATTATATTATTAATTTATTCATTTTTTTTCTGGGAACCGCATTCTCTCATCCTTAAAGAATTTCAACCAGAAATTCTCACATATACAACTTTATAATTATAAACATCTCCTGATGTTAAATAATTATTAAATTACTAAAACACATACCTTTATTTTCAAATAAAAAAAAGGATAAGCAACACACATCGTGTCCTCACGTTCTCATGTTACTTCTTCTATTCCTTGATGCTGTCATATCACTTTTACTAGTCTCACGGTCATGTGTCATAAAACTTAATCTCAACTATCAATGATACGCACTGGTATTTCTTTAAATATTCCATCTGTATCAATAACGAGTTTGCCCCAATTCATTAATTGAGTTAGATCAAAAATATATTTCATAAGCATAGAGACATGAAATATCTCATGGACACCAGATAAATGTGATGGTAATACCAATCGATAAATAACCAAACCCACATTCTTGAGTATTTTGAAAGGCACAATATATCTTGGCGATAACTTTTCACTCTTGCCGAATCTAATTTCCCTCTTTAGCATTACTTTCAAGAAAACATGATCTCCCACCTCAAATTCTATAGGTCACCATCATCTATCAGTATAATTTTTTTGTCGACTTTGAGCTATAAGAAGATGTTGTCATATCAAATCTACTTTCTCTGAGATATATATTTCTAATTACATATGGATCCATGGTGGATTTGTCTCCCACCTCAACCCAACAAACTAGAGATCGACATGGCATTCCATACAATGTTTCATATTGTACCATTTGGATACTTGCCTGATAACTATTATTATAGGCAAACTCAACCAAAGGCAGATGTTCTTATCAGCTACCCTTAAAATCTAGACAACATGCTCGTAGCATATCTTCCAAAACTTGTCTGGTCCTTTTAGAATGATCGTCTGTTTGTGGATGAAAAGTAATGCTCATTACCAAATATATTTTCATTGCTTTCTGGAAACTCATTCAAAAATGAGCTGTAAATCGAAGCTCTATCCGATACAATAGTTACTGGCACTCCATGTAATCGGATAATTTCTCATATGTGTAAACTACACAATTCCTCATGTGTGAAGGTCATCTACATTGCTAGAAAATATGCTGACTTTGTAAACTGGTCCACAATTACCCACACATCATCATGTTTTCGTGGTGTCCGTGGCAAGTGAGTCACAAATTTCATTGTGATATGCTCCCATTTCAACTCTGCTACCTCCAAAGGTTGGAGTAATCCTACTGGCCTCTGATGCTCAACCTTTATCTGCTGACACATGAGGCATCGTCAAACAAAATTTCCAACGTGTCTCTTCATCCCATTCTAGTAATTGTGGCGACGGAGATTATTATACATCTTTGTGCCACCCGGATGCACCATAAAATGAGAATAGTTAAATCCTATAAGAATCTCCTCTCTCAATTCTAATATATGGAGAATCACAATTCATCCCATAAACCGAAGACAACCATCCATATGAACAGCCAAACCCTCATCGCATGTACCAAGGTCTGCTTGATTCTTTATAGATGATACTTTTGCATCTTTTTTTTTGATCTCGATCACCTTATTTAATAAGGAATGTGTGGCTACTAAACTTCTGATAACACCCTGATGACTACTATATTGTAAGATGAATCGTCTCACAGTTTCAAGCATATCTCATTCTCATGAAGCTATACAAGCTAGTGCACCTCGTGACTTCCGAATAAGTGCATCAGCCACCACATTTATCACATATGATTATATCCTTTATATATCTTTAATTTTATCACATGAGTTATCATCCAAAAATAGTTCTTTCACTCTATACTTAATATTCATCTTTGAATCTTCCCAGTCATTTAAGTATGAAAGTACTTTTATGATATTTAGTTATAGTCTGAATCTCATATCTAAAATAATATCAATAACCACAGAAAAAAGTAGGCTTTAGTATTATGCTAGATATTGGAGGAGTCAATAGATCACATGTTTTATTAGATAGCATGAGATATGTGAATTCATATGATTTCTACAAACTATTATGTCAAAATTTTTAATTTATTATGTGATGGGATGAATCAATAATTTATATCTAAGTAATGAGACTGCTCACTCATATTTGATAGATGACCTCATCATTTTTCACTTGCTAATTGTATAGAAAATACATCATCTCTAAATATGGTGCCCATGTTCATACCCAAGAGTCTCACTGCAACTATCATACCTAATACTGTAATATTTAAACATATTATAAAATTTTTCATAAATTCAACTATCAGGTTCTTCTACTTGGTTCATGCATGTGGATATATATTTTAATATATTTTATATCTCTTCCACATTAATCCTATGATTCATAGAGGCAACAAATCAACAAATTAATGGAATGGAAGATTAGTATTTTATTTATTTGATTTATATCTCAATAACTATGGGATTAAAATTAGGGAACCTTCTATATATGCTAAACATACTACTAATTTTATGCGTGCACTTGAGTGTCATACAAAATGTGAGTGTACACTATGAACACATGTTCATCATATCTTAAAAAACCTTGAGAAATTTCAAAAAAGAAATTTCTCTCTCATTATTAATTATCAATACTAAGTTCCCCACTCTTACTATTGATATAATCGAATATCACGTATAGGTAGGCGATACATGATTATAATATCATGTATGTATAATTTTAATGGTATCCCACATCCATCTGAAAATTTTTTTGGTCCATTAACTAATATATAGGGTGGAGCTCATATTGTTAGCTAGATGTTTTAATATATTTTAGTAAATTTTTTATATTTTCTAATATAGAATAAACAACTTTAATTCCTACTTATATTATAAGATTAATTATGTAACACATACATCAAACATAAAAATTATCAACTAAGGGTCTATTCCTAATAGTTCTGACAAATGTGTTATTGTTGACACTATTATTTGAAGTATTATTGTATATAATATTAAAAAAAAATTTATCAATGTCATATTTTTTAAAGATTCTTATCAAATATTCATATATGGTGGAGCCATCATGAGGAGGTATGATCTTAATAAATCATTATATTTTTTTTATTTAATTTATATTTAGAATCTATATAGTGGCCAGTGAGACATGAGAATGATATATTATCATGACTAGTCTAGATGTCAGATATCATAAATACCACTTCATTGTATTTTCTAAGTTTGTTAATTACTAATTATTTTTATAATTTCAAATATTTGATTATATTATTCCTATTGGTTGACCTAGGAATTCTATGGTAAGTATGATAGAAGTAGTTTTGCAAAATATTGATTATTATTAGAATATCCAAAATTTTAATTGAAAAACTCATGATAGTAATGAGTTTTATAATGCATTCTTTCTTAAACTCATTTTAGCAAATTAAGAGGATTAATGAACTTGAAGTTAATCCAATTTTAAAGACTCTATTGCTGAATTTAGTGTGTATATGATCTAATGTACCATATTTTTTGGTATATTGATCGACATGCCTTTTAATGTAGTTAGTTCCATCAGTACTCTTATATAAATATATATATATAATGTTTATGAATCTTCTTTGGGACCTTAATAATTTTTATTTGTAATTATGTTAAAGTATGTTCAAACTACTAAAATTCATTTAGTTTTGCTTTCAGACATTTCAGTCGGGTTATCAATATTATCTAATATTAGGTCCAATTTATTTTTATTAAATTTACTATTCTTCATTTTTAATATGTGAGACTAAATTAAAAATAGAAGAAAAAAAATATGTTTTATTTCTTCACTTATTATCTAATTCTAAGCCATTTATTTGCACACTCAATTGATTTTTTTTAAAATCAATTGTACCTTACCATGGTCAGGCTTGGCCTGGCATGCCCATGGTATAGCCATGGTTATGGACCTTGTCATGCTCGGCCTGACATGATTGAATTGGATCATGTATCATGCAGTGTCAAGCCTAGCATGGCTGAATCAGATCATGCTTCATATCATGCATAAGTCACTCAACCCACTTGACACATCTAGTTCAAATACATGATTCCTAATTACAATAAATAATAGTATAAGAGGTCATCATCTACATTATCAAAATTGTATTTGCAATTATTAATAAATGCATAGAGTAAATATAAAAATTATGAAATCAAAAGATAATATGATAGGTTTTTGTTATTATTGTCAATATGCAAATAGAAGAAGTAATCATCACTTATTTAAATGACATCATGTGGAAGGATTTTGTGATAGAAACATCGAGCAAGAATTATTAAGATTATAGTTTGGTTTGCCAAATATCAAATAATGCTAACCATTCGGTATAATTTTTATGATATATTTTGTTTGAAAGAGAAATTTAATTATAATTATTTCATAAAAACTTAGTTTTGTAAGATTTTAACAAATATGAAATCACAAAATTTTAGTATGAAATATATTAAGAAATATTTTTCAACTATAATAGCTGTATATCCCAGCTAGATCAATACTTTTTTGATTTTGATTTTTACATTGTCAAAGTTAGCTTCCTATAAATTCATTGTTATGCAAAGCAATAAACTTAACTTTTTTTTTTGTTATATTTCCATTTTTTCTAATATGGTATCAGAGGGAGATTATTTTTTTTGAGGTGTTCTCGCTATGTGATTAAGAGAAAACATGCTTTGTTGGTCAGAAACTTAGTCCCCCTGCCTCCATTCAGAAGTTAGATATATATCGACCTATTCCCACCTGCAACCAAATGAAGGCACACATCGAACAAAGAGAAGAAGATCAGATGATGCAATTTCTCATGGACCTTAATGACACTTATAATAGTATTCGTGGAAACATTCTAATGATAACTCCATTTCCTAATGTTCATCAAGCCTATTCCCTCATCATTCAAGAAGAAATGCAATGACAAGTGACATCAGAAACAACTGAAAACTTTTCTATTGCTGCTACAATTCAGAATAATTCAAACTATTCAAAATCAATAGACAAACATTGTGAACATTGTAAAAGAGAATTTCATACAATTGAAAATTATCGTACTCTAAAGTTTTATTGCAAATAATGTGATAAAAAAGGACATACTGAGGATAGATGCAAATACAAAAATGGCACATGGACACCCAATATCACAAGTAACCGACAAGGTTAATCACAACGAGGATTTCGAAGAAATTCCTTCCCTGCTGCTAATTCAACAGAATCCACTCAATTCACACATAACAAAACAAGCCAAACTTTTGACCTAGTCAATATCTTGCAAGGATTCTCCAAAGAGCAACGTCAACAACTTTCTCATGCCCTATCATTAACAAGCACATACCATAATTTAAACACCTATGCAAATGTAATAGGTCTGTCTCTTTTTTATGATACTTCAATTAACTTTGTATTCACTAAGTCTTGGATTTTGGATAGTGATGCCACTGATCATATCACTTATAATTCAATTGTTTTTACTAAAACACATTCTTCATCAATACCTATTGTTAATTTACCAACTAGATCTACAGCCCCAATCACTTCAACTGGCACTGTATCTCTCAATTCTGATATTACCTTAGATAATGTTTTATGTGTTCCGGGTTTTCGCTTAAATCTGATTTCTATAAGTAAAATTACCACTGCTTTAAATTTTTGTGCCATTTTTTTTCTCACCTTTTGTGTCCTACAGGACTTGGCTACGGGGAAGATGATTGGTTCGAGTAAACAACGTGGTGGTCTCTATTACATGCCACCATTACAAAAAACATCAATCTATCATCAAGTTTCACACCCTTCCAATCTATGGCATTTGTATCTTGGACATCCATTATCATTTCGTCTTAAGTTAGCTTCTTCCTTGTTATCCTCAAATAATATTTCTTATGATAAAAAATGTACGATTTATCCTATGGCAAAACAAAAAAGACTTTTTTTCCCACTAAGTTTTATATCAACTCATGCTCCATTTGATTTATTACATTGTGATATCTGGGGTCCTCACAAATCACCACACACTTAGGGAAATGATTCTTTCTTACCATCATAGATGACTTTACAAGATGCACATGGATATTTCTTATGCAACACAAATCTGAGACTCAAAATATTTTAAAATCTTTCATTGATTTTGTTTATACTCAATTTCATGTCTATGTCAAAGCAGTCAGAGTAGACAATAGTCTTGAATTCATGTCTTTGAAAAATATTTTTAGATGTTATAGCATTGAATATCAACACACATGTGTTTACATCCTACAACAAAATGGAGTTGTCGAAAAGAAGCATCGTCACATTCTCACTATAGTACGAGCACTACTTTTTCAATCCCATTTACCTTTGCACCCTTGGGGAGAGTGTGTTTTAACTGTTGTTTATCTCATTAACCAGTTACAATCTCCATTACTTTCAAACAAAACACCTTTTAAAATTTTATATCATTATTTACCCTCTCTTGATCACTTAAAAGTTTTTGGTTGTCTATGCTACGTTACCATTGTACACCTAATTCATTAATTCGAATCACATGTCAAAAAATGCATATTCATTGGATATTCAACTGGGCAAAAAGGATACAAAATATACGACATGGAAACTAATAAATTTTTTGTCAGTCGTGATGTCAAGTTCCATCAAACCATTTTTCCTTTTTAATCCACCTCAAAAAATTCCGATTTTGTAATTCCTAATATTTTTTGAAATAGAACCTAAGTCTATCATACCACTAGTTCCTTCTAGAACTTACCAATTTGAGCAAACGGAAATAACAAATACACATGAACTAATATTTCCCACACATATGCAAACTACACCAGCACTTTTAGACATGTTAGACATTCCTTCTGAACCTATTCCTCCTCCAAGATAGTCAACATGACTCAAGCGACCTCCAACATGGCATAAAGACTTTCTGATGTCCTCTCAAGCTAATCAATCTACTTCAACATCAAATTCTAAAACAAGTACTAGATATCCACTCTCACATTTCCTTTCCTACTCACATTTATCTTCCTCTCATTCTACATTTTTAGCTAATATCATAAAATATATCGAGCCCAAAACTTATTCTCAAGCTATCCTTGATCCACATTGGCGACAAGCTATGCATATAGAATTAGAAGTACTACAACTCAACAACACATGGAGCCTAGTCCCTCTACCTATCGGTCATAAACCGATTGGTTGTAAATGAGCTTACAAAATAAAATATCGATCTGATGGCACCATTGAGTGCCACAAGGCTCACCTTGTTGCTAAGGGATACAATCAAATTGCATGCATTGACTATTATGAAATATTTTTACCAACAGCTAAACTTATAACACTTTGATGTCTTCTTACTATTGCTTCTACACGTCATTGGTACATCTACCAATTGGATGTTCAAAATGCCTTCCTCTATGGTGATTTACATGAAGTTGTATACATGGAACCTCCATCTAGTCTTCATCAACAGGGGGAGAACATTGTATGTCGACTCAACAAGTCTCTTTATGGACTTAAACAAGCATCAAGAAACTAGTTTTCCACATTCTCAGATACTATCCAAAAGGCCGGTTATTAATAATCAAAGGTTGATTATTCACTTTTTATCAAGGCTCAAGGCAATTCTTTTACAGTAATTCTCATATTTGTTGATGATAGACTCCTCAAAAAATAATCTACATGAAATGGAACTCCTCAAAGAATTCCTTCTTAAATACTTCCATATTAAAGATCTTGGAGACTTGAAGTACTTTCTGGGTATTGAATTTTCTAGTTCAAAAAAGAAAATTTTTATGTCACAAAGAAAGTATGTGTTGGATATTTTACAAGATACAGGACTCTTAGGAACACGTCCCAATAATTTACCAATGGAGCAAAATTTGAAGCTCACTTTCATTGACAGAACATTACTAGATGATCCAACAAAGTACAGAAGATTAGTTGGAAGATTGATTTATCTGACAGTAACAAGGCCCGATATAATCTACTCAGTTCTTGAGCCAATTCATGCAAGAACCCAGAATACCACATTGGAATTCTGCCATTCGAATCCTAAAATATATCAAAGGTACCCCAAGTCAGGGATTATTACTTCCTTATAATAATAGTTTAAATTTAAAAGCTTTTTGTGATTCGGATTGGGGAGGTTGTCGCACCAAAAGAAGATTAGTTACAAGATATTGCATCTTTCTTGGAAATTCTCTCATATCATGGAAGTCCAAGAAACAGGCCAATGTATCTAGATCATCAGCTGAAGCCGAGTATCGAACCATGGCTAATACATGTTTAGAGCTAACATGGTTACGCTATATACTACATGATTTAAAGGTCTCTCAGACAACTCTAATACTATTATTTTGTGAACATAAAGTAGCTTTGCATATTGCGGTGAATCTTGTCTTTCATGAACGTACGAAGCACATTGAAATAAACTGTCATATAGTACGAGAAAAAATGCAAACTGAAATGATCGATCCTTCCTTTGTTCCTTCAAACTCACAATTGGCAGATGTATTTACAAAGGCCTTAGGAAAAGATCACTTTGAAAGTTTACGTAGTAAGTTGGGACTTCATGACATTCACTCTCCAACTTAAGGGGGAGTATTAAAAAATATTTTTCAACTGTAATGGCTGTATATCCCAGCTGGATCGAGACTTTTTTTATTTTGATTTTTACATTGTCAAAGTTAGCTTCCTATAAATTCATTGTTATGCAAATGAATAAACTTAACTTATTTTTTTGTTATACTTCCATTTTTTTTAATAAAATATATGGCTTGGTAGAGTTGGTAACTAGAGAGGGAGTGAAAAGTCACATATTTCATATCATCTGACATACTATGACATGATTATACTATTGAATACTTATAGATTGGTTTTACCATCAATTATTGGTCAAATAATTATACTCATAATCATGAAATTTTTCATATGCTACAATACTTTCACTTTGTTGACATAATTCTTTCAATGTGTCACATATTCTTTTGGTTGTAAATATTTCTTGGAGTTTTTCGCCAAATTAGCTCAAAAAAATTTTATGGCTACAACTATAATTTCATGTCACAACAACTAATTACCCTATTAGTACTAAAAGCAATGGAATCCTTCAAATATTATGACTTTTCCTTTACCAACCACATAATATTCAAGCCAAAGTTATGATGAGGATCTAGCATCACGACTTTTAGCTATAAAATATTACAGAGAGCCAAACTCAGTGTATGACCAACACAAGCACCAATACTTTTGTCACAAGAGAGAAAACAAAGTCAATCATTCTTCAATGCTGTAACTTTGGGTTATAGAAATTAAATATATAAATCATGGTCATATGCTAGCACCATGACTTTGTGTTATAAAGACTGGGTAAGTCATCACAATTTGTTATCGTATCATGATTATCAGGTAAATGAAATAAACCAAAGTTATTGCTCATTACTTAGTTCCATGACTTTGTATTATAGAATTGAATCACCAACATCATGAATTTTATTCAATAATGTGATTTCCAATTTAAAAACTCATACTAGATGCTTGGGTTTATAGAGAAAATCATGATAAGACAAGAGAAGATCTATGAGAGGTGCAAGGAAGATGACCCAAAATGATCTACAACTCTATTTTCAAGATGATTCATAAGCAACGAGGGAAATACAAGGTACAAGCATAAAACCTAAGAGATAGGCATACATTCCAATTTCCCTCTATAAGGCAAATCAAAATGAAATTCAGTGAGTTTTGAGGGATTGAGGTTTTTAAGCCTAGATTCTTTCACGAGCTAAAATTAGTCATTTTAATTTTTATGAGATAAATTTTTACTAATCTTGTATGTTATTCTTCCTACTTTCAGGTTAAAATTAGAATCTAGGGATGTTTAATATATTTATTATGATAGATGCAATATTCAATGTACTAATATAATATATTATTGTAATATTCTTTGGCTATGAATGGTTTGAAAATTTAAATAAAATTGAGACTAAAGTTTTATACTATTAGTGGGTTCGTGTGTGATTAGAGTGGTAGATGGTGTTATGTAATCTATGAAACATACTCACATGTATAGTAGAAAGGAAAGGATAACTTTTCAGATCATCATATGAGAGACAAACTCATATGTAAAAACTCAAAATTAAGATATATTAAATCATTGCCAAAATGGTGTTTATTATGCCAAAAGTATGATTACTTTTATAAGTTACTCTATTATGTATGTCTTATACTAATTGATTCTCAATTGATATTTAGTAGTAAATAAAATATTCTTATAAGGTTTTCACTTTTAGTGTAAGAGTTTCTTATCATAGTTTGTGATAGTGACAAGTAAGCCACGTGAAATGAGCTGATGAATATGATTCATATGGTAGTGAGAGTCCAATGAGTTACATTTGATTATATGAATGTCATCTATAAAACATGAAGGAAAGTATATGTTAATATGATACTAATAAAGTCAAATATGTAAATACTTTTATTACCACATTAATTATCATCAAGAAAGACTCTAGAGGTCAGAAAATAAGAAAGTTTATTTGAAATAACTACTAAGAGTAATTAACAAGTTGCCTAAAAAGTAGATGTGTCTAGTGGGTCAAGCGAGCATGACACAACATGAATTAGTGATGCTAGTCCCACCACTACATGGTCTAGAATTATGTCTAGACTTAGACCATGCTGGCATGAGGCATGACACATGTCGTGCTGGACTCGAGTTGGTCATGCCTCATGCCAGGCCATGCATAACTCATGTGCCTAGACTAGTGCCACATGCATAACTCATGTGCGTGGTCCACCAACATGGTGACCCGTGACTAAGCATAGGTGGATCATAAGTCATGGATCATGCCCCTTCGGAGAATTGCTCGATGAGGCTAGATTTTTAAAAAAACCTGGCTACGCAAGTTGAATTTAGCTTATGTGGTCTGCCAATTACATTTTCACATAATGGCGCTGACAATGATAATGACATGCATGCCCTATCATTTATACTACCCTAAATAACATTTTTTTTAAAAATATAGTCATCGAATTATTTCCAAACTTCTACATTCTAGAAACCTAATAGTTGTCATATTTTTATCATTAAAACTAAAAAAATAAAAAAAAATGTAATTTTAATTCTAAGAAATATCTATAAATGATATAAAGAAATTTATGAATTTTATTTTCATTTCTCTAAATTTCTTTATATCCTCTCATATGACTATCTCTCCTCTCTTCTCCTCTAACATTTTTATTTTTCAATTTTTTTATACTATTTTTATGAATATGACATATGTGGTGCAAGTTGCAATTGGAAAATTTAGTTGAGGTCGAAAGTGGTGCAAAGGAAAATATTGTACAACAAGGTGGATATGATTATGTTACACTTTTTTTTTATTTTATTGCAAGTTTGTTATTAGTTTTATTTATAAATAAAAAAAATTAAATATAGTAAATAATGAATAAAATGATAATGAATTTGAAATTGATATAGATATAGATAGTAATAATAACCCAACCAAAATTTCTGAGGCTAAAATTATGTTTTCTCCAATGTCGTATGCCCAAACTCATTTTCCATCTAAAAAATAAAAAATTAGGAAAACTTTGGTAGTTTGGACTTACTTTATAATAATAATAAATAAATAATTATAGGGGTATCAAAGAAAAATTAGCACAATATATATATGATCAAAAGGTGTATACATATAAAAGCACATATGAAACTAGCTCCTTTAACAAGCATATTAAATAATACATCAAAAAATATGATATAGTAGATCTAAGGTAAACCCAATTGAGTAGCGGTATCTTTAAAGTTGAATATAGTTCAACTTCATCAACCCTCTTTATATATCATAGTGATTTTGGGAAAGAAAACATGGTAAAACTGATTATAATCATAAATCTTCTGATTAAAATTTCGGAGGATCATATGGTAATTAATATTATATAAACATACTTTCGGCCTACTTATCATAAGATTCCTAGGTCCATAAGTAGGAATGACAAAAGAAATTATTATAA
Organism: Sapria himalayana; assembly: GCA_029783825.1. Classification (NCBI taxonomy): domain Eukaryota; kingdom Viridiplantae; phylum Streptophyta; class Magnoliopsida; order Malpighiales; family Rafflesiaceae; genus Sapria; species Sapria himalayana. Next base: position 4,022,827 of record JAREIK010000385.1, read on the forward strand.
GTTAGAAAAATAATTATAAATTAATAAATTTAGGAAATATAAAAGAGTTTTGTTCATAACATTTGATATCTTGACTAGTCATGATGATGCATCATTCATATGCCTCAATGGTCACTCTGTAAATTTAAATAAAAACGTAATAAAAAAAAATTAGGATTTCCTAACATCCTCCAGCCTTATGATGGACCTACTATATATGAGTGTAAGATGAAGATCTTTAGAGAATATATTCAGATTTAAATATTTAGTATTAATTTCGATAATTTTTCTAATAATAGAGCAATTATTATTATATTTGTAAGAACTATTAGTAATTAAAGTCGAGACATTAGGTGGAAATTTTTACGTTTAGTGTATGTCTCATGTAATTAACATAATAGTATATGCTTGAGCAAAAGTTATTTCACATGCATTAAAAAAAATAAAAAATTCACTAAAATACCTTTGGATGTATAACAAATAATATGAGGTTAGTAATGCTTTTTTTTATTCCAAATTAATGTGAGACTATTAAAATTATACCTACCCTATGTTTGAGTCATGTGCTAGCTATCAACATGTGATATCCGACTATCTTAATATAAATGTGACAAACTTATTATTAATAATTCAGACTAAGATAAATGAATTTTATTTATAAAATTTCTAAAAATTTTTTATGGCATGATAAATATATGTTCATCATTGTGCACTCCCACCACTTGTATTGCATTAGAATGCATATATAATATTAGTAGAATATTTAGCATTAAATAGGGTATCATAAATTTAGTGTAATTACTATTAAAATGTAAACCAAATATTTAAAATGGTAGTCCTCCATTCCAACTTCATATTATTTGGCTACTTGTATGGATCTTAGGGTTAACATGGAATAGGTAAAAAATATTTTGACATACATATCTATGTGTATAAATCATGAATATCAACCTAGTTTCATTCACAAAAAATTAACTAACTTGTTTCCATATTAAAATACAAGGTATGGTAGTTATAATCAGGTTTTGAATATTGACATGGATATCATATTCGAAGATAATTACTTCTCAATTTAGTTAGCTAATGAAAAGTGATGTGGTGATTCATTAAATATTAGCAAGCAATCTCTATACTTAGATATTCATTAATATTTCATCTTATCACTTGATGATAATAAGAATTTGGATATTTTACTTTAATAAAAATCATACAAATCCAATTATCTCATGCTATTTAAGCGACACATGCAAATCATGAACTTCCTATAGTTTCACCCTTCTACCTTATATGTGGGATAAAAGTGGTTATAACCACATAAATAAGCATCTCAACTCTCTTGATATGGCAGGTGCACAAAGTTTTCATAATTTATGATTATGATTTTCATAATTTTTGGCTAGCATCAAAAATATATTTTCTAAGTATAATATGCATATATTGAAATAAAAAAAATTATGATAGGATAAATAATAATAAAAAATAAAATAAAATCTTATCGTGTATAGATAAAATAAAATAAAAATGCAAGCTTGTTACTCACATTTTATTTATATTTTTTTGGAATTTCATCAAAATGTAAAATATTTGTCTCATATAAAAAGTTGTGTGTGCATAAATTTGTCATTTGTATAAAAATATATTATAATTAAATACAATATTTAATATTTTTATTAAAAAAAAATAACAATTCCCCATTGAGTAAGTTTAAGCATTAAAGTCATTTTTCAATACCAATATGTTGTTAGTCTGATTGGCAAGATCAAATCAATAAAATTGAGAAACATATATTAAATAAATAATATTTTTTAAATTACAAATTGACCTTTTATTGATAAGTTACTTGATTAAATCAACAAAAATAGAATTAATAAACTGAAATTTGGAATAATAAAAGGACAAGCTTCATATTCTAAGGGTATATTTACTTTCGGGGAAATTATATTTTGGGCACTCCCCAAAAAAATGTGAATAAAACTAACCCAAAATTTTATATTTATAAAAAAGTATACTATACTATTAGCAAATTAAAATTTAGTGTGCTCAATTATGTTAATCCTTATCTAGCCTTAATAATTAAAACTCACCAAACGCAATTCATCATACTTTAGGTAGATTGTATTTGGTGTACTCCCCTCAAAATATTTGAAAAAAGGCAACCCAATATTTTATATTTATAAATAAGTGCACAAGACTGTTAACAAATTAAAATTTGATATACTCGAGTCTCAATTACATTAATCCTAATTAACAATTATATTTCACCCTTCCCTTGCCCTTCGCCCCTCACCCCTCGCCCCTCACCCCTCGCCCCTCACCCCCTCCATTGAGTTCATGTAGCTCGTGGTCGAGCTTCAAAAGCTTCTAATAGCTTGTGGTGCTCGACGACGAGCTCTAGTAGCTCATCATCAAGCTCCATGAGCGGGATGATGAGCTCGTGGAGTTGATGGAGCTTGTGGTCGAGCTTTAGAAGCTCTTAGAGCTCTACGATGAGTTGCTACAGCTCATGAAGCTGGTGGTCGAGCTCTAGTAGCCTCTATAGCTCGACAATGAGTTGTTGGAGCTCGTCGTCCTGCACCAATAGCTCCTAAAGCTTGATGAAGAGCTCTTGCAGCTTGTCGTCGAGCACCACGAGCTCTAGGAGCTCATGGTGCTCGACCAAGAGCTCCTAGAGCTCGATGGAGAGGGCAAGGGTCTTCAACGGGCATGGCTAGGCCACATGGCCATGAATATTAGGCTCGCAGCATGTGGCGAGCGGGCTTATAAGTCTGTTGACTAGTCCACATGCTGGCTGGGCCAGGATTTTTAATTTTTAAAGGCCTGCGGCCCAGCCCGCGGCCCAGCCCGCGGGCTTCATACAAAATAGGTTTAGTAAATCTTGGCTGAGCTTTACACTAATGGGCTTAACTAACCTAGGCTGAGTTGACCTATAATCATAAAACCTAATGCCTTTTATAAAAAAATTTGATAGTTGCATGTGCCAAGAATTGAACCCTAGACTTTCATCTTAAGAAGCATGCACTCTACCAACCCACCAGTGCCCTACTTTTATAATGATGTTACTTATACTTATGTATATTTAGTTCAATTACAAAAATCAAAATTAGAAAGAAACTTTAAATAGTCATATGACCGTTTGACATTTCTAAAATGCCTAAAATGCCTTCAAACTGTCATATAACCGTTGGACACTTTATTTATTTATTTTTAATTCTTGATTTTTTCTTATAAATACTAAATTTTCTTCACATTTTTTTATCACATCCTCTTCAATTTCTTCATCTCTCTAATTCTCTTCAAATTTATTCAATTTTCTCCCATATTAGTTAATATTCAATTTTCTTTCAAATTTTCTTTATTTGCATAATATTATTAGTTATGCAATTTAAGCATTTGTGGCTCTAGTAATTCAGATTTGAAGAAATTTCGGCTTTGTTTCGTCAATTGAGTAACATCTTCTAACTTTACTTTTTATTTGTTATATTTTTATTTTTAGGTTTATTTATTTTTATTTAGTATAATATTATATTAATAATTTAAAAATGGAAAGTGCAAGTGCATCTTCTTCTAATTCACATGAATCATCGAGTAATAAATTTAGTTCAAGTATATGTAATTTTTTTGATAAAGTTGAAATAATTTTAGAAAATAATAAAAAGGAAATAAAAGCAAAATGCAAACTTTGTAGTAAATTTCTTAGTAGTGGATCAAATGCAAGCACAAGTCATCTAAAACAAACACTATGAACATTATAAAACTAAAAATAATATAGATATTAGAAATTATATCTAATTAGGTAAAGATGAGAGTGAAAATGTAAAAACAATTTCTTATGATGTATCTTATTGTCGTGAAGAAATGATTGATTACATAATATGAGTTGAACAACCTTTTAATATGATGGAAACTCATAATTTTTCAGGAACAATACAAAGAGCTATTAATCATCAATTTAGGGGTTGATCTGGAAATACTGTTAAAAGAGATATTATGAAAAAATTATATATAGAAAAAGAAAATTTTAAAAATTATTTTGCAAAATTTCAAGGGAAAATTTGTTTAACTTCTGATATTTGGACATCTTTAACACACACTAATTTTTTATGTAGTATTGCTCATTATATAAATAGTGAATGGAAATTAAATAAAAGAATAGTTTCATTCAAAACAATAAATAATCCACTTAATGTCCAAAATATAACAGGTTTAATACATGATGAAACCATAGATTTAGGTATTCGTGATTAAATATTTATAATAAAATTAGATAATGCTTCTAATAATAATGCGGCTTAAATAGATTAAAAAGATTTTGGCAATTAAATGAAAATCATGGTAAATTATTTCATGTACGTTGTTGTGCACATATTTTTAAATTCAATTGTAAAAGATGGATTAAAACAAGTTGATAGTACATTAAAAAAAATTAGAGCATTGCATATAGTATCAATAGTTCTCAAGCAAAACATGAATTATTTTTTAATTGTTGTAATATAGCAAATATGAAAAGAAAAAATATAAGTTTAGATATGCCAATTAGATGGAATTCTACTTATAAACTTTTACAAAATATCATAAATTATAAAAAGTTGTACAATTATAAGAAATGCAATTATCTACTAATAAATCTAACATAGATCTTGATTTGTTAAATAATTATGATTGACACATTGCAAATCTTTTACGAGATCTTTTTAAAATTTTTGATACATCAATAAATATTTTTTATGGTGTGTATTATGAAACTTCTCATTGAGTTATTATTCAAATAACTAACATTTATATTGTACTTTAAAAATATTTAAATTTTGAAATGTTTAAAGATATCAATTTTGCAATGATAGAAAAAATTAAAAAATATTATTATATTGGTTTAATTTTAGACCCTGGATTAAAATTTGATGCCTTAGATGAATGACTACCAGTTATTTACTTTTTTGATCAAATTAAAATTGAAGAAATTAAAAATAATGTAATCTTTTTACTACATAATTTACATTATATTTATAAAGAAAAATATGATAATGATATTAGTTCTATTAACTTATCATCCACTACAAGCTCTTCACATTTTTATAAAAGTGCTTTAGAAATATTTAAAAGTAGAAAAAATACAACAACTAGTTCTCCAAATAATGTGAATGATATAGATAGATACCTTAATGTAGAAACAATTCCATTTGAAGATAATGAAAATTTTGAAATTTTAGAATGTGAAAGAAACAAGAAAATAAATATCTGGTATTATCAATTATTATACATGATGTATTAACCATGCTTGTGAGTACAGTTGCATTGGAAGCTACTTTTAGTGCGGGTGGAAGAGTGGCCAGTGAAAGGCGAAGTAATTTGTCACCTGAAGCCATAGAAGCATAAATATGATTGAAAGATTGGAAAATAGTGGATAAGAGATTGCATGATTCTATTCGAGAAGCTGCATTAATGACCGAATGGGAAAAGTTACAGTTATCTAGAAATGAATGGATTCATGATTATTCTCCTTCACCACTGGATAATGATGATTGAATTATTTAATTAAGTATTTTTCTATTATTGTACTTTTTGTGGTTGAAAATTACAAATGATTGATAAATAATTAAGTGTCAACTTAGTTGGGATGTAATTATTTTGTAGTAATGTAAAATTTTTACACATTTTTATATGTACAGTAGAACCTTTCTAAATTTATACTCTATAAATTAATAACCTCCATTATTTATTGAAAAATCAATCCACCGACTCCATGGAATGTGTATAATTTAATAATTCTACTATCTATTATTTAATGCAAAATAGAAAATACCCTATGTAAAAATATTAATTTATAGAATCAATATTCCTTATAAATCTAAAAATACTATACATCATAGATAAAATATATTGCTTCGTAAAATCAATATTCCTTACAAAAATACCTATCTAAAGTAGTTTATTTTTTTTCAATAGTATGTATCTCAAATTATATGTTTCTAAGTACCTTATGAGCTATAACATGATTTGGATTTGAAAGATCAAGAAATGAAATACAAGAATGAAAAATATTTAATTTTTCTTTTGTTGACATGAGAGGATTTTCATCCATAACTTCATTATCTTCCTCTTCTTTTTGATCATGAGACAATGGAAGTTTTATTAAATCTTCATCTGAAATTTCCTCATGGGCAACTTGTTGCTCTTCCTTGGGATTTATAAGCTCGTGAACAGATATTGGGTGACTAATTGGCAGTTGATTAATAACATCTTTAAGTTCATTTTCTATATCTTGTTCTTCCGAACCCACTTCATTTTTTTGAGTTTCTCTTTCAAAGAGACATGTGTGCTTAAAGTAATTGGTTATTATCTTGCTAGAAATGTCATTCCAAGCTGCCTTAGCCCATTTCATGGCTATCAATTGATCAACCTTATATATGTATGCATTTTGTTATTCATCTCTATCAATTGCATATTGGAGTTGAAAACGTATATATCGCCTCTTGAATGCTGCTATTATTCCAACATCAATTGGTTGAATTTTAGAAGTTTTATTAGCTGGAAAAAAAAAATTTTGAACATTTGTAAGAGGCAAATCTCTCACCACATGTGAAGGAGCATTATCTAACAAAAGTAATACTTTTCTATTAGCATCTTGCATTTGTTGATCCTTCTTTTATAGCCATTCCCTGAAAATGAGTCCAGTCATCCAAGCTTTTGCATTGCTGCGATAATAAAAATCCAATTGCTCTCCATTTTTTCTATTAAAAGCATGTGGCCTTTGTGCATGACCAATGATGAGAGGTTTCATTTTGTGAGACTCATCTGCATTTGCAGCAAAGACAAAAGTTAGACATATTTTATCCTTCTTAGAACCTTCATTTTGACGTCATGCAATTATTCGATCAAGGACCATGCGATAAAAGAGTCATGTTTCATCTATGTTGTATGTCTTGAAGTGAATAGCTTTGAAGTTTTTCTTTTATTGTTGGCATGTTTCTGTCAATTGCATCTAAATCAGTAGAGCTACTTTCTCCATATGATTTTTGAGCTTTGAATCCATGGCGAATATTGAACTTTGCAAGCCATCCATTTGAAAATTCGAGTGTTCTCTCTCCAAGTTCAAGTTGTCTAGCAAATTGACGAGCCTTTTCCTTGATTAAATCACATGATAATGCCACTCGATGTGCTTGGCATTGTAAAACCCAATTTGCTAAAACATTATCAAGTTCAAGATGCTTCACAGCTCTTTGACGCTTAGATGTAAGTTCAGTTGAGTCCATGCTTTCATATTATTGACGCTTAGCAAGGATGTTGTTGATGGTTCCTTGTGTTAGGACTTTTGAAAGCTTGAATTCTTGCATTGTCTAATTTGCAAGAGCTGATTGTTTGATGAATGGATTTGCTGCTATATGATGACAAATTTTAAGCTTTTGATCATTACTCAGAGAAGATGAAGGCTTCATTTTGGAAGAAAAAAGAAATAAAAAAAAAGACAAACTATAACTCAACTATTATATACATTAGCCTTTATAATTCAAGTGAGAAACTTTTGATATTCCACACCTGGAAAACTTTCTTGGAAACATGGTCACGACCTTTGGTATTTTAAAATTTAAGTTGATTAATTTAAACACAATTTTTAACTTTAAAAATTGATGTTGAATTTATTGAGGCTTGCATGAATTAATCATGCAATATCTTTGATATATTTTCTGATTTTTTTAGGTGAAGGTTCTATAAATTAATAACCTCCGTTAATTAATAATTTTTTGTGCTACGGATCTTATTAATTTAGAGAGGTTCCACTGTAATACATGATTCTTCCCCTTACTTATATTTGTTAAATATTTTTCTAATGTGGGTGGACTAGTCAATGGGCTAAGGGTCGGTCAACGGGCTTATAGGTTGGGCTTGAGCCTAAAATGAAGCCTACGCCCTGGCCCACCTATAAAATAGGCTCGGGCTGGGCTTGGCCCAATTGGGCATGGACCGTGCTTAGCCTTGTTGGGCCGGAGTGGGCTTCGATCAGGCCACAGTTTATTTGGAAATGTAATTGAGTTTTAATTGTTAAGGGTAAATAAGGATAAACGTAATTGAGTGCACCAAATTTTACTAATTATTATGTTATTCATTCAATTAGTTGAAGGTTGGGTTGATTTAATTTTAATTTTACTAATTAGTTGAAGGTTGGGTTGATTTAATTTTAATTTTACTAATTAGTTGAAGGTTGGGTTGATTTAATTTTAATTTTACTAATTAGTTGAAGGTTGGGTTGATTTAATTTTAATTTTACTAATTAGTTGAAGGTTGGGTTGATTTAATTTTAATTTTACTAATTAGTTGAAGGTTGTGTAAATTAGGATAAACATATTCGAGAAAGAAACTACAAAGTGAAGCAGCTCGACATCGATTCTAGGGCATACAAATACTGCTCAACCTCAACTCGATCTCTCTAAATCAGAAAGAACCTACAGGCAGAGCTTCGGCATCCTCCAGTGTTCAAAACCAGCAGCGTTTTTTCTTCCAGCATATCAGGTTTGGTTTTCAACTGCACATGTTCCATGCGTCAATTTCATAAGTCTGCAATGCAAAAGCACTCGTCTTGACTTTTTGATTTTCTGTTTATTTTTTATCTATTAAATAAAATTGCTAGTTTTTTCTTCGTTTATCATGCCAATTTAGTACTCAGGTTTCTCTCCATGATATCTGAAAATAACCTAAATTTGAGATTTGATCATTAGGGTTCCTCGAGGTTATCATGTTATTTGTGATAAATTTGAGCTCCTGCTTTCGCAGAGGTTTAGGGAGTGTTCATGTGTTAAATAAACTTCCAACTCATCGAAAATGGCTCCTCTTTACCCATCATGAATACTTTCAAACTGTATTGGTGTTTGGTAATGGTGCCTATAGTGAAATATCATGAAACGTTTAAAACTGTATTGTTGAATGGCCGGCTGGGTTTGATCCTTGTTCTGCCATTGGAATTCGAACTGGGAAACAGGTTTTGGGGTTTTCCATTAGCGAAATGATAACTATAGGGTCTCAGAATTAGGGTTTTGATAAATTGTTCAATTTATTTTCATCCTAGACGTAAAATTAGGATTTCTTCCTGTTTTGAAAAACAGGAGATATAATGTTCCTTATTTTTAGAATAAAAAGGTCAAAGCCACAAATCTTTTGCTTTCCTCACACCATGTATGTTTAATCCCAAACAAATAGGTGTGGGGGGACAGTGACTTATATGCTAACTTATATGCAAGAGGGGATCTTGATCCTTCCTGTTCATGGTAAAGTATTGGGTAATTCACTGTGATGATCATCAAAAATACGAAGTGTCTGACATTGTTCAAGCTAACTTATATGCAATTTCTTCAATTAGTCAGTGACTTGTGTAATTTTTTCATAATCAATTGAGGAACGCCAATGGAAGTCATCTTGAAGGATCAGAATCCCCTTTTATTCCTGAAATAGGAGGGGTCTTGTTCCCTGCACCATACCTGTTTATTTTCCTTGAACAGGTGTTATGATTGGGAAAGCAAAAATCTGTCATTGCTCTCTCCTATTTTGAAAATATTGATTGGGATATATGATTCTTGATTTTCAACAGGACTGTATTTTCCTTGCACATTACGGCTGGAATCATTGTTTTTCTAAACTAGCAAAAAAGTATTGGTAAATTTTTTTTATTTTTCTCTCTATACCTGAAGTTCACTAGCGATGTAATTTTTCATTGCAAAAGAGATTCCCAATTGAAGTGTTGAGACATGTTCAAAATCTCTTTCAAAGAAGGAGAAGCACTTCTTGATTTGAAACCTTTTTTTTTTTTGCAATTTTTTATGGACCAACATTTATCCCAAGCATAGTTTTGAAAAGTAAGAGGTGCACTTAGCTGCTAACTTATGGTGGTGTATGAGGCATGTCTCGAGGGCCTGACATGCTTCATGGAAAAGTTCATATTTTTTTTTAATTTAATAAAAAATAAAAATATTTAATATTATTTATTAGTTAAAAATACATATTTTTAATTTCAATAAAATAAATATCAAATATTATTTTTTGAATACAATTTTGTATCATCATAAAATGTAAAACTTTAAGAAAAATAAAAAAATGCATAACTAATAATAAGTTGTATATAACTAAATTCTAAATAATGCCATAAAATAATAATAATGAAAAAAATATCATTATAATTATGTAAATTTATAAAATAGTTTTATATTTATCATCGCTCACTCATGGAAGGGTGTATTTATTTTTTTTTATTTGGTAATGTATTCATTTTTATCTATTAATATAAAAGATGTATCATTTTTCATTATTGTTAGCTTCTTAATGTTATTATCAATATCTATTATTAAAATTTATTTATTTGTGTGCTTTGATTATATTTTGTTTTCTTAATACTTAAATGTGTTTAATGGATACTAGATTATTGAAGTTTGATGTTATTGTCAACTTATTTTTTTTTTCTTGTTGTCAATTGGTAAAGATTTAATAGTTTGAAGTTAGAAGTATTATAAACATATTTGACAATTGTTTTTTCATATATTCTTTAGTTTTTATAACTCAATGTGATATATGTATGGTTAAAGATTTTTCAACACCAATTTTTATAAATGTGGAGTTGGGGCTCTATATGCAATTTATTATTCAATGATATTATAAATTTAATAATTAAGTGAAAGTGCAAAATAGTATTCTTGGTTTGATATTCTTGGTTTGTATAACTAATCATTCTTAAATAAATTTTTAATATTCATGTACATACTTAATTTTGTCATTATTCTATTTATTCTATTGGTTTTTTGTTATATTTATTATGCATGTATATAAATCATCAATCAACTATATATTATTTTTTGTTTTTAATTTTTTATATAAGAGTTAGTAGATTAAACACTACTCAATCTCATTTAGATATCTGCAAAACAAAATTTCATCCATACATTGAAAATTTGTTATACTTTTTTTATTTATTTTATAATTTTGATGAATTCTTTATAGTGCTCATGATATTTTTTTTACTTAGCTACTAATTTCTTATGAGAATATTTACTTGTGTGTGTGTGTGTGTTTGTGTGTGCCTATTAATAAAGATTTTATTTTCCTATTTATATAGCTCAAAATATCAACTAAATGACTAGATATATCTTTAAGTAAAAAATTATAATATTCAAAAAAGAAGACATGCAACTTGTAGTCACAATACCTTTTTGTTCCTCTTTTGCATAAGGATCAATTGATTAATTAGAATGAGTAAATTTCTTACTTTTTGCTATTGCAACTGAATCAATAATAGGAAAGTCATAGTATCCAAGTCATCCATCATTGAATTACCTTTCATCAAATTTAGCAAACTCTTTATATACATATATGGTTACTCGGGCAGCTTAGCTTGATTCGAGTCCATGAAATCGAGGTGCAAATGATTCATTATGGGCTTGGGTGTCTAAAAACACATGCGGCTCGACAATGACATAATCACATGGGCGCACCAAGTTGCGCCATGTGTGTACACCAAGGTAGGTTTGGCCTGACATGCCTAGTTGCCATGGGTTGGCTCGACATGGGTCCAATGCTTAGTCATTATGGTGTTACATTCATTACATTATTACATACATTCCAATTTGTTCTTTCAAGTTGTTTTGGCTTGTCCCTGAACAAGGGTGGGGCTGTGACATGCCTGACTGCATGATCCATAGGACACTTCTTCATTTGAGACTATACCATATTTGGTAGCTTGCTCTCTTAACCTTATGGGTTCTAGGTTTGATGACCTGCTTGGGTATGGCTGAGTTGATTGTCTCACCATGGGATGACTCATTTGAGAGGCTTACTTGTGTTTGATCTAGTATTATGGCTTGCTTGTGTTTGATATAGTATAATGGCTTTCCTAGGTATTATGTGGTCCATATTGTATCCTAGTTTGATAAAATCTTAAAAAAATGTTTAAACATCAACTACAACAACATGGTTGGGCTAGTTTGAGCAACTTGGTCTTAAAAAAAATGATCCTAATCTTGTCTAAGTGGGTTTGGTTGTTTGGCCAAATTATTAACAAATTTGGCCATTTATTGTGTGATATTATGCATTACACTATAACCTTATAAAAGATTTAGAAACAAAATCTAAATTTTGATTGAGACTTTTGATTTCACATTCATATAATATAATATGTCATTAATATGGATGAACAAGTATATCATAAATAGTGGCCAATACATTTTAAATATACCATGACAATACAAGAATGACATAATGTATGGCGTTGATGAGGAGTAGACCTCTTCCTTGGCTCTGTCTACAAACAATTTAATGTCTTAAGTTGATTTTGCACGGGAGATGCATTGGTTAAAAAAAAAAGGACTCTAGAGAGGATTGTTTTTGACTTACAATTTTTTTGTGTAGTCTTAAGTCTTTTTTCCAACCTCAATTTTAGATTAAAGCCTTCACCATCAAAACTTTGCTATGAACCTTTCTAAAAAATATTATTTGCATCAAAATTCTTTACAAAATTTCAAAATATCTCACCACACTACACAAAATTTATAATGAGGATAACCAAAAGAACAATATCAAGGATAACCAAAATTCACAAAATTTATAATGATGATAACTCAATTCATTACAAAATATTAGAATTCTAGATAAATTTACCATCAACTAAGGAATAGAATAGATATTATCATATTTAATTAACTTATCAATTAAGAATAAAGTGTTAACCTTTGATTAATTTTTAAAAAAGATTACATTGACATACATGAGTATTCTTCTTAACTCAGGAGAAAAATACATAAACTTCTTTTTGGATATCGGAATATAAGATACTTAATAAGATGAAAAATATTCTTTTTTCCAATAGAGAGATTCTATAAAAACATGATATATGTTGAAATGTAAAAAAAAAATAAGCATTCAATTTAAATTATCAAATAATCAATTCTTTTATATAAAGAGAAAAAGTAATTACGGTAACCCATATGTTAGGTGGGCTAATAAAAAAATGAAAATTCAATATAAAATAAATAAAAACTTATATTCTCTATTAAGCTAGTGTATATATGTCCACAACACATAGTTTGAAGAAAAAAAATATAAGTTAAATCTTCTTCAAAACTATTAAGAAGATATTCATTATAATCATTCAACTATTAGAATATACCTTGTAGTAGCAGTCTTATCCTAAATATGTTTTATGAGAAAAAATATTTTATCTTGATATTCTCTCTAATTGTGAAACACCAAATTGGAGATTTTGTGTATTACTATATTAAAGTGAAAATATTTAGAGAAGAGAGTGCATACCTCTATAACATTATTAAATCAACATTATTTCATAAGTAATTATTATAATTCTAAGTTTTATCTTATTATCAGATTTTAAAATAATTAAATCTCTTACTATTTTAAGAAATAAGATTCTCTAAAAAAAGTACAACTTTATGCTGTAGATCTTTTTTTGGTGCATGTGAATGTCCAAATTAAATTTGAGTATTGAGTTTAATTTACATATCTATGATCCTTGAGATAAATCTCAAGTCTCAGAGGCTCCTTTACATATTTCAATATAAGAAGAGTTTGGTCAATGTGAACTTGTTAAGGAGAATAAAAATAATGACTAATTATATTTAATATATATGATATATCTTATTGTGTCTGTCATGTAATAAATTATTCATATGATTCTTTTATAAGTAGTTGAGTCAACTAAAGAGGTAATATTAAATATAAATTTAATATTTAAATCAATAAAAATATTTGCTAGAACATAATATAAAAGGCTAAATAATATAAGATTATCAAGTAAATATTTTTTATGAGACAAGATGAAATTTCACATAGAATAAGTCACATCTATCTACTATCTATTTTATTTATTTATTTATTTACCTATTTATCTAATTATTTATTTATTTCTATTATTTATCTATTTATTTATTAATTTATCTATGTTTATTTGTTTATCTATATGTTTGTCTGCTTATTTGTATGCTTTCATGTCTATGTGTTTGTGTGCGTGTTTGTTTATTAATTTATCTATTTGTATGTTTTATTAATCTATCTTTTTATATTTGTTTATCTTTCTATTTATTTATAATTTTATCTATATATCTATTTATGTCTTTATCTATCTTTCTGTTTGATTATCTATTTAGTTGTCTATGAAAAGTTTTAAGAGGTTTATATAATTTTTTTTTGCATAGATATAACTTATTCTATAAAATATTTCATCTTATCACAAATAGATTGATTAATAAACAAACAAATAATAGTGGGTGGGCTATTGCACAATTTGCCTATTACTACCTTAGGCTCTATTTTACTTCAGGGCCTTTCATAGGCTCTTTATCTACTCATTGTTCGTGAGTTATTTTAGGTTTTTTTAATTTTTGGGTATTGAGGGATTAGTTGAATCTGATAGTTTCATCTTATAAAGGGTGATAAAAAAAATACAAAGAATACAAGAAAAAACCAAAACACCACATTCAACTTTCAGGTAAGTTAATAAGATTTAGTTTTTAGATTTAGGAAAATTTATCAAATTTAATGTTATTTAAATTACTAAAAAGTAATTATTATTTTATAAGGATAATAACATTAACTCTAAGTGCATAAGTAGTAAAAAAGATTTCATTCATATATTAATCACATAAAAATTATATCAATAATTTGATCATTTAGTGATGAGATAACTTATTTATAATAAAATAGATATTTGAATTATGAAATAATATTAGATTCATAGGTTTATTTATTTAATTTATATGATGTATATTTAAGATAATAATTTATATTATATTTAATCACATGATTAAAAGTTAGATTATTTTATAATGACTCCTTATTATAATGGTATATAAGTTATTGTCATTATTGAACTGTTATAATAAGTCTTCTCATAGTTATTTATTTGATATGCCACCACAAACATAATAAATTATTTTTATTTGAGAGTTATTTATAATTTTATAATTTTTAGATAATTTTTTTATGATTTCATATGTATTTTTTTTTGTTTCAAGTGTCATAAAGATCAAAGATTAATATGTTATATATGAGTATGTATTTTAGCTTCATAACTATCATATTCATATAATTATCATATATATTTCTCAAGTTTTACTATTGGGAATAATATGATCAAAATAATAAATAAGGATATTTATCATCTTGTGAATAAAAATATATTCATGTATCTTAAAAATTGTTTATTATTATTCTCTTAGGTGATGATGTAACTATCAAACTAATAGTTAATTTCA
The DNA here is from genome assembly GCA_029783825.1 of Sapria himalayana. NCBI lineage: Eukaryota > Viridiplantae > Streptophyta > Magnoliopsida > Malpighiales > Rafflesiaceae > Sapria > Sapria himalayana. The sequence continues at coordinate 4,038,045 of JAREIK010000385.1, forward strand.
TAGAAGAGTATTATATATAATGCTCATCCTAATTGAGAATTACTTTTTTAAAGATATATATTACAGATTGACATGTAAAAATATTTGTACAATTAATTTCGTGAGTATCATACTTATTATGGTTAATATACCAAAATTTTAGATTTTAATGTATGTATTAATCTAGCACATCATAATTGAAAGAGTTGTATTTTGTTTTCTATAATATGCATGATGAATCCTCATAATTTATTAACTATGTTCTATCATGATAATCTTATATAAACTTATTAATAATTTAAATTTTAGTTTACATTTTATTTAATTACCCTTCAATCAATATTATTAATGCAAAATAAATCAAACATTCATTCATAAATAAAATTAGTCATATTATATATATAAATTTACATAAAATCTATAACATTTACTATTTTGGTAAAATTATCAAATTTATCTTAGAGGAGAGTTTGAAAGCCCAACTTTCAACTTTTTGAATTAGCATAAATGTTGTATTCTTTACTTAAAGAATCTCTAGGAAGTTTGAAATATATCTTAGGATTTAGTAATTACACTATGATCTTGCTTGTTATATGGAGAAAAAAGAAAAAAGAAAAAAGATATAGTTATAAATTTGTCTTTTTTTTTTAATATTTGAGTGACTTTATATTATTCTAAATAAAAAGTTATTGATTTTATAAATTAATCTTAATTTTGATTAATCTTTTAAACTTGTGGTCGTTACTATAGAAAATAATTTTAACTCTAGACTACATATTAACATTTTTACAACATAGTCATATCACTAGTAATGATCATGACTTGGTTTAAAATCTTTATAACATGAAATTGCGACACTGTGGAGTAAATATTACTTCATGCATTTATTTTTGTCTTTAATAACGAGATGCAATCTTTGGAAATAACCATAACTTAGTGAAGAGCATCTCATATAATTATATGCCCTTGGCATTATGTAAAGGTTGTATCTGTATTAGTCCTAGATTATTATATGATCATGATGTTAAGAAATAGTTATAGTATTGAGAAAGTTTCTATTTTGTATCATATTGTCACTGTATAATGAAATGATCACAATATATATTTTTTTCATGTCTTAAGTATCTATTGTGCTATGGGTGACTATGATTTTGTCATAGCGTAGTAATTAGCTTGATATAAAATTATTATTTTGTTTCTTATAAGGATATGATTTATAATTTTTGGAAATAACCTTATTTGGATAATTATCTATGTAATATTTAGTATCACATAAGTGACATATCTATATTATTATCATGACATTGAATTAAGTAATTTTGACACTAAATTTTTATAGATTAAAGTGATGACTTTTTAAAAAGATTATAATTTTGACTTGAGACTACTTAGGAATTTTAAATATAAATTTGTTGTACTAGGACATAGCCATGATTTTTCATCCTAGTAAGTTATTTGGTTGTTGTAACTTATAATTAATGTCATAGTTATATTTAAATTTTATGAGATTAGTATTATTATGATCCTATGACAATGTAACAATTATTAAGAAAGTATCACATAATATAAAGAGTATGCTAATAAGTTAATTGGAGCTTTAGATACAAAGATTGTCATAAACTTTTCGCTAGTCTTTTGACCAAAAATGGACATTAAAATCTTACAAGATTTCATGTTCTGCCTAGAGGTGTCAAACAGGCTGGCCAAGCCTATTTTTTTCAAGATCAATTGGGCAGGTGTGTTGTGCTAAGCACAGCTCGCTACAGTACCATACTGTACATGGCATGGCACGGTTTCTTGGAGGGCAGGCTCGACATGGTTTGTAGCCCAGAATCTGCTCAGGTTTGGGCCAGTTTGAGTCGGAGTGGTTCGAGTCTAGTTTGGTCTTTCTTTTAAAAAAAATTGGGCTTTGGGTGGTGTGTTGTTACCCGTTGGCCATGCTGGGCCATCGCTTGTCGGATGTTGTCATGTCGTCTCCTTGTTGGACATCGCTCGGTGTAATGTCTCTCGTGTTCTGCCCACGTGTCACACATTCGTGATGTGTCTGGCATGACACGTGGATCGAAATCCCTCGGCACAACTCGGGCACTACACTATAGCATGCCGTGCTAGGCTTTGGGTTGGTCCTAGGTCTCTTTGTCTATTTGACACCTATAGTTCTACCACATCAACTAAACACTTTTAAAGATATTAATTTAATGATTATTTATTAAAACTCATAAAATTTCTAAATTTGTTAAATTAATCTATACATTTTTTATTTTATCGCTACATGTTTTCATAAAATATTAAAATAAATATAAATGTTTGATAGTTTTAATATTGAATAAACTCACACATCAAAATAGTTGCTTATTTTCAAAAAATAACTTCTCTCCATGATACAAATTTTTTATCATTTTTAAGAAATATTATAACTAGGCTTATGTGTTGTAGTGAGATTTGAGTTCAATGATTATACATATGGGTCATTTAATATGTATATTTATTTATGTGGTGAATATAAATATTTATCATATCATAAATACAAAATTTTTTTTTTTTGAGTTGTCTTAAAATTAGTGCTATGTTTAATATCCATATATCTATACAATTAAACTTATTTTCTTACATCAAAGATCTTTGATATTCATGTTATTTTTTCAATATATTATTTTAATTTTTTCTTGGTTGTTTTTTTTTTAGTTTTGTTTTAGCTATATTTATTTTTTTTGGGCATTTTCTTTGTTGGATCCTATAATTTTTGTGAATGTCATAATTTCTTCTTTTATACTAGTTTGTCTTTTTTTTTTGATTCTCAAAGTCATGATTCTGTGTATAACCATAGTTTTGCTTAAAAATTTTTATTTTTTATTTTTTTTCTATAAATCTAAGATCATAATGTTGATTAATTATGTGGCTTTCTCTCGAAGCTTTTCTTTTTATTTTTTAGTTTTAAACTTTAAAGTTATAGTGATGTGTATAGTCATGATTTTGTCTTTAAAATTTTGTTAGACTAATTTATCTTGTATCCTTAAAATGCTACCCTGAGCACAACCATAATTTTGTCTTCATTATTTTCTTGATATTTTTATTCTATAACTCTAAGGTCATAATTCTGTAGATGGTTTAATTTTGTCTTAAGTTTTTTTTTTTTTTTGTTATTTTTTTATGTTATATCAATGTTATGGTACTATGCATAATTATGATTTTTTTTTTTGATTTGCTCTAATAATATTTCTATCTTATTTTTATTTTTTTCTATTGATCACTTAGTTTTATTGGAGTTGTCAAAATGAGAATTCTTTTAGGTCATGCTTCAAACAATGCCATAATTTTATAGTAGTTATTTTTATTTTTTTCGTTATTTGTATAGTTTCATTATTATTCTTGCTCTTTGTATTTCTTATTTTAATTACTATTATAGTTACAGAGTTGTTATTATACTTCATATCATTTGTTTTAATTAGGCCAATAGTTTTATATAATTTTTTTAACATAAGATTCATTTTTCGTTATATAGTGATATAGAAGTGATGTTAATTTTCTAACATCTTATTTGATCATTATCTAAATTCTATAATCCAATTTAAAGATTAAACTTTACATATTTATTATCAACTTAGAGAATGAATTTTTATTTCTTGATATTGATAAGGTCAACTCAATATTAATGGTACATAGTTTTTTTTTTCCATATCTAATAAATAATATTAGTTTGAAAAAATTAATATACTTATCTTGATAAATATGTCTTTGGTGATTCTATATGGGTGGTTGACAATATGATCTATCATTCTTTATTTTATCTACTTTGTTAAATACTTAAACAATATGTTCTCATATTGTTACTTATATGTTGTGTATTGATAAAGTATTGTCACATGACTTCATATATATATATATATATATATATATATATAATATTTATATATAGAATATGTATTATATAGAGGTGTCAAATGGGCTGGGTAGCCTGGGCTCGGCTCGAGGCACAGTCCGACTCAACCTTGCCTAGCCCAACACCACAATGTCCATAATTGTACCTGGGCCCTTTATGAGTAGGGGCATAGCTCATGCCATATCATGCTGAGGTAACCATACCTTGTGTTGGGTTAGGCATGGCTGGTTTTGTGCTCCGAATGCATGATTCATCGGCAAAACCCGAACTGTGCCTTGTAGCTCGGCCCCTAATTGCTGGACCTGGATCTCGGGCTGATTTTTAGACTCAGTAAATCAAAGTTTGACTGAACTTTGAACCCGACTTCAATGCCTGAACCTTAGGTCAACTAATTCTATAAGCCGAAGCTTCTAGAATATATGATTGTTGGGTTGGTTTGATGGTTTAATCAATCAAACTTTCCAAAAAAAATTTAAAAATTTGTGCATTTAAATTTTAGCTTTTGGATTATTTGGCCCCAATGGCTAGGGGCAGAATTCAAAGGTGTTGTAAATTTGCCTCTCTTTCTTATTTTGGGACTCAAGTGCGGAGTGTGGACTGGTGTTTACAATGCAAACATAATAAAGCAAATAGAATTTTATGTTTTATGAGTATTAATTTTTAAATTTTATTTAGTTTAGTTTTTTTAATTTTAGTTAACTTTTAGCTTAATTAATATTAATTAATATATAATTTTTAAAAAATACAATATAATTAATAAATTAAAAAAAGATTAAAATGATAATTAGTAATTTTTATTACAATAACAAAAGTAAATTTAAATATAAATATTGAAAATTTTAATATGGATAATAATAACCTTATGGAAAGTTTGAGGCCTTTAAAATTTTATTTTATTTTTGGTCTCCTCGACCAAAATATCTAAAATAAAAAATTAGAAAAAAAATAAAAAGATTTAACTTTAATATAATACAATATAAAAATATTAGGGGTATTGATGAAGAATTGATATAATGTAAATATTATAAAAAAATATTAATTTGTAAGAGTTTATGTGAGATATAGCATTTTGAGAGGTATGTCAAACAATGCATCAAAAAATATGGAACTTAATATTCTAGGCAAAACTAACTCAGTGATGAGTTTTTTGAGGTTGAATCAAAACAGCCTCAATATTAATTTTTTTTATATACCGCAATGAGTTAGGGAGGGAAGACGTGACTAAACAGATAATCACAATAAGTCTTTCGATTACATTTTCAGAGGATCAAAGGATTGTCAATATTATGCAGACTTATTTTTAATTTGCATATCGTAAGATTCCTAGGTTCACATCTAGGAACGTCATATTAAAATATTATAACTTAGAAAAAGATTAAATAATTAATAAATTTAGGAAATATAGTTTAGTGATGTCTATGACGTTCGATATCTGGACTAGTAATGATGATGCATCTTATACATGTTTAACTGTCCATTATGTAAATTTTAAATGAACACTAAATAAAAAAGTTTAATGATTTTCAGAGATTCTTCATTTTGATTATGATCGTATTTTTTATGAGTAAATAATAAGAATCTTTATAGTATATAATTTTTAAAATAAAATATATAATATCATATTTTATGATGCATCTAAAAATGAAATAATCATTAATATGTTTGTTTGAACTATTAGAGATCAACGATTAGGAAAGATTCTTCATGTTAGATGTATGTATTATGTCATTAATATTTTTTGTTCAAGTGGGGATAAATGTTATTTTTCCGCTTTAGGAAATTTGGTAGTTTTTATTTGTCTGAGTCTAAAGATGTAATTTTAATCGGATGTAAGATATCATTGGAATTATATATAACTGATGTTGGAGTCATGTGTTTGATACAAACATGTGATATATGATTGCATCAATAGTAAGAGTGATAAATTTTTTATTAACGATATTGACTGTGTTACATAAATTTTATTTATAAAAAAAATTTAAAGATTTTTTATGATATGATGTATATGTAATTGTTAATTTATATTCTTACTATTTGTATTGCACTCAAGTGTATATGTAATATTAGTTGTTTGTTTAGGAAGTTTAGATAATATCCAATATTTAGCAATATGGTAGTAGAGATGAAAATCAAAGTACTTAAGTATTGGTTCACTATCTTATTTTTTGTATTGTTTGGTTGCATGCATAGATCTTAAGCTTAATGTGGAAGAGGTAGAGAATATTTTGACATATATATTTCTATGCATAAACTAGGAAGATAATTTTGAAGGGTTCATTCACAAGAAGTTGACCGAGCTATTTACATATTATGATACTAGTTATAGTAGTAGTAGAAGTGATATTCTAAGTATGAACACGGATATCATATTCGAAGATGATTTCTTCATTCAGTTAGTGAAAGGGAAATAATGAGGTGGACCGTTGAATAAGAGCAAATTGATTCGATACTTAGATACTGATTACTGTTAATCTTATCATATATCGATAATAAGATACTTGATATTTTACAGTGGTGAAAATTTATTAATCCTCCAATCTTGTGATATCTAAGATGACTCGTGATTTATTAACTTCTCTGGTATTGAGTGTAGTATCGGAGTTTGCTTTTTATATTTGGTGAATGTGATTTTTAATAAGAGATTGAGATTATGCTCATATATTGTTGAGGCATTAGCATGCATGATGAATTGAGAGAATTTGATCTTGGGTGTATAGGATCATGTTGTAATTACAGCAAGAGCGGATGAGTTTGTTGATAATGATGATTCGTGAGATTTTAATGATTATTGACAATTGAGATGGGATTGAGGTATTAAGCTGAATCTACTATACTGTCGATAGCTTATTGCCAGTGATAATGGTATTATCTTACGGTGATGAGATTTATTATTTTTGGATTTTTTTTTTTGTTATTTGACTTTGAGTTTTTTTTTTTTGTTATTATGTTCTTTATTTATTCAAATATTTTTGAGATTTATATTTTATTTTTGTAAGTTTATATTTGATGTATTATTATTTATCTTTTAATCATTTAATTTCAGTTTTATTTTATTATTTTGTAATTTGTACGGGTTTTTAGATGTGAATTATGGCTTGTGATAGTAATTTTATTTTTTTTATTTTATTAATTTAAATAATTAATTAATTTAATTTTAGGATTAAAATTTAAAATTTATAATAATTTAAAATTTTGGGATGGTCCAATTTCTAACGGGCTGAAATGGTCAGACCCGCATAGTACAAGCACGGCCCTGCCTGAATTGGGTACAAGTTGTGCTGGCACTATTCAAGTCATGACATGCCGGGACATGACATGGTGGGCTGATTGGGCCGAAAAAATGGGCTGGGCTGGCACGACTTGGCTCTTTTGACATCTCTATTACTCCATTAGAGGCAGGGTCCATGGTTACACAACCATGGGCCCTGCCTCTAATGTCCCCTATTCTAGCATAGGCTAGTTAGTCTGCATTATGGGGTGGGTTGGCTTGGTTGTCTATTCCCATGTGTGCTATATGACCGGAGTAAGCAATGGGCTACTGAATGTCAAGTGCTGATACGAGGCCATTAGCTAGTCATGTACTGAGCCACTGCCTAGGGTTTAAGGTAGAAGTATGTCGTTGGTGCCATGCTTGACCATGCATGGCCATAACATGAATTTCTTTGCAGTAATCCATGAATTAGGATTTTGGATTGGAAAACTCTCAACTTGTTGAGTTTTTTCTCTTTTTTTATTTTCTTTTTCAGGTGCATCATTCTGGGAAGCTGAACAAATAATTTGGGAGAAGATGGGAGGCGGGTTTAGGGTTCTTCATCTTGTAAAGCCTTTCCTATCCTTCTTGCCCGAAGTCCAAACGGCAGACAGAAAAATCCCATTTAGAGAGAAGGTGATCTATACCGTCATCTCTCTGTTCATCTTCTTGGTCTGCAGCCAGCTTCCCCTCTATGGCATCCATTCCACAACCGGCGCGGACCCTTTCTACTGGATGCGCGTCATCCTCGCGTCGAATCGAGGAACCGTCATGGAGCTCGGAATCACGCCCATCGTGACATCTGGCCTGGTCATGCAGCTTCTCGCTGGCTCGAAAATTATCGAGGTGGATAATAACGTTCGCGAAGACCGCGCCCTCCTGTGAGTCCGCTGCTCCCTTTTTTGCTGCAATCCCGAGTTGCCTCTTCATCTTCTTCGTGAGCATCGCTGATGGCTTTCTTTGATCCAGAAACGGCGCCCAGAAGTTGCTGGGCATCCTCATAGCTCTGGGCGAGGCCGTGGCTTACGTCCTCTCGGGAATGTATGGAAGCATTGCCCAGCTCGGGGTGGGAAATGCCATTCTGATCATCGTCCAGCTTTGCTTTGCGGGGATCATCGTAATCTGCCTGGATGAGCTTCTTCAGAAAGGCTACGGCCTCGGCTCCGGGATATCTCTTTTCATAGCCACCAATATCTGGTAAGTCCTGCTGCTCTTCTCCCCCTACTGTTCCACTTCTCTGCTCTGCTGCAAAAAAAAGAAAGGCAAAAAAAAAAAAAAGATTGCATTTTTATCTCAGCGAGAACATCATCTGGAAAGCTTTTAGTCCGACCACCATCAACAGCGGACGCGGGGCAGAATTTGAAGGTGCGGTCATCGCTCTCTTCCATTTGTTGATAACCAGAACCGACAAGCTTCGCGCTCTGCGCGAGGCATTTTATAGGCAGAATCTTCCCAACGTGACGAACCTGCTCGCCACCGTGCTCGTCTTCCTCATCGTTATTTACTTCCAAGGATTCCGCGTGGTCCTGCCCGTGAGGTCTAAGAATGCTCGTGGCCAGCAGGGCTCCTACCCCATCAAGCTCTTCTACACCTCTAACATGCCCATTATCTTGCAGTCCGCCCTCGTCTCCAACATCTACTTCATCTCTCAGGTTCTTTTCCCAACTCCCTCACATTCTCATTCGCCACACCATGCACAAATAGCATAGTAGTTTAGTAATTTACACAAATTAAATTATTAAAATATTTTAATTCATAAATTAAAATAATATATTTTCAAAAAATTCATATACAAATGTATATCTCATTGACATTATAAATTAATAATAAATATAATTTAGTGAGATTACTTATATTTGTTTAAAGTTTTGTTGTATTTTTACTAATATTTATTGTAATATTTTTAAAAATAAATTATTAAAAAATTAATATTTTTTACTAATATTCCTTAAAAATTAATAAATTTCATTAATGATTGTCTTGAACTAGTTAAAGAATTATAAAATATACTGTTAGAAATTTATGATATAAATATATGGTTTCTTTTAATATCATTTATAATTTTTTATATTGTTGTATTTTTTTTCATATTTATTATTTATTGTGGTTTAACTTCTTAATTGTTTTTTATTTTTTGTTAATATTTATTGTTGTATTTTTATATTAAATAATAATGATACACAAATCTGATATCAATATCATTAGATCCATCTAAAAATGTTCAAATTTGTTAAATTCCAAAATTATTTTTTAAATTATTAAATATCAATTTATCAGTCAGCTCATATCTCATTTAAAATAATAAAATCCAATGGTCCCATCCCAATGATTTATAAAGGTTTTAGTCTGCATTATTTTTTTCCATCTTCTCTGGCAGCTCCTACACAGGAAGTACAGCACGAATTTTATCGTGAGTCTGTTGGGAAAATGGAAGGAGTCGGAATATTCGAGCGGCCAGTCGGTACCGGTCGGCGGCATTGCCTATTATATCACTGCGCCATCGAGCTTAGCTGAGATGGCCGCAGATCCTTTCCACGCGCTGTTCTACCTGGTGTTCATGTTGTCAGCGTGTGCGCTCTTTTCCAAGGCCTGGATCGACGTCTCTGGTTCGTCTGCCAAGGATGTTGCCAAACAGCTCAAGGCATGGCTGCTTCTCTCCCTCCTTGTTCGTGTCACGATCAGGTGATGTTGACGCTGATGTGGTCCAAAAAAACTATTTTTTTTGCTGTGTCCAGGAACAACAAATGGTTATGCCGGGCCATAGAGAGTCCAACTTGCAGAAGGAGCTGTCCAGGTACATACCCACTGCGGCTGCTTTCGGGGGCATGTGCATTGGGGCACTGACGGTGCTAGCTGATTTCATGGGAGCTATTGGTTCTGGGACTGGTATTCTTCTCGCCGTCACCATCATCTACCAGTACTTTGAAACATTCGAGAAGGAGAGGGTCTCTGAGCTCGGATTCTTTGGCATATAAGCTGCCCTGTGTTTGTTCGGTGATATTAAGTGTCGACTCGTCCTTGTGATGATACATTCGTATTGCGTGTGCGTAAGCCTGTCAGTCCATCTTAGTCTCTTTGTTTGTTGTGCACACTTTTGGGTCATGGGCTTGAACCGTTGAGGCACAACTGGTGACGTGGTCTGTTTTTTTTTTATTTGGCTCTAATTTTTTCTTGATTATTATTGTGCGAACTAAATGCTCATTTTTATATATTTATCACAAATTTAAAATTTTTTTAATCTCTTAGATTTTCAAAAATAAAATCTTTATAGTTTATTTCTTTGATTACGCAAAAATTCAAGAAAAAACAAACTAGTTTGTTGCATTTTAGTTTGTATCTTATGTTTTTAAAGATTAGTTTCCCAAGTACAATTTTAAATTTACTTTATTTCATTCTAAAGTAGATATTGTTCCGTGGATAATCGCAAACATGGTCATTATAAATTATTAAAATAATAATAATAATAATAATAATAATATGTTTTTTCTTTAAATTGTTATTCTATTTTACAATTTTTTTAGTAATTTTTACAATATTTTTGCCTCTCTTCACTCACACCACAAGCATCCATCATGTGGGTGATACTATGATATTGTTTCATGGTGGCCATGTTTCTTATATTAGGTGTTTGAGGATGTAAATATTTGACTTAACATATGTAAATGATGAAGCATCATTAATGCAGATAGAATAACTTGTGGTGGAGATGCATTGATGGATAGTTTCCACAATCAAATGAAGAAAATTATGAGCGATCATGATAAATGAAAAAAATACAATCTAATTTTATTAGAATTTTTTTACTATCACTTTTAAGAAAGCACCTTGTAGATATATTTTTGATGATATTATTTGTTGCTAATGATAGCTTGAGCTAGTAAGATGTTTTATTGTGTGTAATCAATTTACAATTAATATAAGTCAATTGATACGGGTCAATGATAGCAGCATTCAAGATAATCTTCATTCTATGGTCAATAAGTTTATATATTACCCTAGATAGAGAAAATCATGTTAGGTGATAGTAAGCAAAATCTAAAACATGAGTGGATTTTGGAAGAATAGCATTAATGGCATAATTGACTAACCCTAACTTTTTTTTATTGACAAAAAATATCCCAAGAATACTAAAAAATGTTTGATAAAAAATATATAAACTCAGGACTCTTCAAAGTCTTTGTGAAGATATTTTCTAATTGTAATGTTGTCTGATTCTAGATTTTTTCACTATGTAAGAAGTATCCACATCTATGTACTTCGTCTCCTTATGAAATATTGAATTTGAGATAATATGATTCACTGGATGACTATTACAGTAAATAGTTGTATAAAAAGAAAATAAATATTTGATCTCCTAGAGTAGGTAACACATCCTAAATAACTTACAAGTAACTATCACTATTACTTTAAATTTTACCTCTATACTAGCTTATTGGATCTCACAATAATTATATTTATCTCACTTTTTAAGAAGACAAGATTACCTATAAGAAAAGTATAATATTTATCATAGAGATTATATTGGTGCATGCTAATGTACAATTTAAATCTGAATAGGCATGCTAATGTCAAGGTGAACCCATCGAGAAAAAAATTAAAAATAACTAACTATGTTCATTGTACATGTTATATATGACTTAGTCATAATCAAACAATTAATCTTATTTATGAATCTCTTATAAGTAGTAGAGTCAATCAAACGGATCATATCAGAAGTAAACTCAAAACCTAGATCAATAAAAGTGTTTATTTAAGCACAATCCAAAAGACATATTTATACTAGTGTTTGAAGTTTACATCTCTTTTGTAATAGGATAATACTCCATGTAAAATAAGCAACTTATATATAAAGAAAGTACCTGAGTCTCGAATGGTTATTCATTTGAAACTAAGCTTGAAGGAACAAAATTTTTATATCATATAATCAGAATATCATTCACATAGACAATCAATAAAATTACCCTGACATTAGTGACCCTCTAGAAAAAAAATAAAATACTACAACACACATGTAATCCAAATAAGATGTTTGCCTAATGAAAATCTCTCAGGCTATGATATTGGTGAATTTTTAGTTTATAGAAATACTTTCCAAGATCTACATATTACATTGGATTAAGCTCCTTGAATCCTAGGTGACTGCTCCATGTATATCTTAATCTCAAGATGATCATGAAGAAATACATTATTTATATCTATTTTATATATCCTCTAACTATATGATATTGCAAGAAATATTAAAATCAGTATGGAAGTTATTTTGATTATTGGAAAGAATATATCATTATAATTGTTGCGACTTTATTATTATACCTAATTTTTATGGTTAGGTGTATCCCAAAAACTATTTGGACGAGTCTCTCATCCAATATCATTCCACAAATATATGAGTTGTATAAGTAATAAACATAATTTAAATCAAGTCATAAATCCAAAATTCTATGGATGATTGATATTTTTATACATTTTGAAATTTTAATTGGCCTTATTAACATTATGCCTGATTATAGAATAAAGTTTGGATAACTGTGAATGACCTCTAGCCCCACATACTTATAAGATAGTTATCAACTATTGATCATATTCAATGTGATGATTCCCTTGTCGTTGCCTCTTGGTATTTTAATATTGAGATAATAAATTTTTTCTCAAAGGTTATTCACAAGTCATCACTTTTTATACAACTCATTAACTTCTCTTAATAATTGCTTAAATATGTATTCTTATTCTTTCACCTATAACATTATTCTCAATGAGAATTAATGTGATAATAAAAATATTTATACTTTTGTCTTCAATAATACTACATTCACTCAATTTATATATGCTTTCTATTATATTTCACTAGTGGAAGCCACACACTCAAAACTACCTCATTGGGTTGTAACCACCATTCATATCAAATTTAAACGTACCTGATTTATGTCTTACCTATTATCATTCCCAACTATGATTGGCGACTCTCATATTAAAGATGAAACCATATAAGTAATATTCTATTTACTACATGATATTAATTGAGGGATATTTTATCTAAGACATGCATAATGGATTGACCTATAAAACCATTCGTGCTTTTGGCTTTGTAAGTGTCATACTAGCAGTGATTAAACATATCATAATTTTAAGTTTTGGCATATGGGTTTGTCCATTACGTTATGGTCAGAAGGGTCATCACTTTCTTCATTCTATACATGTGAGTGTGCCTTGTGTGCTGGATTAAGTGGTGCTCGCAACTTCGTGCTCACACGCATCCTTTATCAGATTCATCAGGAACGTGGTGAGTGGATTATTGTTTATCATAGTTAGCTGAAACACATTTGGGATAAATTAACATCTGAACCAGCTCTCTCCAATTCCGTTGACATCAAATTAGTTCATGCTCACCGTGAACAAGGGTGCATGTTTCAGTTTCTTATGGGGCTTCGTGATGAGTTTGAATCTGCCATAAATCATATCTTACATTAAGATCCTTTACCCATAGTTTTACAAGCTATTCATAAGCTAGTTGACACTGAGAAATATCTTCAAACGAATCCCATTGCTACTCAATCCATGGTGCTTGCTTCTTTAGCAGCTGTTTCGGAGACTACTCCCATCTTTCCCTCTACAAGCTTATCTACCTATTTATCCAAAGGCAAAGGGAATAATGTTCGATGCCATCACAATAAAAAACCGCTTCTTATTTGTAGTTTTTGTAAACAAAAAGGTCTTTCTGTTGAAACCTGTTACACTCATCAATGCATTCTTCAAAACAATGCTGCATTGACTAAGTCTGAATTATTAGCTATGGAGTTCCATTCCAAGTTTGATCCTTCCTCATTTCTCTCTCTATGATAGATCTTCAAGATAATGTCACTCAGGTTCAATTTCCATTTTCTAGTGCACCCAACACTACTCTTTCTATAATATCATATACTTCTTCTATATGGCTTCTCGATTCTGCTTGCTGCAATCATATGACCTTTCTATTGATGTTGCCCCTTCACCCACTCCTACTTCTCCCCCTACCATATACACTACAAATGGTTCCCCTATGCATGTCTTCCATCTTGGTCATATCTCTACCCCAAATTTATCTGTTTCCAATATCTATCAGATTTCCCAACTTGTAAATAATCTTTTGTCTTTTGCGCAACTCATAGAACTTGGTTTTACTCTAACCTTTTCTTCTACTATTGTTATTGTACAGGATTTTCAAACAGAACAGATCATTGGGACCACCTGTAAGGTCGGTAGACTGTTTGAGATCATCTCACTTCATCAACCTTCTTCTTATCTCTCTGTGTGATTTCAGGAAAGACCATATCCTCTCTTGCTTTATGGCATTCTTGCCTTGTTCATGCATCTATTTTCTAGGATTAAACAACTAGTATCTAGAGTCTTGTTAAGATCAATTTCAGACAAGAGATTTGATTGTATGCCTTGTCAATTTGGAAAAAAAATTGCTTTACCAATTAATAATAGTGTATCTCATGTTTTTTCCCCTTTTGACCTTATTCATTCTAATGTATGGGGACCTTCTCCAATTACAACTTAGGGTGAGTCACATTATTTTATTATTTTTGTGGATGATTTTTCATGATATACTTGGATCTATCTCTTTAAAAATCATTCTGAACTTTATCAAATATATCGAGACTTTACCAAAATGATTGAAACACAGTTTTATAAACCTATTAAAATCTTTCGGTTCGATAATTCCCAAGAATATAAAGCCAAGGAATTTACTAATATTTTAGATCATTTTGGTACTGTTGCTCATTCATCTTGTATTGTCACTTCTCAGCAAAATGGTAGGGCTAAGCACAGACTTCATCATATTCTTGATGTTGGTCGTGCTACAACCATTGCCGCTTCTACTCCTCCTTAGTTTTGGGGGGAAGCCGCTCTTACTACTTTTACACCATTAATCAGTGTCCTGAAGAATGCATTCAATACACAAGACTTGGAATGGAACGAGGTAAATTCCTGGCTAGGTTGCTTTCTAGACCAAATTTTGGTGGTTAATCAAAAGCTGAATACATTCAATACACAAGACTCTAAATCTTTCTTCATGGTATTAGTGGAGGTTCTTTGAATTTTTTTTTCTCTCATTGCTCTCACGGTTTAGGCATAAAAGCCACCATATAACAAGTTTTTTTTGGTAAACACCATTATTTGCTCTTTATTTCCTACCTTCACAAGACTAAAGTTTGAGGCCACTCGAAGGTAGATCTCATCGAGATGAACACCCTGGTGTGCAACTCATCGTCAGAAACTATCGCACGCACCGCCAGTTGCTGGATTTGTCCTTGCTGTTTCTACATATTATTTCTTGCTCCTTATTTTCGATTCTAGCAAGCCTAAAATTGAAGTTTGAGGCCATACAAAGGTAGAACTCATAGAGATGAAAATGCCATAATACAGAAAATTGCCGAAACCTAACGAATGTGCCTCCCGTAGGGGTGACATCATCAGACATGACAGTGCCGATGGTTGCCACATCAGTTGTTAACCATTGATCGTCGACTAAAAATTTTGACCATATATGCTTGGGGATGAGGTTTCTCGTCCGATTCATGTTATTTTTGATGGAGATAATTTTGCTTAATGGTCTCAAGCCATGCGAAGTTATCTCAAAGTTTGCAAGCTGACTTTATGTATTTAGTGACTGTCTTATTCCATTAAAAAGGGATGAAGAAACTAATTCTGCCTATGTCATTCAAATTGAGGACTGTGAAAATGCTAATCATCAAATCATAACTTTGTTTTAAAATAAATCTATTCCATCAACTATCGATGAGTTTAACAACCTTGATATTGCCAAAGAAATTTAGGATTTACTTGTTACTTGGTATTTTGGATCAAGTAGTACTCGCAACTTTCACACTCACACAAACCTTTTATCAGATTAATCAAGAACCTGGTAAGTGGATTACTATTTATCACAGTCGACTGAAACACATCTGGGATCAATTAACTGCATTTGAACTATTTCTCTCCAATTCCATTGACATCAAACTAGTTCATGCTCACCGTAAACAATGTGCTTGTTTCAGTTTCTTATGGGGCTTCATGATGAGTTTGAATCAGCTAGAAATCATATCTTACATTAAGATCATTTACCCATAGTTTCATAGGATATTTATAATCTAGTTGACACTGATACATGTCTTCAATTATCTCGTTGCTACTCGTCCTATGGTGCTTGCTACTCCAGCAACTATTTCGTAGACTACTCCCATCGTTCCCTCTATAGGCTTATCTACCTATTTATCCAAAGACAAAGGGAATAATATTAGATGCCATCATAATAAAAAACCGCTTCTTATTTGTTGTTTTTGTAAACACAAAGGTTATTCTATTGAAACCTGTTAAACTCATCAATGCATTTTTCAGAACACTATTACATTGACTAAGTTTGAATTATTAGCTGTGGAGTTCCATTTCAAGTATTATCCTTCCTCATCTCTCTCTATGATAGATCGTCAGGATATGGTCATTCAGGTTTAATTTTCATCTTCTAGTGCATCTAACACTGCTCTTTCTACAATATCAGGTACTTCTCCTACATGGCTTCTCGATTTTGCTTGCTGCAATCATATGACCATTTCTACTGATATTGTCCCTTCACCCACTCCCACTTCTCTTCCTACCATATACACTACAAATTGTTCCCCCTATGCATGTCTTCCATCTTGGTCATATCTCTACACCAAATTTGTCTGTTTCCAATATCAATCAGATTTCCCTACTTACAAATAATCTTTTGTCTGTTGGGCAACTCACAAAACTTAGTTTTACTCTAACCTTTTCTTTTACTAGTATTATTGTACATGATTCTTAGATGGAACAGATCGTTGGGACCGCTCGTAAGGTCAATAGATTATTTGAGCTCATCTCACTTCATCTACCTTCTTCTTATCTCTATGCTTCTGTCATTTCAAGAAAGAGCACATCCCCCATCACTTTATGGCATTATTGCCCTGGTCATGCTTCTATTTTTAGGATTAAACAACTAGTCTCTAGAGACTTGTTAGGATTAGTTTCAGACAAGAGTTTTGATTGTATGCCTTTTCAATTTGGAAAACAAACTACTTTACCATTTAATAATAGTGTATCTCATGCCCTTTCCCCTTTTGACCTTATTCATTCTGATGTATGGAGACATACTCCCATTATTACAGAGGGTGGGTCACATTATTTTATTATATTTATGGATGATTTTTACAATATACTTGGATCTATCTCTTTAAAAATCATTCTGAACTTTAACAAATATATCAAGACTTTACCAAAATGATTGAAATATAGTATTCTAAACCTATCAAAATCTTTTGGTCTGATAATGCCCAAGAATATAAAGCCAAGGAATTTACTAATACTTTAGATCATTTTGGTATTTTTGCTCATTCTTCTTGTGTTAGCACTTCTCGGAAAAATGGTAAGGCTAAGTGTAAACTTTATCATATTCTTGATGTTGTTCATGCAACCACCATCTCCACTTTTACTCCTCTTCAGTTTTAGGAAAAAGCCGCTATTATAGCCTTTTACACCATCAATCGGTGTCCTGAAGAATGCATTTAATACACAAGACTTGGAATGGAATGGGGTAAATCCCTGGTGAGGTTGCTTTCTAGACCAAATTTCGATGGTTAATCACAAGCTGAATGTATTCAATACACAAGACTCTAAGTCTTTCTTCAACATAAAATTAATATCACAGCCGTGAAGTTGTTTCATTATAGACTCAAAGAAATCTTCATAACTAATAAAATATATTTTATTGTGAATATAAAATGTCAATAATGTGGTAGAGTCATGGTATTTGGAGATAGCCATAACTATGTGTGTAGAGTTCTACCAATAATGGATGTCAAAATCAATCTACGAGTCTCCAAAAATGTAATCAAGTCGTAGCATGATGTCATATGCTATAATTTTGCATGATTTTTTGCTCTTCTTCTTGTCACTAATTTCAAAAAGTCACATATTTTACTCTAAAAACTTTTGATTTCACTATTAATCAACCTCAAAATTTTAATTTTTGTGAAACATTACTAATAAAGAATTATTTTTAGGCAAACATAAGGTAAAAATCATACCAAATGGAAAATATTATTCTGTATTTTTATATTGAACAAACTTCTACACTAAAATCATTTATTATCTTTGAGTATTTCATCTCCCACTTATAAAAATAATCTAATCAATATATAAATTTTCCTCATTCTAAATAAGTATTTACTACAATTGAGTTATAGTATCATAGTCTATCAATATGGTGGGGCTACTTTTTTTTGTGGTTAGTTAAAGTATTATTGTGTGGTTTGAGCACTATGATTAACTTTTGGGATTGATAAATGGTATGCTATATTTTGTGTGATTACCTATATATCATTATTATATCACACCATATAGGAAAAAAAAAGTTTCTCTGGTTGACTCCCAAATAACACTATGTTTAACATTCATAATTCGATCATCAAGGTGTTTGTACTTCCATTGGTGATTTTGATTGTTCAAGCTAACTTTTCTATATATTTCTCCATTTTTTTTCATTTTTCTTACAAAATTGGATATTTTATATCACACCATATGACACTAGGTTTCTACTTCATGTACATTGTGACTTTTTTGAGTGCCGTGATTTTTCTGGACCATCACTTGAGCATTTACTTTCTAAATTTCACAACACTATTTGGAGCTATGACTACTATTGTATGACTATTTGTCAAAACATGTTAAAACTTCAAAGTAATGAAATTAATTCATAAATTCTTTTATTCTATACTTACACATCATCATAAACTACCACAATACACAAGAATATTTATTAATTTGAACATCAAACATAGTGCTAGATATTTCACCTAGAGGTCAACCTATGGAACTCCCAAAATGTTATAGACATGCTATTTGTATGGTGTGGTCATAATCTTGCAAATTAATTTTTTCTCCATAAGTTATTTTCATAGAACTTCATACAGGACTTCAATTAATGTGGTGACTTGTGTAACATTAAAGCAAATGAGGAAGTCATCAACAAAGATGAGGTTGGATATGGATGGTCCACCAATAGCAATCTTGCACCCATATATTAGACCACATTGTTCATAACTTTTCAAAAATGATGAGTACCATTCCATGCATAAAATGAATAAGTAGAGAGATAGAGAGAAATCTTGTATGAGCCTTGTAGAACCCTAAAAATTTAATTTTAATGGTTTGCATGAGTGATAGAGTATTGAACGAGAGAAGATTTCATGTGATATGTCTTCAAAGGAATCTCATGGAATCAAGGGTTCCAATCAAAAGCTCAAGTGATGATTTAGGTTTCAAAACATAAATCCAAACAAATATTATTAACATTCTTCTTGGATTTACCCTTAATTAGGAGTCGGAATTGCAATAGCTAGGGATCCACTTGGTTCCAAATTCAATTTACATATTCCCCTTTTCACAAAATCTTCAAAGTGTTACTTATATACTTTGAAGATTCATGCCACACTTTAAGCTTAAAGTCATGAATCTGGCCTAAGGTCATGAATTTCTAGCATCTAATCTTTTCTAGATTACCAATGCTACAACAACAATAAATGTCATAGCTCTAGTAATTCCCCTCTAGAGCATAATATCATGATATTTAGTATTTTGTGTTCATCTTACTAAAAATTCATGAGTATTTTAGTGATTTGTGATGATGTATATGCATGGAAATGAGTTATGATCTTATGAATTTGATTTTAGTATATTTTGATGAATATTCATGAAATCAATAAGTCTTTGGATGAGAAGTAGATTATGGAGTATCGTGTGGTTTTGGCACCCAATTTTGACAAAAACTCTACCTAATTAATCATAGTAATCTTTGTATATCACAACTCTACCAACTCATTAGTATAATCTTTCGAATATGTAATATATTCTTAATAGCTATGATGTTATCTTTGAGTTGCAGTAAACTTTCCTTATAAAATTTAAATAGTTATGATATTAATTTTACATTGTAACAAACAAGTAATCAACTGGTACTTTAAATCATAGTCATGTCCTAGCTCGGTGACTTTTATCTTTAGTATGACTCGGTACTCTCAAGTCAGAGCTATCATATTTTTATAAAGCTACATATTTTGAGCTACAAAAGATAATATACCCAAAACTACTCCAGCCAAAGCTATGGTAATTACTTGGTCCATAACTTTTGGACACAATATTATGAAGGATATTATTCGAGTACAATCATTCCCTAAGGTCATGACTCTTGTCCTCAAGAGAAAGTAGTGTCATGGCATGTTTAGGCTAATTATCAGTGTCATGTCATCTTTGTAGTACCGCGACCATATAATATATTAAAGAAATCAAGACTAAAGTCATAGTTATTTCCACTGTTGTGGCTACTTTAAACATATAAAAGGTCATTCTTTATGCCATGGTCATTTCTAAATGTCGTGGCCATATGTTACATGTGAGAAGCATTCTTAGTACTGCATTCATTTATTAGCATTATGATCTTGTGATAATCAAAAAAGACTAATGCCAATTTCATGGCCATTTCTCAGTGTCACAACTATATTATGATATGAAATGTAATTCTCAATACCTTAGCTATATGATGAATAAGAAAAATAAATATCGAAGCCATGATTATTTTTAATATTATGACTTTGTGTTATAGAGATATTAGGTTGTCATTAACTTTTTCCAGCACTGCAACTTTGTGTTATAGAAAGATTATATATATTCCAAAGTAATAACTACTTTTAAGAGTCATGACCTCATGCTTAAAATATGAAGGCTAAAGTTCTTGTTTTATTCTAAAAGTCATGACTTTCTAATTTAAGTATAAAAGAGGCAGTTAGAGAAATTAAGAGAGATCTCTCTATTCTTCTTCTTCTTCTTCCATGCATGAAGCAAAAGACAAAAGGTAGCTTCCCAACCCTAGGGGCAATTTTCTCACTTCCCAATGGATCCACAAGCAAATAAGGGAATAGAGATGCCAAACTTAAGCTAATCCCTAGAGTTTGGAGGCATGACTTTCAAACCACCCCTCTCTAAGGTAGATTCAAAAAAGTTTTGTCAAAAAAGCATGTGGTTTAGGGTTTGTGTAACTTTGTTTTTGAGGTATAATTATCTTTTTATATTATAGAATGAGGTTTAATTTATGTTGTGTTATTGATATTGATTTTAAGTGTGATTTTATAAAACTTGAATTAGGTTTTGATTGATTGTGGGTTTGTGCGAATTTATAATGATAAATGATGATAGATAAACCATGAGGCTTATTTGTATATATGATAGGAATAGAGTGAGAGCACTTCTTACCACAATACATAAGGTAAACCTATATGTTAGAATCTAATATTTATATATGTTAATCATTGTAAATATGATGGTTACAAAGGTATAAGCATGAATGCTATTACATACTAATCTATTGAATATATCTTATAAGAATTATTTCTCAATTGGAATAGATATTATATAGAATATTCTCCTAAAGGTTTCACCTTTAGTGTAAGAGTTACATCATTACCAAAAAGGATGATGATAAGTAATTTTTGTGATATGCATGAGTATTTTATGATTTATAATTTGGTTACAACCTTTTTGAGTTTTTGTCACTCATATGGTTTCCAATGATGAAACTTAAGAAATCAAATGTTAATTGTGTGAGTTTAATACTTATGAAACCAATAGTGCAAACACTTATAAACCTTTTCAATTCTTAATTTTTATGATACTTGAGGCTGGAGAATCATAAAGTACATCAAAAGTAACAAATAAGTGTAGTTGACGAGTTATTTAAAATATATGGGATACTAAATGACTCTCAAGTAAAGATAATTTATTATCTTAGTGGTAATGTATCAAAGGGATAGCTATGAGAAGACTACCATTTAAAATGATCAAAATAAAGATAATCATCTTGTATGTAATTAGGGAAATGAGTCATTACACAATAACTCAACCTTCATTATGTGTCTAAATACAATAAATTTGAACTACTTGAACATATATCACATAAATTAAATAAAGAAATTTATGGACATAAGATTAATTTTATTATCCGAAATATCTAATGTGCTAGAATTGAGTTGGCTCACTATTGAATAACCTAACTATTATTATAATTCCTATGAGATTGATATTTAGATGAAACTTTTATTTACTACTTGCATAATTTGTATACTATAAGTATACAAATTATGTAGTGTAACAAAGTTGGTGCCAAAAATGATTTTCATCCTTGATTGATAAGTTTTCCCTCAGTAAATGAACATTCCAACAACTCATGGAAAATTATATCTTTTTTCTACGACTAAATTTGAGTATGATAGGGTCTCAAAATAGTAGATTAACTTCAAGTAAACATATTGACAGTCATAGTTTAGTTTAAATTCCAGGACTATACTCGTGGGACATTGGGTGTGTATAGTCATTTATGTGGTAGATATAAGTATTTATTACATAATACATGCATAAAATAAAATTATTGGATTATCTCCCAAGTAGCTTGATGTATAATATCCATAACTAGACCATAAAATTTTTTTTTCTTCAATCATAGATTTTTGCTGCCAAAGCTAACTTCTTAATATACTATTTTACATCCTTCTGATTAATTTCTTCCATCAATCTTGCTTCGGTTACACTTGTTTCTTGGTCATTTTTATTTGGATGCCAAAGCTTTGGTGAATATTACAACTTCTTCTTTTGTTCTACTCTATCTCTTTTCTTCTTGGGTCCCTAAAATCATGATCATGAGCATAACTACATATTTGCCTTTTAACTTTTCCTTGCTCTTTTTGTTCTAAAACTTCAAAGTTATTATATTGTGTATAGTTGTAGTTTTTCCTTTAAGCTTTTCTTTACTTTTTTCATTATATAACTCTAAAGTTATAGTGTTATGCACATTCATAAATTTGTCTTTAAGTTTCTAATGGAATATTTCATTCAATAACACCAAAGTCCCTACATTGTGTATAGCCGCAGCTTTGTCTTGAAGCTTTCCATTACCATTTTCATTCTATAACACAAAAGTCATGATGCTATGCACAACCACAACCTTCTATTTGATCAGATACTCAATAGTTTCTATCTCAGTTTTGACTTTTTTAATTATTCCCTCATATTTTTTTTAAAGATGTTAGTATAAGATTCCTTTAAAGTTGTCAGCTTAGGATTCGTTCAAAGATGTGATTTCAATGAATGTTGCAATCTCATAACAATCATCTTCCTCATTTTTACAACTCCAAAATAATTCATCCAATTTATATTTTTTATCATTATTACTTTCATAGTTCCAAATTTATTCTTTCACTTTTTCTTTTTTGATCTTCAACTGACCAGCATTCTTCTACAACATTCTACTATCAAAAATCTATATTTTTATTGTATTGTAGTATGGAATAAATTGTCTACTCTCTAATAACTCATCTCGTTCTCAACTAGACCCCACAAATCTTTATAAAAATTAAACTTTACTTGTTC
This sequence comes from Sapria himalayana, assembly GCA_029783825.1. Classification (NCBI taxonomy): domain Eukaryota; kingdom Viridiplantae; phylum Streptophyta; class Magnoliopsida; order Malpighiales; family Rafflesiaceae; genus Sapria; species Sapria himalayana. The sequence continues at coordinate 4,061,630 of JAREIK010000385.1, forward strand.
TTCACCAATATATAAAGTGAACTCCTTTTTCTTGATGTCAAAAATAGCTTATCATATGACCAAAAATGATCATGCCAATATTAATAATGCATAATTATCCCATGTTATTTCCAAAACAAAAAAAAAATCTACAGGAAAAATAAAGATATTTATCCTAACTAATATATCTTCAATAATATCATCCGGATGCTTAATAGTCTGATCAACCAATTCAAGTGAGATAGATATTAGAGTAATTTTCTTAACATTCAATCTTTGCACAATCAATAAGGATATAAAATTGATATTTGATAACATGTCACACAATACTTCCCAAAATTTATAGTCTCTAATAGTACAAGAAATAGTAAAAGGTTTGGAGTTGTTCAATTTCTTGGCAAGTTTTCTTTGAATAATTATATTATACTTCTTAGTCATATTAATGCTCTCATACAACTCAAACATCCTCTTATAATGTATTATATCTTTAGTAAATTTTACATAGTTCGGTATTTGTACTAAAGCTTTGGCAAATAATATATTATCTTCTAGCTTCCAAAATATATTAAAAAACTTATTAAAATAATTTTCTCTTTCTGAAATATTATGGAAATAGAATATTCATTAGAAATTTATCCTTTACTTCATTCTGATTAATTTCTTTATCTCCACAGTCTTGAGTAACCTTCATTCTCATCTCAATTTCTTAATTTCTTTTCTTTGCATCTTGAGGTGAGATTTGGGTAGAGGTGTCAAGTGGGCTGGGCAGCTAGGCATTACATGAGACATGACCTGAAATAGTCATGTATGGTCTAGCATGACACAATCTAGAACCATGTCTGGACTATGGTCATGTCAGCCAATGGCATGACTGATGTCATGCTAGCTCAAGGTCAACTGTTATCATGGTCCTCGGGCATGGTAACTCGTGATTGGACACGTCATGGGTCACGAGTCATGACTAGGTTTTTTAAAAAAACATGGTCCCACAAATATTCCATTACATTTATGTAATGAGTCCTAACATTGAAAGTGATAGGCTATGTCTATTACTTTTAGTGTAGATTAAAAACACAAAATCTTTTTTTACTTTTTTAATAGCCATTAGATTTGATTGCAATAGCTACATGGTAGAAATCTAATAGTTGTTAGAATTTTGCCCATTTTAATAAAAAAAAATTAAAAAAAAGAAAATATATATTATTTTAATATAAATAACATTTATAAATATACAATAGATATTTCTTGATATTTAACAAAATTATTTCATCTCCTCTCATCTTTCTCTCTCCTCTTTTATGCTCTGCTTTGTTATTTATTCTTGCTCTAGGCGAGGCTTGCTAATTAAAAAAAAGAGGTGGATTATGACTATTGATCAAATAAAGTTATAATATTATGATATATATATATATATATATATATATATTATTTATATTTATATTTATATTTATATTTATATTTTTATATTTATATATTATATACTTATATTTATTAATTTATGTTATACTTATTAAATTTAAAAATTATTAAAATTTTAAATTTAGAAATATATATAATGTAAAAAAAATAGTAAATAATAAATTTAATGATAATAATTTTGACTTAAATATAAATAATAATAATAATAATAATAACAACATAATCAAAAAGTCTATGGTATCAAGTAGGCTCTCTCCAATGATCTCAACCTATTTGATTAAAAAATGTAAAATTAGACAAATTTTTATAGTATGGGCTCATTTTAACATAATAAAAAATTAAAAATAATGTTTATATTGTAAAATATATATATACATGCAAGAGTACATATGACACTAACTACCTTAAGAAGCATGCTAATTAATGCCCAAAAAAAATATTATGCATTAGATCCTAGGCAAACCTAACTGAGAGGCAAGACTTTTGAAGTTAAATCAATTTCAGCTTCATTGACTCCATTCATTTACCATAATGATTTTGTGAGCAAAGGCATAACCAAATTGATTATTATCATTTTTATGTTTAAATTTTTGGAGGATCTTATGGTAGTCAATATTATGCAAACCTGTTTCCAACCTACTTATTATAGAATTCCTTGGTCCACTAATAAGTATGACATAATAAAATATTATAAATTAAAAAAAAACTAATAATTAATGAATTTAAGAAATATAGTAGAGTGGTGTCTATAATATCTAATATATAGACTAGTGATGATGATGCACCATTTGCATACCTCACCATTGACTATGTAAATTTAAAGTAGAACTTAATAAAAAAAATTTAGGATTTTTTGAGATCATCTATCTCATTGTGGGCCTGTCATATGAGGGTAAGCTACCAATACTGCACATTAGAAAAAATCACTATTAATATTACATTTGATAATGCTTCGAATAATATAGAGTCACTATTAATATGTTTGTCAAAATCATTAGAGATGAGTGGTTAGGTGTAATTTTTTATGTTAGGTATATGTGTCATATAATTAATTTAATGGCATGAGTATTAATGAAAGTTGTTTCTTCCACATTAAAAAAATATGAAATTTACTAAAATACCTTAGGATGCCAAATAAACAGCAAGAGTTTATGAGTCTATGTTTGTCAGTAGGCTTTAAAATGAAAAAAATTTAAATGAATGTGAGATACCATTGAAATTATACCTACATAATATTAGTTATGTGTTAGCTACCAATACTGCAATATGTGATATTCAATTATATCATTAGTGAAAGTTATAAACTTATTATTGATGAGTTAGACTGGGATACATGAATTTTTTTATAAACTTTCTGAAGATTTTTTATGATATGAATAACATGTATTCATCTATGTATACTCTCACCACTTGCATTGTACTTAGATGCATACATAATATTAGTAGTATATTTCATAACTATAGAGGATATCCTACATTTAGAGTCATGGCTATTGAGATGTAAACCAAGTATTTAAAATACTAGTCCTTCATTCCAACTCTCTATTTCTTTGCTACTTATATGAATCTTTGGGTTAAGATGGAAGGGGTAGAAAATATATTTAGATACATATCAACTTGCAATAACCAAATAGGCAAACCTGAAATTTTTATTTATAAAAAATTAACTAACATGTTTATATATTGTGAGACTAAGTATAGTAGTTGCTATAGTAGTCATGACCTCAAACTGAAGAGTTGAAAACCAAAGTCACAACTTTTATCTGAAAGTTATGACTTCTTATTTAGAGAAATACAAAGCTACCTGAATATAAAAGATGAAGTTTGAGAATTTTCAAGGGAACTCTCACTATCTCCCTCTGAAATGAGCAAAATTTATGGTAACTACAAAATTTATGGGTAAATTTGTGATGAATTATTATCTTAGTGGTGTCTTAACAATGAGAGAACTATGATGGGACCACTATTGTGAAGAGCTCAATAGTAACAATTTTCTTGTAAGTCATTAAGGTAAGGAATCATTGCACAATATCTCAATCTTTATTTTGTGTCCAACATAATGTATATCAAATGAATTAATGGTATTATATGAATTAAATAAATAAACTTTGGACCAAATATTATTTAACAATCTGAGCATCTATCATGCTGAAAATAAGTTCCCTCTTGTTGAATAACAAAATCACTGATATAATCCCTATTGAATTGATATTTGAATGAAAGTCCATCATACTACTTGTATGACCCATGCCCTTATGGATCTTAGTTGACAAGATACTTATGTTAACAAGTTTTTGGAATATCAAATAATCAATTAAATTACGTAGAGTAACAAAATCATAACTCCTAGCATGGAAGTGCCGAGCTATAGGCCAATTAATCTATGTTGTGTTGAGGCATTGTGATCTTATGCTATGAGGGAATGAGATCCCATCTCATGCCATGTCAGGCATGGCATAGTGGTCCAATTAGGCCACAAAAATTTGGATGTATCGGAATAGTATGACCAATTTGACACCTCTAGAGTTGGGTTTGCAATTTCTCTAGAGGCATAACTCTATTAAGTACCATGGCCTTATATCTTTTATCTTTCATGCTTTTTTTATTAGGAGTCATAGCTTCTTGAAAATTTTAGTTGAAGCCATGATTTTAGGAAAGTTGCAGTGTAATCAGCTTTAAAAATTTTAGAATACTCTTATTCAATGCATTGTCCTTGTAGTTATTTCTTGCTCCTAAGCAATATAAATAAGTAATTCTTAGATTTCCTTATATATTACTTGATTATTTATTTACTTTTTTTCCATTATCGATAATATGAATTATACAATTTCATTATTTATATTCATCATTGTTGAATTTATTTGATTCATTCTCAAGTCAAGCTTTCCCATCCAATTTGATTATTTATATTCACCACTGATTATCTATAGTTGATAATTCAATCTTGACCTTCATTGGTTATTATAGCTCATTAAATTGTTGCCAATTTTTTTTGAAGATTATCCAATATTTTATAGCTCACTCTCATAACCTTCATACAAAAAATTCTCGTGATTTCTTATATTCGAATGATAATGTTTTAGAATATTATTGTTGGGTCAAACATGCACCCCTTTCTTTGTATTATGTTGACTTCTTCTATTAGATAAATGAGATCCAAGTCCACTAATTAATTTGGATGCAAATGGAAAACTCCCCTAGTTCTTTTCTCTTTTCTTCTTGGGCGTCAATCTTCCTTATGAGATCATCAAATGTTGCATTAATTATGGTGAATTAATTCAACTCTAATACTCTAAGTTGTCTTCTCCCAAAGGAATCATGATTCATTGGAGTTTCATAGTTATTATTCATTAGCTCCTCAAACAAATAATATTCTGCCTATAGTGATTTATTTATTATCAAACATTTCTAAGATACATCAATTTTGTACCCTATCATATTGTTCAACCCATTACAGAAAGTTTGGGCTTGGAACCATAACTCGAAATTATGTTGATGGCATCTCCTCAACAACTCCATAAATATGTCCTAAGCATCATTTAGAATCTTATGCTTATCTTGTTAGAATTAGCTTATCTCACTTCATATTTGAGAAGTACTTTGAGGTGAGAAAAACTTTGTGAGAAAGATACTCTTTAGCTCATCCCAATTCTCAATGAAGTCATGAAGAAAACACTAAAACCAACTCAATGCCTTATCCCATGATAAAAATAATATTTGACATAACCGTATTGCATTGGGAATAACTCTAATTATTTTTACAATGTGACATAACTCCAAAAATATCATGACATATCCATTATCATTCATTGATACCTTTCTAATGTACTAGTGCTACTGAATCATCGTGATAAGATTGAACTTCAACTCAAAAAGGTTTTCTTCCATTGATTATATCCAAATACCCAAATAATTATTTATCATCATAGGCCTTCAATAATTTCCCAAAGTTTGGTGGTAGATGAGCTATTGAATAGCTTGCTCATTGCCAACTCAAGGCTCTCTATTATTATTAGTTTCCTCCATGAGTTTTTTATTAGTTTTATCTAAAACATAGCGTTTTGATTTTTTTAATTTTTGGGTATAGAAAAGTTAACTTAGTCTCAGAGCTTCAACTCATAAAAGGGTAATAAAAAAGGAAAAAGAGATAAGAAAAATTTCAATAAATAACTATTCACTTTCCAAACAAATGTATAATTACATCAACTAGGATTTACTAACTAAACTAAATAATCCTTGATAACAACATTGAAAATGTTATTATGACTTTGTTATATTGTCCAATTTTATTAGTTAGATAGTATCCCAAAACTTCATTCATAAGGGTATCTCATCAATAAAGGTATGTAAGTATATGAGTCATACAAGTAGTGAAGAAGATTTGTATCTAAATATTGATTCTATGGTAATTACATCAGTAATTCGGTCATTCAATAGTGAGATAACTCAATTTTAACAAAATAAATCTTTTATATTGTGGAAGCAAAATTAGATCCAAGGTTTTATTCATTTAATTTATGTAATGTATGTTTTAATAATTAAAATTATATTATTTTTAGAAATAGAATAATGGGTGGGTTGTTGTGTCATGATTTTTTTCCCTAATGATATATGTTGTATATGTAATTTGTTTTTTATTTAATAATCTATTTGTATAACAAAATGTTTTTCTAATTTAATATTTTCATGTAAGTGTAGGAAAGAAAATAATAAAAGCCCGGAGATGCAGCAGTAGCACAATAACGGAGGTCCCGCTGACCGGTCAGCGAGATGAAATTTTGGAGCAGAGCCTGACCCGTTTCATGATCCGATCCGCTGTAGTTAAATGAACCGGATATTTTTTTTAATATAAAATGATTTGTAATTTTATTTTTGGGAGGCTGTTTTTGACCCGTAGAACTGTTCATCGTCTCTCTCTTCTCTCTGTGCGAATTTTCACGACTGCTGTGTGCTGCATACTGTAAGATGTTTCCGTTTTAGTTTTAATCTGTAACGCATAGGCATTTTCTGGTGGAGGTAGCTAGTCGTACTGAGTGACTAGCGAACCACGTTATTTTCAGTGTTTATCTTCTCATTTTTGATTCTGTCGTGGATGCTTGCTGAATTGGGATTATATTGCTTGTTTTTCTGTGTTTTTTGTTGTTTTTATTTTAAATCTCACTACCGTGGAAGCACAATTACCCAACAATATACAAGATAGATATAGAGATGTCAAACGGGCAGGGCTAGCCCGGCCCATTTTTTTTTTGAGCACGGGCTTGCTTTCGTGCTTGGTCAGGCCCGACACTGTTTAAAAAAGCTTGGCCCAGCACAGCCCACTAGCACGGTGGGCCGTGCCTTGCCGTGCCTGGCCCGCTCTGGCCTGGCCGTACTGGCCAAACTAGGACCGCGGGTCGGGTCCAATCAGACCCGACCCACGGTCTTTTTTGCGGGAGGGGCGAAGCGAGGGGGACACGAGACGAACCCGTGCCGGTGTGCTGTACCACGGGCACCGAACCGTGCTGGGCCAAGCATGGCACGGCACGGCTTGTGCCTTACCCGGGCACGACACAGGCCCGGGCATAGGATTTTCCCGTGCCGGGCCGGCCCGACCCCGTTGACACCTATAGATAGGTAGGTATCATCTTTGAGCTCATCCTAATGTTGGTCCTCACATTACTATACTTTTGGTACATCATCATTGAGACAACAATTCATATATACTTGAGTATCATTCATAATTCTATACCTTTAAATCAACATATCGAATTTCATTGATAAGTATTTCATATATATGCTCTTATTCTTTAATCTCATGTGTCATAAAGACCAATAATTGATATGATTTATAAATATTTAAACTTTTGACTTCATATACACTATACTCACACATTTAATAAATGTTTCTCTCAAGTTTTACTAGTTAGAATTATACAAGTGAAAGCAACTCAAAAGGCATATAATCATCTTGTGAATCATAATGTACCCACTTATGTCTTAAGGATTACTTATCATCACCTTCTTTAGTAATGATGTGACTCTTACACTAAAAGTGAAACTCTTAGAAGCACTAGTTCTAGATTATGATGGATATTATATATAATATTTTATTAAAGATTTTAATATTTAATGTGAGTCATATTATCATTGAGGAGCATACTGAAAAGTAGTCCTTGAGACATCATGAGTACATTGTGATTCATAATGTGATGATATTCTTTTTGAGTTACTTTCACTAGTATGGTCTCCACTAGTGAAACTTAAAAGAAGCATATATTCATTGTACAAGTATGGTATTTATGGAGATGTGAGTGTATACTCACTTATAAACCATATTAATTATTGGTCTTTATGATACATAAGACTGAAGAATATAAGTATATATACGAGATTATGTATAATTTTTGAGTAGATATAAATTATTATCTTAGTGGTAATGTATCAAAATGATATCTACTAGGGGACCACCATTTGATATGAGCTCAATGGTGTTAATTACCTTGTATATTATTAGGATAAAAAGTCATTACACAATAACCCAATATTCATTCTATATCCAAATATTATATATTTTGAACTATTTAAATATACATCAAATAAATTAAATGAACAAATCCATGGATCTAATATTTATTTTATAATCCAAAATATCTAATTTACTAGAATTGAGTTGTCTTATTATTGAATGATTGAACTGTTGATACAATTTCTATGGGAATATCTTGATAAAAATATTTACTACTTTTATGACTCATATACTTTTAGATCTTTATTGATGAGATATCCTCTCAATGACCTTTTGTGACAGTACCTAATAAATAAAATTAGGAAGCATAACAAAGTTGCAATATTACGAATACCATAACTAAGATAAATTCTCTATGAGACAAAAGTGTCATAACACCAGGAATATAAGTATTTTTAGGTTCATTAGCCTTTTCCTATTTGTTCTAGAATTAGTTTCTCTAAGACATGCAAAATGGATTGACCTATAAAAGTATTTATGCTTTTAAAATCATTAATATCATACTCATAATATTTTAATATATCTCAATTTTAGGTTTTAAAGTATGAGTTTGTCTCATGCATCATAGTTACAAGGGCTATTAAGACTAATATATGATTCTCATACTATGGTGAAACCTCTAAGTTATTTGTTCTATATACTTCCACACCATCTTAAGATGCTTCTAAAATGTTCATAATAGATTAGTTGAAAATTTATTTTTATTTTCAACTTCATAAGTATCATTCTTGTATTAATTAAACTTGCAACAACTTAAAGTTTTCTCACACAGATTTATCTCATGAGATAAAAGTTAAAGGGTTAGCACTTAAATCTGATCAAATCTAGTGAGTATGTCATATGACTTACTTATCATCATTCACCATACCCAACATACATAAATATATGTTTGAGTAAAATATTAAATCTATATTATAAATAATATTCACATCCATTAATATTCCAAATATCATGTTATCATAAAAAAAAATATTATACAATTAAATTTACCATAAATAGATATAATAAATCAACCCTACATTCTTATTTAACCTAGCATTGAGAAAGAATTCATATGAGATATTTTGTGGTTCATCTCATCAAATTGAGTGTTCCTAGAGATAACTAGCATGAGAATATAAGTCTCAAATCCTATTCCAAATCAATCATTGTTCGTGTTTGTTTTGGATTTGTCTACAAGTAGAAATTGGAAATCTAGCCACCTAAGATTTTATATGCTCCTCAAATTTTGAATCCTCTTCTTCTTCTTTGCAAAAAAAAATTTAAGTCTTCCTTGTATACCTCAGCGTTTCATCAAGCTACTATGTGGCTTTTTAAATTAGATTTCACAACGTTAAGTTTAAGTTGTGTCTCTATCATTTCTTCAATCTCTTCTAGAATACAAAAATCATGATAGTAAGGAATAGTATGATTAAAATAATACTTCTCTAGTACTAAAAGCCATGGTGGCAAGAATAACATAACCAAGATAAATTATTTATAGAATCAATAGTCATATTGGCAAGAATATTATGACCAATAAATAATCTTTATGGAGAACAAAGTCGTGGTAATAAGAATGTTTTGACTATATTATTTGCTCTCTAGAATGCAAAGATATGACAAAAAGAATGACCATGACTAAGGAATTTCCTCATTGGAGTAAAATGTCATGGCAAAATTAGTTTAGCTTAAATAAAAATTATTTGGTATTATGCAATTTTGGCTCTATAATAAATATGTCAGTGTTAAAAAATAACAAGACTTCAAGTACAAATGTGGCACTTAGTTATTGCGACGTAAAAATAATGTCAATGCCAAATTTGTGTTTTAGTTCAAATATGCCAAGACTCTAAGAAATTGTCATAGTCATGATTAAAATATTGCATAGTATTTGAAACTCCAAATACTGAATAATCTGTATCATTTAGGGAGTAAATATAGGTATGTTTGCATCTATTTTAGTATATATCAAAGATATGTCATTAAAATTTTTATTTTGAATAGATTTGATAAATGTTAATAAAATGATAGAGATTTTGGTGGACATTATTGACTCAATAGAGTAAAGGCTTGGAGATGAAAAGAATAATGGAGAGTCATGATAAATTTCTTGTTGAGTTATGTATGCCATGAATATTATTTTAAAGTAGTTATAGCATCTTTTTTTGGCTATAATTCTACTAAAATAGCCATGGCATTTTTTTACACATTAATTTTGCTATTAAGTAGACACAATCATTTCACTGTATAACACATTCGTCATAATCATATTAGCTATAAACTACTTTTGGCCATGACATTATTTTTACCTTGTGGAAGTTAAGTTCCCCACTAGTATTAGTATTCATGGAGCATTTCAAAGTCATGATTTATTTAAAGCAGAGCCAAAATATCAAGTGATGTGAGTTATGGAATTATTTTTCACCTTGATTTTTTATTTCAGGGAGAAATTACTCTGGTCATGACTTTTTCAAAAGTCACAACTTTATGCTCTAGATAAAAAAAATACCAAAGCTGCAACCAACTCTTATACCATGTTTTTGTGTTACAAAATATTTGTGCCTTAGTCATGGTGATCTTAGAGCTACAAAATTTTGTTCATGAAGACGACCAAAGCCATGACCAATCTCAAATGCCTTGAATTTTTGTTATAAAAAATATAATATTAGTCATGGAAATCCCAATGCTATGATACTTTTCTTACAAAGTCAATATTAAACTCAAAGTCATTACTAGTGTCACAACTTTGTATTATCGAGAACTAAGTATCCTTCATAGATATTTCTTGCATTGAAACATTTGTGCTCTAGAGGATAGATGAAGAGATGTCAAAGTCATGGCTTAAATTCTATACCATGACTTTCAACTTAATGTATGATATGGATCCCTTTAGTATAAAAATAATGCTTAAAGAAAAAATGAGAGAGAGAAAGGGAACATGATGCGCATACCAAGAATCCTATGCAATATAAATTCAACCTCAATCAAGAATAAATCCAAGAAAAACAACAAGTAACTTCATTTGAAATTAAATGTTTGTGCTTAGAAAATTATTTGGTCTTTCATTGGGACCCTCTAATTCATTAGATGCCATTCAATACATCTCACATAATTTTTTTTCTATTGTATAGTTAAATTGAATTCTATGGTAAATAATTTAATTATGCTGTGATTAATTATTAATTTTATGAATTTATGTTTATATTATGTGATATTTGGATATTGATATATATGAATACAATTTAGAATCAAACATTATTATTTTCATGAATATATCAGTTTAGACATATTAGTAATGGTAGATGGTGATAGATAAGTCATGAAACATTTTCACATGGTCCAATAAGAATGAAATGATAATTCTTCAAATCTTAACACATGAAATAAACTAATATATAAAAACCTAAAGTTAAGATATGTTAATCATTGTGGGTAAGATGCTTATGAAGCCGAAAACAAAAATGTATTTAAAACTAATTCATTATATACTATTAGAAAGAATTAATATTTGAGTAATGTTAGGATTAAGTAGAATGACATATCTAGAAGTTTCACCATAGTGTGCAAGTCATGTGTTGGATGTGGTAGTTGGTGATACGTATGTCATAAGACACATACAAGTAGGAGAAACTTATATGGAAATGATAACCCTATAAATTATGCATGCTTGTTTTATTTTTATAGTTGAGATTCATGATAAGATATATATTTAATTATCATGACTCTAGAAAGTGGACACGACTATAAAATATATCTCAATTTTTTTGTAATACAAAGTCATGGTGCTATGTTATGCGTATAACTTAGAATTAATATTTCTATAACACAAAGTCAAAGACCTAGGAATGGATATGATTTTGACATCCATCTTTCTTATTCATCATATGATTATTGTGCTAGGAATGACTATGATTATAGGAATCACCTTTCATTTACATTATATGGCTATGATGCTAGGAATAGCCTCAATACTAGCATTGATTGCTCTTAATCATTATATAACTGCAATACTATAAATGGCCATAACATTGGAAGTCACCTCTCATCTGTATCATATGGTCGTGACACTTGGAATGACTATGAAACAAAGAATGATCTTTCATATGTCTCAAATGGCATGGTGTTGGGACTAGCCATGATGTTGTCCTTGACTTATCTAATATTTCATATGGTTGCAACACTAAAAAATGACTATAGCACTACCAATTAGGCTGAACATAAAAGTCATGGCTTTGCATTCTTTTGAGGATTAGAGATGTGATTTTGGGGAATGACCATACTCAAGTAAATGCACTCAACAAAATTTCATGTCCAAAAGTTATGGTGTTTAATAATTACCATAACATTGGCCTAATTAGTTATAACTTTTTAACTTCTTATTACTTAAAAGTTATGACTTTGTAAAAAGATTATGACTATGACTTAAGACTATAGAGTCTTATTAAAGATAAAATAATGATACTAAAAAGTGGTCGTTGCTTTTAGCACAAGTGGAATACTTGGCTACAATGATGTGAAATTAATATTATAGTCATTTAATAATTATGAGATAAGTATGATTAGGACTCTATAATAATATTGTAGACACAAAGATTATGTTGTATAATTAAAGAATTATGCTAATGATATTGTAGGGTCATGGGTTATAAAATTATCATGACCAGTTAGTTTGAGTTTTAGTCAATATGGTCACTAATACTATGCGATTCTCCTTAATCTACCAATCAGCTAAAAATTCTAAAAACCTATTGATTTCACAATTATTTATCAAAATCTACAAGAACTTTAAAATTATGAAATAGATCTATTTATGTCATATTATTATGCTTACACATCATCTAAAAATTCTAAAATACTCAAGAATGATCAATAATTTTAATGCCAAACAATAGTGATAGTTGAAAGTTGATAGTCACATTGTATGATAAGAGGACACTATGATATTTCCATGCTAATCTACCTTTATTTTGATAGATTAATCTGCTAGCTCAATTAAACACTATGTTTGAAATATTTACCTTAATTAATCAGCATATTCATCCAACTATTTGTTATACATGATAATATCATCCAAATATACTACCACAAAATGTTCAATAAAAGATTTTAATACCATATTCATATGTATACAAAATGTTATTGCTAAATTTGTATGTCCAAATAGCATTTCCTAGAATACATATGACCCATACCTCATCACATTGTCATCTTTAGTTCATCACCTCTAGCTATTCGTGCTTGATAGTATACCTCGACCTCAAATCGTTTGGAAAACTACCTTACAACTCTAAGTTGGTTGAACAAGTCCATAATTAATAGAATCATATATTTGTTTTTCACCATAAACTTGTTGAGGGCTCAATAGTCAATGCACGACTATAGTGATCCATCATATTTTCTTTGAAATAAAACAAGAGGTTTTTGTAGAGCCTTTGAAGAAAAAACATACCAAGTATTGATCAACTCATTTAATTATTTTTATAGTTTTTTGAATTTTGGGAGTCATTTGATAGGGTGCATTTTCCATTTGGAAGGGTATTTGGTACCAACTCAATCTTATGAACCTACCTCCCTCTTTGGTGGTAATTTTTTTGTCAAATCGATAGATATGATATCTCAAAATGAGTTCATATGTTCCAACACTTGTATATGCTCTTTGTCGTTGACCTCTAAATGTTGAAAATATTTAGTATCGCCAAATAAGTTATTTCATTGCGTCTCATCCCTCCTCCCCCCACCTCCCTACTAATTGGATTGAGAACAATTTTTTTGTAGATTATTATCTGATACTTTATATTATCAGAACAATATATTGCCAAATATGATTTAATATATATATATATATATAATTAGCCCATGAAACTAGAAGTGTATTTATCTAATCTAAAAAAAATCTTACTCAAACACCAAGTAATAATCATCCAAGTGAATTATTGTCATTCCTATTTTTTTATAGATGTTGAATATGCTGGAATAAGAAAGTGGGATAATTTTGCACATTCTTAAATTCAAAAAAATACAAAAAAAAAAGGAAAAATGAGGCATTAACATTTTTTTTCAAGAGGAATATGTTGTGCCTCTTGGACGGGGAAAGTGCCACCATCAAAATCATTTAAAAAACACACATAAAAAAAAAACAATTTGTTAGCTTCTCTTTTTATATATTAGGGATTGCTATTTTTTAAATAAGTTTATCTGCATGTTTTTTTCTCGTCTTTTTTCTCGTCTATTTTTTAAACTCTTTCTTCGGTCTTTCTTTTATATAAAACTCAACTCTCTCTCTCGGTTTACCTTTTTGATAGAAATAACCATTTTCGTGTTTATCTTATGGACAAAACACATCCTTGCTCTTCTTTTTATTTTGTTTTAGAAGTTGTGCTTGTTGTGTTGTCGTGCTAGCTTACTTTTTTCTGTTGTATGTGGGGTACTACTACATAAGCTTTGTTGTGTGTGAGGTGATGTTACAAAAATTGTGCTATATGTATAATTTTGTGTGGGTGTTGTTAAAGGTGTCGAATAAGTCATGTCAGGCTGGTACAACAGAGAAACAAGCATGACAACACACCAAAAGATCTTGAACCAATTGGAAATATTTACACACCAAAAATATATAATTCTTCTAAATCTTAGATTTCAATATTTTTTCTAATGTTCTCTCTCTTATACAAAAATCTTTCATTCTTCCAAACCCTAGGTTTCCTTTTCTCCAATGCTCTCTCTCTTAAATACCAAAAATATTTTTGGTTTATCATTTTTCTTATACCATTCTGGTCTTTAAATAAAAATCTTCTTAAGGTCTTGTTGGGCTCTAACCTAATAAATCCCATTTTTGACTTAATTTTGCTTAAATTCTATTTAGCCCAATTATCATTTTAATTACTTTGTCCTTTAAGCTTATTTTAGTCTTTCTCATTTATGCATTATAATATTCTCTCTTTTATTTGTATTTCTATTGATCACTCATACACAATTTGATTACTTTAACATTTAATTTTATTATTCTCCCAATTTGTATAATCACACCTCATTTAATTCACTTAGTCCTTTATTCTTTATAAAAAATGATAATTATGTCCTACTTTTATAAATTCCAAAATTACCCTTTTTCACTTGGTAAATATTTTGGGTTTGGTTAATTTCTCATTTAGCATATAATATTTAATTATATACTTACGTATTCACTTGTACTTTCCATTTAGCCATATAACTATTTATAATTTAATATTTATCATTTCTCAATTTCCTAGAAAACCCCAAATTTTGCTTAATTTAAAACCTAAACATATAAAAATTTATTATAAAAATACTATGATATTTTTGGGGCATTACATCACTGCTAATACAATAAAATATCTCTATTTGAGAGTCATTTACAATCTCATAACTTTTAGATAGCTTTATTAATTTCACTTAAAAGTTGCTTCGTATGCACACTTTTTTTCTGGCTTCAAGTGTCATAAAAACCAAAGGTTAATATGTTTTATATGAGTATGTGCTTTTGACTTCATAAGTATCATATTTACACAATGAACATATGCTTTTCTCAAGCTTTACTAGTGAGAATCATATGAGCAAAAAATAACTCATAAGGGTTTGCACAATCTTGTGAGTAAAAACTTACTCATGCATCTGGAGGATTACCTATTTTTTTCTTCCTAGGTGATGATGTGACTATCAAACTAATGGTGAACCCCATAGAATAATATTCTATATCATGTCCATCCTAATTGAGAAATAGTTCTTTTAAGTTGTATATAATTGATTTGCATGTAAAAGCATTCGCACATCTAATTTCGTGAGTATCATACTCGTGATGATTAATATACCTAAATTTTGGATTTCACCATATATATTTATCTAGCACATCATATTTAGACTAGATGTCACTTCCTTCCTTGCATAAGTGACCCTCATAGTTTATCTACTACCATCCACCATGACAATCTCATACAAACCTATCAATAGTAAAAATTCTAGTTTAAGTTTTATTTAATTACATATCAATCAATATTAAATAATACAAAATAAATCAAACATTCATTCATTAATAAAAATCAATGTCACATCACATATATCAATTTACATAAAATATCCAGATCACTTATTATTTTGGTAAAAATTACCAAATCTATCCTAGAGAATGAGGGTTTGAAAGCCATGCCCCCAACTCTTTGGATTAGCATAAATCTTGCATCCCTTCCTTGCTTATAAAATTCCTAAAAAGTTCAAAATGTATCTTGGGATTTGGTAATTGTATTGTGGTCTTGCTTGTTACATGGAGGGAAAATAAAAATAATGAAAGATATTTTTATAAATTTCTATATCTTATACTTTTATACTTGAGTGATTCTACATCACTCTAAGTAGGAAGTCATGACTTTTATAAGTAAGTCATAACTTTGGTCATAATCTCTTAAGCTTATGGTCAGGACTATAGAAAGTAGTTATGACTCTAGATTATATACTGATAATTCTACAACATAAAGTAATGATACTAACAACGATCATGACTTGGGCCTAATATCCCTGTAACATGAAGTAGCAATAATATGAAGTAAATGCGACTTCATGCGTATGTCTTCTTATTTTTATAAAGGACTGTAATATTAGGAAATGACCATGACTTATTGAAGAGCATCTCATATAATTATATGCCTTCAGCATTATGAAAAGGTTATTGTATTGGTATTAGTCCTTCTAGATAATTATATGACCGTGGTGCTAGGAAATAGTCATGGCACTAAGAATGCATCTTCTATGAAATTTTTTATCTTGTGGCCACTCTGTTATGAAATGGCCGCAATACAAAATTTTTTTTCATTTCTCAAGTATCTATCATGCTATGGGTGGCCATGATATTGTCCTTTATTTCTTTCATTTATCATGTTTTCAGAGCACTATAATTAGCTCTAGCATTAAAGTCATGACTTTGCCTTCTTATGAGGGTAAGAGTTACAATCTTTGTAATGATCTTACTTGAGTATTATTTTATGTAATATTCAGTATCCCATAAGTGGCAGGTCTAAATTATTATATTGGCTTTCACTACAAAAAAAAAAAGAATTATATATTTATAGTGAAGAAAAAATCTTTGAAGAAATTTCCATCACAAAACTGTGACATATTTGTCATGAAATAGTGACAGAAATTAATTTTTGTGATCACAATTTTTTTAATAGATTTGTAACAGAAAATTATGACGCATTTGTGACAAAAAAATATCCGCCAGTAAATTTAGATGAGAAGGTGGTGCAAAAATTGAAGTGATGGAATTGAGACTACTTTGTGACAAATATTTGTGATGGAAAACAATTCATCACAAATCCATCACTAAATAAAGTATAAAGTAAAGGTTCCAATAAATATAATTTGTGATGGATGATATTTTCATTATAAAATAGTGACGGAAACTAAGGTACGTCACAATCTGTCACTTTTTGGTGATGGAATTCAATTTCATCACAAACTAGTGACGAAAATACAATTCCGCCATAATTTTGCGACCAATTTGTAACGGATACCTAATAAAAAAATTCCTTTGTATATATTAATTTGTATAATATACTATTTCAAAAAATTCTAATATTTGAAAATATTAAAAATCATTTAAAATTTTATTATTAATAAATGTTGAGCTATATTGTACAATATTATTTTGAATTTTTAAAATTTGTGATATTTCAATTTTTTAATTTGTATATATATTTTTGCATTACTACATACTCATACAAAATAATAAGTATCAAAATAAATAATATACATAAGGCTACCATATTAAAATATTTGATATTGTAAAAATTTGTGATTTTTGAAAATAGTTATTTATTTTAAAAGCCATTGGGGTGTAGCTAATTGATGCAACATGTCAAACTATTTTTTCGAAATCGACTCGAGTGTGTTCATTAAAGCACGAATGATTTGTATAAGTTGTTGAATAATCTTAGACTTCTTAATAGTTTTGATAAATATTTTTTGATTTATGAATATTCTGAAAAAGTATATAATACAATTAATTTCAAATGTAAAAATAAATTTTTTTAATAGTCATCTGTCACAAGTCAATCACAAATCGGTCACAAAATTGTGATGAAATGAGAATTTAGTCACAAATTTTGTGACGGATAGAGAATTTCATCACAAATTTGTGACAAAAATACAATTTCGTCATAATTTTGTGAGTGATTTGTGACAGATATCTATTAAAAAAATTATTTTTTTTTTACATTTTAATTTGTATTATACACAATTTCATAATATTATAATATTTGAAAATATTATAAACTATCTGAAATTTTTTTTTAATTTATGTTGTGTTATTTTGTACAATTTAATTTTTAATTTTAAAAATTTATTATATTTTAATATTTTAAATTGTATAAATAATCATGCAGTGCATACTACAAACTCATAAAAAATAATAAGTTTCAAAATAAATAGTTGGGGCATAGCTAATTGATGCAACATGTCAAATTATATTTTTGAAATCGACTCGATTGTGTTCATTAAAGTACTAATGATTCGCATAAGTTGTTGAATAATCTTAGACTTGGACTTCTTAATTGTTTTGATAAATAATTTTTGATTTATGAATATTCTAAAAATGTATATATATATTTTTAAATAATTTCAAATTAAGTTCAACTATTTATTATTTATAGATTGGAAAAAAAAAAGGAATTATTAATTTATATGAAATAATTTTTTTCAAAAATAATATATATATATATATCAAACAAACAGAACGATTGGGTTTGACTTGAGAGATTAGAAAATAATTATAAAATAAAGTAAGAATATCTAAAAGGTCAAACTAATGATTGTGTTTGAGATGTTCAAAAATAATAATAAAATAAAGTAAACATATTCAAAAGGGGTTGGATAGTCAGAAAAAATAAACAGAGAGGAATGTGCTGGAGCTATGCTACGGGGAAAGGAAGCAGATGAAGGGCCTGGAAAAGACTTTTGATTTCTTGGCCAAGCAACCTTTAACCACCCTCAAATTTTGAAGGCATGTTCTATTCTAAGTGGATAATATTTTTTTGATGTCTGATTTTATTGTTAACGGCTAGATTTTTTGGGTCTAAGGTAGGGTGGTTTAACCCTAAAACTTTTATTTTATAATTTATTGAAAAATTTATTGGGGAATATGCTCCTTTATGTTGATGCTTGCCTTATAATCAACGTTGGATATCAAATTTGAGCTATTGTGATTTTCATTTTTTTTTGCATTGTTGTTCTTATTTTTATGTTTTTTTTAGAATATTCTTATATTTTGGAGAGAAATATTACTTAATGAGATTGTTGAAGTATTTATCTAGGTTCTTCAACTCTGAAGTTGGTGTTCTCTCTTACCCACAGATCACTCAAAAGAAAGAGATTTTAATAAAAGCAAAAAATAAGTCTATTTAAATATAAAACTAGACCAACTTACCATGTATAGCAGCAAGGCTTGGATTTTTTTTTTTCCAATTTTGCACCTATTTTAATTTTGGGTGCTAACAATGTTCTAAAATTCAGACCAGTGATTGAACCAAAAAGAAAACCTAAGCACAACACAACATGGTTTACAATTTAGGAGTCAAAATATGATTAAAATCAGACTGAAAATGTCGTTGTTTAAACCAGCCAGAACAGAATTTGATAATATTCTAATATTTCAAAAATATTATAATCTTTGAAAATATTATAAACTATTTGAAATTTTATTATTAATATATGATGTGCTATATTGTGTAATTTTTAAAATTTTTTAACTGTGTGATATTTCAAAACTATAAATTATATATAAATTGTATATATAATTTATAGTGTTACAAAAATTAGTATTTGCATTCTTGTAATATTATCATATTTATTAAATTGTATAGAATTGAGTGCTTGAGCTCATAGAATTGTGATATATTGTAGGAACTTGTTGGAACAAAGTAGTCATTGCTTAATTTATTATGTTATTACGCCATGAATTTTGTTGAATTTATGTGCGATAACATGTATTGTTATATTCAAAGTTAATGATATAGATTTGTTTATTTTAGAAATGATTTGTAATTTTCAAAATCTCTTACAGACATTTAAATGTTTGTTATGATTTAATATTATTGAAACTATGTTAAATTTTTTATAAAATACATGAAACATTTTAAAACTAAGTACTTTTAAATCCTTTGAATAAATTAATTATGCTTGACATAATTTAAATTTGAATATTATTCACATTCTAGATAAATATAAAAATTAGCTCGGATAGGCAATAAATGTATGCTAGATTGGATAATGGGTGGATAAAAATAAATATGACCCCTCATCATGACCACGCTCAGTGCGTGGTCATCCGTGCCGTGCCCACTTGCCATGCATGCCTACCATGCCTGGCACAGCACGTGGGCCAAAATCCCTCGGCCCAGCACATGTTTGGTGCCGAGGGTGCCCCCGACATAGGCCCAAGCACAGCACTGTAGCGTGTCGTGCTGGCCCGGCCCATTTGATACCTCAACTATGTTATCTTTCAATATATTGAAATAATGGTTAGATATCATTTTTTATCTCAATTATTGATTTTGAGTTCAAATTCAACTATTAGAATATAAATATATTTTATGATAAAATTTTACTATTTTTATAATCTTTTTCAATTCAAATAGAAATCAATCTGAATTTAATACGTTTTATAGTGTATACAAACTCATTCAGGATACCTTATACTTTGATAAAATAAACTACTAAGTTACATCATGTTTATTTTTTACAAGCCATTCTTTTCTTGTCCATGTTTAGACCTGAACAGGATTCATCTGTCAAATGAAAACACACATTTATAAATCCACTACTCCAATTTAAGTCTGATGCTTACAGTAGGGGGTGGAAAGTTTTTTTTTTGGAACATTATATAGTGCCAATAGATGCAGGTGGCATCATTGTGATTGCTATAGAAGCTTTTGACATCTTTAATTGCAACTTTAATATTTTTAATAACAAGGGATAGTTGATGGATGTTTGCATGAGTCTTTCTAAGTTAAGATTTTAAAATTTAACATGTTTCTTTAAGAATAAATAAACTTCAGGTGCACATGGTGAGGATGTCCTCACCACACCACCATTATCTCTGGCACGTACTACAGTCATAGTTCTTTCTTCAGCATCATCTACTAATGGAACAAGCAGACTATTAATTAGAGTTGAAGCAGATAAGTAAGGAATTTTCCTTTATTATTTTATCTTATGTATTAGTGCTGGTGTTTGTTGTGTGTGTATGACATTGTTGTTTTCTAGTTTTTATGTGTTTGTGATATTGATATCATTATGATTGGTTCTCCTATTTATTTTTATGTTGAACATTACTTTTTTTCAGGTTGGTTCCATTAGGTAGCCCTTTATTTCCTCCAGGACAAGCAATATCTACTTACATGCTTGGAAATTTTGGTGAAAGACATGAAGCAACTATATTTCGTGGAAAGCATCTTTCAAGAGATATTAAAGACTTTTATTAGGAGTTTAAGGTTAAATATTTAGTATATTTTTGTGTGAATGATATTATTTTAATAAGGATTTCATAATTATTAATTTCTATTGTAAAATTTAACAAATAAAAAAATTTGTATTTCATTATTTATAATTATTTTGTATTGCATAAAAGGTACATTTGGGATCCAATGGATAAAGAAACTATTAAGAGCTGTTAGTGGCAAAATGTTAATGCGCATTACACCAAAATGTCCACATTTGAAGGCATTCTAAGGATGGCAAGTCCGGTTGTGTGACCTAAGAAATTTGGGATAATTGCAAACAACATTGGAACACTACAGAATGGAAAGAGAGAGAGCTCAAAAATCTAAATAGAATCGGCTAACTGGCTAAGTGAGAATGGTGGTCCTGGTACCAGTTTGACTAAACATACGTGTGGATCTCGATCTATGGTGGAACATTCTTTAAAAATGGTAAATTATTAATTATTTAGTGCTCTAATTTTTAGTTTATATATATTTTTTTCAATTTAAACTTTTTAAACATTTAATTACTAACTTATAGTGCTTGAAGACTGAAGAGTTGCAATGTCGGCCTAATAGTTGGGAACTATTCAAGAAAGTACGCATGAAAAAAAATAGAACATTTGTAGATGTCTAATCAAAGCAAGTGAATGAAGGTTCATCTTTTATAATTATAGTAATTTTAAAGTTATTTAATAATTGTTAAATCATAAATTTAAATATTAACTTGAACATTTTTTTTAATTTAGAATCACATGGAGGAGTTGGTGTCTTCTGCTTCTCAGCCTTTAGATGATGGTTCACAACCTCCACCAGTTGACATAGACACTCTTTATTTTGAGGCTGTAGGTGGAGAGAAGAGGAGATGTGTATATGATCTTGGATCACGGGCTGCATCTATCTATCTTTCCTCTTGCTAGAGTATTGGATCTCATACTCTTCGGCATCTGCAACTTGAGTTAGAGAGATTGTGGAGCAGGTGCTTGCAAATAAGAAAGCAGAGATGGACAGAGCAATTAATGAGTTAGCTGTTGAAATATAGTGTTATCATGAGATGCAAGAGCAGATCAGGCGTTTCATGGAGTAGATGCAATCTAGTCAACAGTTTAATTGATTAGGATCTTCAGCACCTTAACCTTTGTGATGACTTCATTTATGTTGGATACTTAAAACATAAATGTTTATTATTAGTTATGTTTCACTTATATAACTTTTATTTTTTTTTATGTATATTGTTTAATGTTTTAGCAAAAGAAATAAATTTATAATTATTGAATTTTAATTTTCTTCTAATTTTATTAAAATGTACCAAAATATATTCCAATTAAAAATAACATTTAATTAATAAAAATAATATAAAATATACAAATATGACAAAAAAATAATAGTGACAGAATAATGACAAAACGTTATTGACGGATTTTTGTCACTAATCTGTCACAAAATTATGAAGGATTTCTATCACTACTTCATCACAAAATCATGATGAATTTTTTTCACAAATCCATCACAAATTTGTGTTGAATTTCTATCACTAATACGTCACTTTTTTGTGAGGGATTTTTATCATTGTTCTATCACAATTTTTTGATGAAAATATATTTTAATGATGAAAATTTAGAGATAAAAAAAACTATTTCATCACAAAATTGCGACAAATTAAAGTAAGAAATCCATCACAAAATTATGATGGATTTGTGACGGTATTTCATACCGTCACAACTCTATCACAAAATTGTGATGATATAGTGACTAACCTTCGCCACATTTTTTGTGATGAATACACATTTTCCATCACTAAATTTTTTGTGACGGAAACTATTTCCATCACAATATTTTGACTGATTTCTGTCAAACATATATCACAAACTTTTTTGACGGAAAAAAATTCCATCACAAAATTTAGTGATGACCAATATTATGACGGAGAAAATACCAACACAAATCGGTCACTAAACACAATTTGTGACTTAATTGTGTTGGAAATTTTCATTACTATTTTTGTTTTTTCTTTTAGTGTTTGAATTGAGTAAATTTAGCTCTATAATTTTTATAGAACAAAAGTGGTGATTTTGTAAAAAAATCATAATTATGACTTAAGACTATCAGGGCATATTAAAAAAAATTGTGGTATTAAGACACAGCCAATAGCTTTCACACTGGTAAGCTACTTGGTTGTTGTGACTTATAATTAATGTCATAGCCACAATTAAATTTTAAAAGATAAGTATGACTATGATCACATAACAATGTAACAACTACTAAAAAAGTGTCACATAATAGAAAGATCATGCTAATAAGTTCTTAGGATTGTGATATACAAAAATTACTATAACCTTTTAGCTAGCGTTTTGACGAAGAAATTACATCTTAATTTTCTAAGATTCCATGTTCTATTACCTCACCTAAACACTTCCAAAGACATTAATTTCATGACTATTCAACAAAACTCACCAAAAATTCAAATTCACAAAATCATTCTATAATTTCTTTCATTCTGTGCCTACATATCATCATAAAATACTAAAATATTTATGAATATTTGGTAGATTCAATATCAAAGAAACTCACACACTAAAATAGTTGCTCATCCCCAAGAAATAACTTCTCCCTCCATGATACTAAGTCTTCATCATTTATAAGAAATGTTATGACTAGGTTTATGTGTCATAGTGGGATTTGAGTTCCATGATTATACTTATGGGTCATTAAATATGTACATTTATTTATGTGGTGAATATAAATTTTTAATACATCACATATGTAGAAAAAAAAATCAGCCTCCCAAGATGTTTAACGACAATAGTTAGACCACCTAAATTTCTTCTCCTCTAATAGAGATCTTTGATATCCATACTATCTTCTCAATATATTATTTTAACTTCTTTTTGGTTATTTCTTTCTTCAGTCTTGCTTTAGTTACACTTATTTATTGGGCATTATCTTTGTTGTATGCCACAACTTTTATGAATGTCACAATTACTTCTTCTATGCTGGTTTGTCCTTTTTTTTTTTCTTGAATTTTCAAAGCCATGACCCTGACTATAGTCATAGTTTTGCTTTTAAGCTTATTCTTATCCTTTCATTTCTATAAATCCAAGGTCATAGTGCTATGTATGACCCTAGGCATAACCATAACTTTGTCTTCGTTCTTTCATTGGCATTTTTCTTCTATAACACTAAATTCATTGTGTTTGTACATTGTCGTGGCTTTGTCTTCAAGTTTTCCTTAGTCATTTTTTTATGTAATACCAAGGTCCAGTTAGCTTCACGATGGAGCTCGTAGAGAGGGGTGGTGGGGAGAGGGGTGAGGGCAGACGAGAGAGGGGCAAGGACGAGGGTGAGTGCTAGGGGAAGGGTAGTTTAGGACGTATAAATTTGAGTGTTTTTATTTTTAATTTATTCATAATTTCATAATTTGTTTTCAAATATTAAAAATTTAGTTTCTAATTTTAAATATTTTAGGGGAGTACGGAGTACCCAAAACATAATTTTATATATATATATATATATATATATATATATATATGTATGTATGTATGTATGTATGTATGTATTTATTTATTTATTTATGTATTTATGTATGTATTTATTTATTTATTTATGTATTTATGTATGTATGTATTTAGAAAAAATCAGATGTATTTATGTATCTAACACAGAGACCGAATTTTAGGGTTTTGATTCAGTCCGCATTATCTCCAACCGGCAACAGGCAAACTTCGGGCTTGAGGCTGCGGGTGCCCACAAGATTTTGCTCTAGTGTCCTAGAGAAAGGTTGGAGGCGAGTTTCCCTAATGTATGCTCAGTCAGTTACATGCGTCCTGTTGCTTAATTATACTATCCCATGTGATGCAATGCAGCGAAGAAAAAATGGCTACGTTACCCCCTTCTTTAATTTGGGAGATAGTAAAGAACAACAATTCCTTCTTGGTCAATCAGTCTGCGAAAGGAAAAGGTCGCGTTCGATTCAGCAGGGAGAGAAATAATCTGTATAATATTCATTCGTTCAAACACTCTGGTAATTCTCGTCATTTCGTCATGTCCAGTTCATACTGTAATTCGCGTGGCGTATCATGTCTAGCTTCATTGGAAATGAGCCAAATTTGTAAGAAATTGATCTCTAACGTTTGAACGGAAACGACGAATTGTTGTTCGAACAAGAAAAACAATTGCTGTGCTCGGGATTGCATTTATTTCGATCAAAAAGGGTCGATGTTCAATTTTTTTCTTTAATGTTTTGTAATACTTATTCTAGTTCAAGTTTGTAATACTTAATCTAGTTTTCAAGACCCACTGTAAATCATGATCGTCAATAGTTTTCAAAGAAGCATAATTCTCTCACATCTGCTCATTTTAATCAAAGCACGATATGAATTGGACCTGCAAATCTAAGTGCAACTAAGCAGATATATGAATTGCACGATCAGCCTCGCACCTCCTTATGAGTTCCAACTGATAGTGGAAAATATAATTGTAGCTTGATTGGTAAATTTGCAAACGTTATGTATCAGATTGGTAATGACTTTGCTAATGTGATAATTGAAATGCAACTTGCTAATCTGTTGTGTTCCTTAAGTCACAACTGCTTCTGCCTGACTATGGAACTTCTGCAATCTCAAATGCCTGATTGATGCTGGAATACTTTTTTCTAGTTGAATTTTTTGTTTTTTCAATCTTTTGCTGCATGCTTAGCTGACTGGAACCCAGTCAGTATAGAGAAACAGAAACTTATGTTTGATTGCTATTGTCATTCGAGTGAAATAGGGTTGGCAAACAAGAAAACCATCACTATTCAGCCTGGTGGTGGCGACAAAGAATTATCTGTTCTTCTCGCCACAACTAAGGCCAAGAAGCTGAACAAGCCTTCTGACATGCTTCACAAGTATGTTATGAAAAAGAATTTTCGTCGAATGGCAAAAATCGTAGAAAGTCAGGTATTTTTCTTATCCATAAACACTTCTTATCTTCATATAGAGATTATTTCTCTTTCATTCTACCAACTACAACCCAAACACATGCAGACACACACACACACACACACGGAGGTCTATCTTCCTAGTGTTTGAGGTTTATAATATATTAATATCTTGACAAATTTATCCTCAAAAATCTTAAAAATTATATCTGATGAGTCTTAAATCTTAGATTTATTATTCTTGGATAAAATTACATGTCATTGTATCAAGTCATAATCTTCAATATATATATATATATATATATATATATATATATATGCAAATCAAATACTTTATAAGTGATCAGTCATTTTAACTCCATTCTTTTTCAAATAATAAATTTTATAATTATTATGTGATCCTGATATGTGCTCACACACACACACACACACACACACACATATATGGAGGTCATTGTTCTTGGTGTTTGGGGGGTCTAGGATAGATTAATTTCTTGACAAAGTTATCATCAAAAATCTAAAAAATTGTATGATGAGTCCCAAATCTCAGATATATTGTTATTAGATAAAAATACTTGTCATTATATCAAGACATGATTTTCAATTTATACATGTAAGTTAAATATTTTACAAGTGATCAATAATTTTAATTATATTTTTTCTTGAATATATTTAATTTTAGAGTTATTATGAGTCCTAATATGTCTACACACATACACATATGGAGGTCATTGTTCCTAGTATTTTGGGTATGAGATAGATTAATATCTTGTTAATTTTACTTACAAAAATTTGAAAATTCATTTCTGATAAGTCTTAAATCATAGATTTATTATTTTTAGATGAAAATACTTGTTATCACATTAATACATAATCTTCAATATATACATGCAAGTCAAATACTTAACAAGAGATCAGTCTATTATTGTTCTCTCCTCTCTCTATATATATATATTAAAATTTTTCTTCACTCTTTTTCAGTTCTATCTTACCAATCTTAAGGTAGATGTATATAATAAGTGTTCACACTGGTCAATCGTCTCAGTAGTTTTCGTGGTCAAACATATTTAATTCTGTAGTTCTAATAAGATACAGTGTATTAGTAATGGTTTAAATGCATCTAAAAATTTTAAAGTTATTATGAGTTTTGGACATGTTTTCACACACACATGCGCTCGCGCGCGCGCGTGTCTGTGTGTGTGTATAGTACTAAATTAAAATTCCAAGAATTGGGTTTTTAATTACTCACAATTGGTGTCTGTTAGGCAATATTGTAGATGGAGAAACATGTTGAGAATTTGCATTACTTTTATGTGGATTTGATGAACTGGTGTTTCAGGTGGCTGACAATAAGTACAGGCCTGATTTGAAGAATGCTGCTCTTGCAAGGTTGAGTGCTGTGTACCAGAGCCTGTTGGCTGCAAAGACTGGTATCAGGAAGCAGAGCACTGGTGGCAGAAGGGTCCGTAGGAGGAGGATTTAAGTAGTTTTACTTATGCCGTTTCAACTTATCTGATATGATTTTGAACTCTATTGTTGCTTCTTCTTTTGTGTTTTTCTTTAATTTTTCTTTTATTTTAACGACCTATTTCATAAAAATTTGCCTTTGATTTTCTAAATAATTTTTTTTTGCTTTAGAGAGAGTGAAAGCTTACTGAAGAACAGCTTCATGATTTAATTGTTGATTTATGCGGTGAAATTTTGTCGCTGTAAGCCTGTAACTAACTCATTTCACTTTGTTTTGGGTCTATAACTTGTCCAACCCGAAGTTAACCCAAACCCAATAAAAAAATAATTTTATATTTTTATATTTTATTCATATAAAATGAAGAGATTAATGTGATATTGGATAGTATTTTGTGTATTTTTAAGCAAAAAATCAAAATCATGTTTAATTTTAAATTATTATTTTTTTTGTGATAATATTTTTAAGAATTAGACCTCAATACAGTTTCATAATTTTAGTTTTGGTTGGGGTTCTTATTCGACATAATCTAGCAATATTTATTTTTAAAATCACCCCACTAATTATTGAAAAAATATGTGAAATTCATGTTAAGGTGTTCTAATGAGAAAATATTTTTTAAAAGGAACCAAAATTTTAATATTTATAAAAAATATGCCAAAATAAAAAAATATTTAAGGTTTAATGCATATCATTAATCTTAAAAGTACCCACCATATACATATTGACATTAACATTAAAAAACAAATTTTCTTTTTCCGAAAATCATTATTGTGTGTGTGGTGTGTGTGTGTGTGTGTGTGTACTTACTTATATATAAACATAATCATACAATTTAACACACCAAAAATTACTTGTTGAAAAAATAATCGAACTTTTATAATATAAAATTCTAGAAATCAAAAATTTTTGAATAAAAACAATAACATGAGATTTAAATTTGACATTATTAATTGAAGAGTCTATTCCACAGTCTAATCTTATACCATAAGAAACATAAGAGTTATAATTGAAGATTGAGTTTAGAATATGTGTGTATATAAAATTAGGATAATTAATTTGATTAAATCACATTAATTAATTTTATTAATTGATTTAATTAAGTTCAAATTAAATAAGTAATTATATTATATATATATATATATATAATTACTTAAATGAATCTTTGATATAATTTAAATAAAAAAATAATACGGAAACATATCATATCACTTTTATAAAGTGATGTGACTATATTTTTATTTTATTAATTTTTATTTATTATGTTTTGAAAATTATGGTAAAAAGGATGCACAACCCATCATTGTGCATCCTTCTTCATCATGTCAAAAAGAGGATCAAGAACATAGGAGAAGTCTTTGTCTATGACATCTCCGCCAACAATTAGGGTATGTATTGTAACAATTTATTTCAATCTTCATTTAAGAAGATAAAATTAAAAACATTTTTTTATATGTGATGTCACCAAATCAATTGAGCTCTAATAATGGTTTCAGAGCTATGTTTGAGATATCTCTTATAAAACAATTAGGTTTTAATATAAGCATAGAAATAGATTAACATCCTTAATATTAACATAGACATTCTAACTTATGTTGATTGATAATTACTGCTCAACTTTTAGGTTATTTTAATATGCATTTGGAAGTGTTTGAATATGTTTGGATGTGTTTGAATGTAATTATAGTTATGGTAATGCTTATTGATTTTTGAGTTGTAATTTTGCATTTGATATGTGTGGTTGTTTAATCACATGGGATTGTAATTTTGTATTTGATTAAGTATTTTATAACTAAGAAGAACTGAGCCATGGAGGAGCTTGCGGTGGTTAGCCATTACCATGGAGATGCTTGCAATGGTGAACCATGCTATGGAGGAACTTGTGATGGCAAACCATGCCATGAAGGAGCTTGTGATGACAAACCATGCTATGGAGGAGCTTATAGTGGTGAACCATGTCATGGTGGAGCTAATAGTGGCCGTCCATTGCCGTGGTGGAGCTTTTAGTGTCAAGCCTTACTATGGTGGAGCTCATGGTGGCTGGTCATTGCCATGGTGGAACTTGTGGTGGTGAGTCATATTGTGGTGGAGCTCAATGTGGCGCCTAGGCCTGGAGGAGATCTCAACATATGTTTTTTTTGTTTGTTTTAATTTTTTTCTAAGTTTTGGTTTATTTAATCACAGGGTTCTAACCCCAAGCCCCTACAACTTTAGGGTAAGAAAAGTAAACCCTCAATTGGGGTGTTGTCCCAAAGAAATGAATTTTTTAAAAAGAAGTCCTTAACCTATATAATTGGGTTGTTGAACCTAGATATTATGTGATGATATAGTCATCACATAATTATGGAATGTATGTATGCAATGGCATAGTCATCATGTAAATACGGAATGTATGCATGTGATGGAGTGTTATTGTGTTTAAAAATTATACAATGTGTGATGGTATGTAAAGATATGAATGATGCATGTATGTGATAACTTTTATGATAGTTTTGTCTAAATAGTATATATTTCACTTAGCGCTCGCACATACACATGTTCATACAACAAACTACTTTTTTAATAAAGAAAAATAAATTAGAATTCTTATTTTATGATAGATATTAGAAAGAATTTAGTAATCTTATTTTTAAAGCAAAAAAAAAAACCCCTTAATCTTTAAAAATATCTAAGTGGACAAGGAAGCTCATCAAGAATGAATCATATTTTTTTCATCATTGGTTTGTAAGTAATACAAGTCAATTAGCATATTGGTCTTGTTGCATTCTCTCTATTAACCTGATTAACTTGTAATTCTACTTAGCACAAATCACAAAGAGATAATTTGAATGATTATTAAAATAAATTACTTATCTATCTGAATAATTCATTTAAGAACAATCTAATTGGAATAATAAGATGCTAGGCACTTAGCTATAAATAATATCATCTTTATCTAAGTCACTACTATTATTTATAGGATTAAAGTGAATTCATCTATTTTAACTTGTTTGATACATCTTGTTGCCTAGACAACAAGATTCATTGTAATCGACATGTTTGAACAAATACTGAATAGTATATGTCCTCCCATCGAGGCATGCTATTTATAGTGTATTAATCTGGTGATGAATTCACCCGAGAATTGATAGAGGGAATCAACACTTAAAGCTAAATTCAAATCTAATCGGCTCATTGTATGGTAGTATCTATTAATACCTAGTGTGTAGATATGAGAGCCACTAATTATGTCTGTAATTCTTTGTAGTGGTTCTATAAAATTAGATAATTAAGTGATGATAAAATTAATTTTAACAATGGGTGATATTATAAAGGTGCTAGTGATTGTAGTGGGAGATTGTTGTTTTCATTTTGAAAGAGAATTTTTTGATTTTGAAATATTATCTTTTTTATCTTCCATTAGAATAAATTTGATTTCTTTTTCTACTATGGTTCAAGATGAATATTCTTTTTTATTCAATGATTATATAATAATCTATCTAAATAAAAAAATCTGTTATTCTTGTACATGAAAATATGATCTTTATATTGTTAATCATATCTTTCCCTCATTTTAACAAGCTGAATTTAATAATACTTATATCTTTCATTGTAAGAGAAAATAACCTTCTCAAATAACAAGACCTATCTTTGGCACTTATGCCTAAGTCATATAAATCTAAAATGGATATCTAGACTAGTTGAAGATGTACATTTGGGTTCATTGAAAGTAGAAAAAATTATAGCCTATGAATTCTGGTTGGAAGGAAAAATGATCGAACACCCATTTTTGGCTAAGGGCTATAGAGCCAAAGAATAGTCGAAACTGATTCATTCTAATATATGTGAACCCATGATTATCTAAGAAATATGTGGCTTTGAATATTTTATCATCTTTATTGATGATTGCGCAAGGTACAGATATATTTATTTAATATGCCATAAGTTTGAAGCCTTAGAGAAATCCAAAGAGTATAGGGCATAAGTGGAAAAATATCTTAATAAATATCTAAAGATATTATGATCCAATCATGGTGGTGAGTACCTCTTGGGAGAGTTTATGGACTATTTATTAGATCATGAGATTATATCCTAGTTGTCTACACTTAATATTCCATAATAGAATGCTGTGACAAAAAGAAAGCATAAAACGTTTATAGACATGGTAAGATCGATGATGAATTATTTGGATATGCTTTATTTCTTCTAGGGATTTGCATTAGAAACATCAACTTATGTTATGCACTTGGTTCCATCAAAGTCAATACTTGCTACTCCAATTGAATTATGGATTGAACATTAGCCTAGTCTTAAATATCATCATTTGTGGGATTGCCCAATACATGTGTTGAAAGAGAAAATGGATAAGACTGGAGCCAAAAACAAAAGTCTATTTTTTTGTGTGATATTCTAGAGGAACTAAAGATTATTTGTTTTATAGTCCAAATGATCAAAAGATCATTGTTAATACCAATATTTGATTTCTAGAAGAAGACTATATAACAAGTCACAAGCCCAAAAGTAGAATTATTCTAGAATAATTGAGAGGGGATAAACTAGCTCAAACCTTTTTAATACCAGCAATATAAAAAGAAATACTATAGTGTAATATTCTAAACATCTCATTGCCTCATCATAATGGGAGGATTGTTAATGAATGTGTTGATATTGAACCTTATGAACCTATCATTGATATGCCAATTTCATATCTAGATGATAGTTATAATAATGGTTTCAAGGATTAATATCTGAATAGTGTGTCATTAAAAATATACAACCAATAGGATTATCTCATCATAGTATGAGATTATTCATCAACCTATATGGTATACACTCTTGGGGAGTCTTATGATAGAACTCTTGATGAGGTAGGTACTGATAATAGAAATTATGATAAAGTGCATAAAGATGAAAATTTAGAATATTGGAAAAAAGGCTATAAAATCAGAAATATAATCCATGCACTTCAATCATGTCTAGGAACTTATAGAACCACCTAAAGAATATAAAACCCATCAAGTAAAGGTGGATCTAAAGAAAAATAGAGGAATAAATAATAACATTGAGACTTATAAGGTTTTACTTGTTTTAAAAGGCTTTACTTAGAAAGGGGAATCAATTATGAGAAAACCTTTTTGCCAATAGCGGTGATAAAGTCCATTCAGATTCTCTTATCTATTATAACTCATTATGACTATGAGATTTGATAGATAAACATAAAGATTATATTTTTTTTAATGGTCATCTTAAAGATTATATCTAAATCATGTACCCTAATAATTTCATAGAAATGACCAACAGTACTTGTGTAAATTAAAGTAGTCCATTTGTTGACTAAAATAAGTATCTAAATCTTGGAATACTCATTTTGATCAAGCCATTAAGTATTATGTCTTTGATCAAAATTAGGATGAGTATTGTATATATATCAAGCAAGGTTGTAATGAGATGGTATTCTTGATATTATATGTTGATGACATATTAATCATTGGAAATGATATGAGTTTGTTTTCTTTGGTCAAGGGTTGGTTGTTCAGTCAATTTGATATGATAGACTTAAGAGAAGCTTCTCAATATTCTTATGATTTGCAAGATCATAAATGAAGAACATTGAGCATGTCTCAAGCTATTTATATTGGTCATATGTTAATTTAATTTATCATGCGAAATTCCAAGAAAGATTTTCTTTCTTTGAGATATGGAATTGCTTTATCAAAAAATTATTATCCCAAAATACCTAATGGGGTGGAGAAAATGAAAGTGGTTCCTAGTGTATTTATAGTAGAAAGTCTGATGTATACAATATTTTATACTTGACTCGATGCCTACTTTATTGTAGACATGATCAGTAGATATCAATCTAACTTAGGATAAGAATATTAGATAGTAGTAAAACATATAATCTAATAATTAAAAAGAACAAGAGGTTATATATTGGTATCCAAGCAATCTTGTTCTTATTGGGTATACAGACTCGAATTTCCAATTAGTTGAGGATTTGAGATAGTCTATCTCGAGTTATATGTTTACCTTAGGAAGTAAATCAATAAGTTTAAGGAGTATCAAGCAATCATGTATTATTGATTTTACTATAGAGGTTTAATATGTGGTAGCCCGAGAGGCATCCAAGGAGGATGTATGGCTCAAAAACTTTTTGATGGATATAAGGTCATTCCTTCTATGCAATTGCCTATTACACTTAATTTTGATAATAATGAGGCAGTTGCTAACTCGAAGGAACCTAGAACCTATAAGAAGGTAAAACACATTAAGCATAAATACCATCTAATAAAAGATATTATGAGAGTAAGAAGTGTGATATTGTGAAATTAAGTCTAAGTGGGAGATTGTTCGAACTATTTTATACTAAATGCTATTCTTTATTGCTTTTCACTCTTTTTATTTTGATTCATTTTTGATTTTCTATTAAACTGCAAATGAGCTGAGATATTGTTTAAAAATAAAAAAAAAACACAGTCTTTTATTCTACATGATAGATGATTTGGTGCATAGAGATCGCTTATGTAGGAAAGATCAAATCATTGATTCTTATAAAATATAAATTTATTATTCATAATCTAGATAGGGTTGAATACTCTGTTGATATGATTGTAGGTCAAGATTTTAGTAGGTCGATCTTGATTATGGAGAATGATAAAATTTTAACTTCTTGTGCTAGTATGCTTGTGTGGATCGAATGGGACCAAAGTGGTGTAATTATTTTATACTAACATATAAAAAAATATACATTATCATTATTTCAAACACTATTATTTTCAATCTTGATATAATTAATAAATACATATATATTTGTTAAATAGTTACATGAACTCATAAATAGTGATATTTATAATTAAATCAATATGTACCATGAGTTGGATAACTTTATCAATTATATAATAAATATTGATTATTGATAGAATCTATATCTTGTAAAATAGTTGATGATACTCCCTTAATAATATTAAGTTTTGATATTACCAAATTCTACAAGTGGATTTTAATTTGCCATATCAAATAAGTTAAGTAGAAAGTATCAATGTAATACATAGAAGATTGATTGAATTGAATTGTTAGTAATTTAATTCAATTAATGAGTATCTAAAATTTAAACTTGGAGAGTTGAATAAGTGTTGAATAACAAAGGGCATGAGTTATTTATATTAAGTGAGGGACTACATAGTGAAATTATATTTTTATCATAGTTATTAAATCAGGATTCAAATCGAGAATTAGAATGTTTGATTAGCAAATCAAAAACCGAGAATCAAATCAAATCAAATCGTAAGATTCAATTTATATTTATAATAATAGTTAAAGTATATATAATTTCATATAATACATAAATTGTTAGCTATTTAAATATGTTTAAATAATAAGCTTATAATATTTTCAAATAAATCATTCAACGTTACCAACCAAGTCTAAAAATAGTTTAAAAAGATCCAAATAAATTATAATTGTTGAATATACTAATGCTAATAAAAGTATTTCATAGAATAATTATGTATGAATAAAATAAACTAAGCCATCATCTCCAAGTTCAAGGCTATCATCATCACTTACTCTTTCTCCAACCATAGCCAAGTCATCTTGCTCTCTTTCATCTTCATATTCTTTCTCACAATTAGAAGCTTCTAAATCGTCAACTAACTCATCTCCATTACCCATTTCCTTTTCTTGTCTACCATGCTTCAAGTTCCTTGGACCTATGTGATAGAAATTAAAACCAACTCGAAATTCAGACACTACTTTTGTCTTTAAAAAGTTAAATAGTTTTTGATATGTACCTCATTTCCTTTTTCTGCTTGGTCCAATTCATCCATTATCTTCAAAACATTCATCGATATTCATCCATGAATTATCTTGGAGTAAACAAGGATCTTCAATTTCGGTGACTCATTCATCATCAGTTCCATATCACTCAAACAAATATGATCATATGTCTCACCTCTTTCCTATCTTTTTGTTTGCCGTAACTCAAGTGAGTTAAGGAAAACACAAGATACAAGAGCATTTGATCTTTGTTGCTCTGACCCATTTCTTTTTTTGGAATGTACATGCTCATAAGTGTTGCAATTTATTTCACAACCCATAACACTACAAGTGAGACTTAAAACCCTTATAACAAGACTTTGAAGTTCCTTATATTCTTCTCCATATCTCTCCCACCATAAATCTGAAATAATAAAAAAAATCAGATTTTGTTCCTTTAAAATCTTTCAATATATAATATTTAACACTTGCAAAATAATTAGAATTAAAGCATACCAGGTTGCTTCTTGTCCCTTGTTGTGATGGTCATATTAATGCCAAATAATCTTTCTCCTCTTTTAAACATTTCCATTTGTTGATCAATTTTAATTCTTGTCTCAATGCTTGGGAACATCTTCTCAATTGTTTTATATAAATCAACTTTCGCTTCAAAATCCGCAGAAAAAGACATTTTATATTAAAACCTATCAAAATATATAACAATTAGTTTGTAATAACCTTGACAAATAATAGCATATGACATATAAAAAGTTGATTGATATTTAGAAAACTTACCATAGATTAAGAAAATATTTTGTAGCATTGAGTGGTCCATGGAGTTGCAAATCCCATATCAAAACAATAATATTCCAAATGCTCTCATATTTTATCTTTTGGTTATTGAAATTCTTTGCAATTTGCTCATTTGCTCTATCCATGGTTTCATAAACATACCCCATTATTGGTTTTGCATTACCATCTATAAGTCTTAATACTTTGACAAGTGGGCCAACACACTTTAAACAATATGTTACTAATTTCCAAAACTTGTCCAATAACAATATTGACTCTACTTTTTTTGCTTCTATCTTGGTGGCATAATTACTCTTAGCCCATTTTTCTGATGCAAACATAGCTAGAAGAGGAAGCTTATTCTCCTCAAAACTCTTTAGAGTGAGAAATGATGTAACAAATCTTGTAATACCAGCCCTCTTTAACTCTATTTTCTTGGAGAATTTTCTAAACATGCAAAGCACCCAAGCATGCCTATAAACATTAACACAAACTTCTCTAGATTTTTTACAAGTATCCTTGAATACTGGCAATTCACCCATATCCTCCAACATATTGTCAATGCAATGAGCTGCACAAGGAAACTAAAATAGCTTTTTTCTTTTTTCCATTAGCAATTCACCAACTGCTACATAAGCCGAAGCACTATCAGTCATCACTTGCACTATATTTTCTTTTCCAATTTCCTCAACTAATGAATCAAGCAATTCAAATAAGTTTTTGTGCATCTTTTATAACATCTTAGGTGTCTATTGATTTGAGAAAAATAGTTCCACTTGGGCTATTAACTAAAGAATTTGTGGGAGATCTAATTTTCTTATCTGACCACCAATCCGACATCAAAGTACATCCAATTTTCTTCCACTCTTTTTTTTATTTCTCTAACATCAAAGTCACATTATTGTTCACTTCACTTTTCAAGTAACTATAGCCTTGTGATAACTTGGAGGTTTCAATCCTCTACCATAATCATCAATTTTTTCAATCTACATATGCATGACCATATAGAAATCTACATATGCTCTCAATTGCAAGCTCTCTTTTCTTAACAAGTACATTCAAAGTTTATTGTTTGACACCTTTCCCGTTGTCTATAAATGCATCCATTGTAGTCTTTCTTTTATTTCTTAGAACCTGAACTCCTTGCTCTCCTCCTCAAAACTCTTCTATACTTTCATTAGATTTTGTAGACTTTTGTATTTCTAGTTAGTCTAAAAATTTGATGCAAAGATCTCTTATATTTTCTGGACATTGAGTACAATGAGCAACATTATTATGATCACCTGCTAAATGATTTTCATCCTATTAATTCCTCTTCATCTCTCAAGTCCACAATAGTTACAAATAGGATCACCCGCATTAGACCCCTTTTTTTCAGTGGTGCCATTTGAGTATGATGATAATTGATAATCTAAAAATATAAAAGTAATTTTCAATTTAGATATTGTATGTTACAATATAAATTAATTTGTAAATATAATACAAAAATGATATGTTAATTTATTTAGTTGTGGTGAACTAACAAACTAATAATTAAAAATTATTAGTGGTGGTTCACTAACTTGAAAAAATGATATGTTAATTTAATTAGTGGTGTTAATTAAAATTCTTTATTGTTTATCTATAAATAATTCATTATTTATTTATTTATAATAATATAATTCATTATTACTTTTTTGAAAAATTAATTTATTATTAATTTATTATTTATTTATTATTTATTTATTATTTATTTATAAACAGATAATTTATTTTTATTTATTTAAAATAATGAATTTATTAGATAAATCAAATATTTTAATTAATATAAAAACATATTAAATAAATAAATATTTTCGATTCATGTAAATTGATTCATGATTAAGTGATTCAGTCTTTGATTCATGCATATTTTGATTCTTTTAAAGAATCAGATCATTTATCTCCTGAATCGTGAATCAAATCGTAAATTATACAATTTTGATGATAGTGATTTTTATAATGGTATAAATTATAATTATTATGAATTATAATACACATAATTCACATTGAGAGCCCAAAATATTAATTTGTAAAGTGATGTGAGATATGTTGTTAATTTATTGTTTTTATTTATTATGTTTCGAAAATTATGGTAAAAGGATGCACATGCACACAACCCATCATAGTGCATCCTTCTTCTTTCTCACATCGAACAAAGAATTAGTAACACGGGAGAAACCACTGTCCATAGCAACTCCGCGAACAATTAAGGTATGTGCTATAACAATCTATTTCAATATGGTTTATGCTTGTACCTTTTATTGCCCTTGTTGCTCATGGATCTTTGTGAAAATGGAGCTTTGGAGAATTTTGGATCATCTTTCTTGTGTCTCTCATGGATCTCTCTTGGATTATTAGAATATTCCTTATGTGCCTGAGCATTTAGTGCTATTTTTTACTTGGAAGTCACGACACTGAATAAAAGTCATGGCTTCAAACTTTAGAAAGTCATGACACTAAGTACAAGCTGCTGCTTTAGTCTCCTTTATCTACTTGATGGTAATGATACTGATAAAAGTCATAGTGGCTTATTTAACCTCTATCATACAAAGTTGCAATACTGATGTCTGGTCGTGATATATGCTTTCAGTCTTTGTAACAAAATAGTATGACACTGAGTTTGGCCATGGCTTGTGTATCTATCTTCTGTAACCCATAAGTTGCAGCATTTAAGATTGACCATGACTTTGGTTTCTCTCTTGAGTCAGAAGTCTTGGTGCTTGTTTTGGTCATAGCTCGATTTTTGACTCTGTAATATTCAATAGCTAAAATTGAGAAAGCCAGATCAATGCCACGGCTTTAGATTGAGTATTCTATGGTTTAGTAAAAAAAACTTGTAATACTTGGAGGCTTTCACAACTTGTAGCATTGGTGAGGTACTTGGTATTAAGAAAATTAATATCACAACCATGAAATTGTTTTGTACTAGTTTAGCTACAGCTTCAAGAAATCTTCATTTTCAAAAGAATATGCTGCATAGTAAAAAGAATATATCAACAAGGTAGTAGAGTCGTGGCATATGAAGATTCTCATGACTGTGTGTAGAGTTTCAACAAATAATAAATATTAAAATTAATCTATAAATATCCAATGGTATAATCAAGAGGTAGCCTGTCATATGCTATGACTTGCGTGACTTTTCGCTCACATTCTAGTCACCAACTCCAACAAGCCAAACTTTTCATTTTTAAAATTATTGATTTCAAAACAATTCATCAAAATCCTCAAAATCTTAGTTTTTTTATAAAAATTAAGTGTGCAACAAAGTCACAACAATAAGTCACGGGTCAGAATGTCCCATTTGCTTGAGAGCAATGCTAAAAGTGCCCTTAGACTCGACACGACCCACATCTTCAAGTTGGACTTATGCCTATGCATGAATCGTGCAAGGTAGCTTGTCCTAATGGAAACTCGAATGGGAGCTAAACCAACCTGACTAACTACTATGATAAGAAATGTCACATCCCAGCCAATAAACTTTTTTGAAATACTTTTTTAATTTAAAAAATAAAATAAAAACTTGTGGTACATTACATACATCTAAACTAATTTTATTTATTTATAGATAGATTATAAATATTTTATAATTAGTAAAATAACTCATGAATTTCATTATCAAAACATGGTGCAAGTTACAAAATTGTCAAAAAAAAAAATGAAACGTA
The DNA here is from genome assembly GCA_029783825.1 of Sapria himalayana. NCBI lineage: Eukaryota > Viridiplantae > Streptophyta > Magnoliopsida > Malpighiales > Rafflesiaceae > Sapria > Sapria himalayana. The sequence continues at coordinate 4,101,594 of JAREIK010000385.1, forward strand.
GATACAAATCATAGCATGTGTCATATTAGAGCACTTTATTACATACATGAAATGTGATGCATTATTACATGAGAAATATTAAAAAATAAATAAAGCCTACCATAAACACAAAAATCAAAAGACAAATATAACAAAGTAAACAAAAGACAAATATGTTATGCATTATTAATGATACCTTTAGATACTAAGTAAGAATTACCATAGATTAGTGTATGGGTGCCTACTCTATTTTTCATCATGTATAATATGTCGCAATCTCTTTGCAACATGCTATTTACTTTTAAGACAATTAAACATTGATCACCCTACTCATTAAAAGAAATTTTTGTTCATCAGCTATTTTATATATATATTGTTGAATGTTATATTTTCATGCATCATATATTAATGATACCTTTATATGGAGAGGGAAGATCACCCATGATTACTTTATCAAAATGTTCTATTTTGTACTGAATGTTGATTCCAATGAAATGATTGATACAAAAAACTACCATTATATCTCGTACATGTATCATTAATATATGATGCATATAGAGCTTTAAGTTCTAAAAGATCATAAATATAAATTATTGTATCTTTCAATGAAATAAGAAGTTGAATTCTTCATACAAAGCTTTGAGCTCTAAAAAAGATTCAGAGTTCAAGGACTATAGTTTGACATATTAACTATGACTTTTTAAGAGTAATTAACCAGGAACATACCAACAATATAGTAGCTCAGTTGACAGAGGTTGGATACACTCATCATGAAATTGATTTAGATCTCAAAGGATGTTGGATGTGCTCCCTAAGGTTTCACGAGTTTGCTTTGATTGGACTGGGCCACCATGCTGCAAGGCTAGGGGCCATACCTGCTCCAACCTTGTGCCACAAGGCCAAGGGCCATACCTGCTTCGAGTCTTCGACCTTATGCCACAAGGCTAGAGGCCATACCTACTCCGACCTTGTGCCACAAGGCTAGAGGCCATACCGGCTCCGACCTTATGCCACAAAGCCCATATATCACATTTGGGCTAATATAGAGAGAGAGAGAGAGAGCGAGCGAGAGGAGGTGGGATAAGAAAAATTTGTTATTTTTTTAATAATCCATTTAAATTCTAGATAAAATGCAACCATGCTTAAAAATTTTTTATGTTTTAGCTTTTAAAACATCATAGATAAAAAATGTAGGCAAGCTATGTGCTCATAGTCATACACTAAGGGGTTGTTTAATAACACACTTAAAATATTAAAAATCATTAAAAATTAAAATTTTTAATGATTTGAAATTTTAAGTGCGTTTGATAAAAAAATGTTGAGAGCTAAAAATTTATATTTTTAAGTAAAAATTCAATGAAAATTTTAAATAGGTAAATATATAGTTAATGATAAATGCTAAAAATTTTCAATAATTTTTCTTTTTTAAAATCATTTTGTCATTTTTTTCATTTCTTTTTTGTTTTATCATTCACGCTATAGTTCATTTTGTGAATTTGTCTTCTCCTCTTCCTTTTCCATCACCACAAACCCTAACCCTAACCCTCTTTCATGATAAATTTGAGAGAGAAAATAACAAAACAAGTTGTTAATTAATTTTTAATTTTATATTAAAATTTTGGATAGTTTTAAAGAGTTTAGATTTTATTGGTTATTTTTTGAATATTTTTATTTTTTTTTTGAATTTATATTTTATTTATGGATATATTTGTAGGGATTTGATTTTTTTAATTATTAATAATTGTAGTGAAAAAAATTTCATTAGAACTTATATTTATGTTAGATAATATATAATACAATGATAATAATAGTAAATATGTAAAATACATTATTTTCAGCATTCAACATTTACAGTTATCAAACAATATATTTATATTCAGCATTCAATTAACAGTAATTTATCAAACAGTTTTTCAATACAAATACCACACTTATAAAATTCAACCTTAATTTTTCAATACTTATTTTTTTAGCACTTAATTTTTTTTCAATTTTATCAAACAAACCATAAGTAACATAGTATTTTTAAAAATAATTAAGTACCATATTATTGAAAATTTGTATATATCATTGCTTTTATATATTTTACATTGATTTTCTCATGTTTTTAAAATTCTATTAAACTACAACTAAATAGAAATTATATTTTAATATTGTGACAAATATTTTAGTCTTAACATATCATACATCTCATACTAGGCATAGCCTTTATTACCCTATCACTAATTATTTTATTTAAGATTCCATTACCCAAAACATAATTATCACAATTTTTTTTTATATACTAATTTTTTTTTATATATTAATTTTTAAAAAAAAAACATTATCATACAAGAATGAAAAGACCATATTGGCCACCAAAAAAGGCCACGAATTCTTAATTTAAATCAACAATAGCTTGCTTACTTACACACCCTCCCCCCACCCCCACCTTTACAATTCCTAAAACTAATGGTTTCTATTTACGTACAGATAAAAAAAAAAGGCATTCATGGCCCATTTTACAGCCCATTATGGCCCAATACCTGCCCCATTCAATATGATTGGATAATCATTCACAGCTTGGAGTAGCCTTCTGAATACTATTCTGAGAGGAACACAAGCAAGGGCAAGCCCATTAGGTTGATCAAGCACGGGCTTCGTATCCTCTCTGTCACCAGCCAGCAAAGATAGTTTTCTGGTCTTCTTTGATGAGATAGCAGATTTTTTACCACGAGAAGATTTACCCAAAGAAATGTTACTGCACAGTAAATAATCACTCTCGGAAACTGCTTCGATGGTTACTGGGTAGCCAACAATGGATCTCCGATTCAGCTTGCTAGTCAGGGAGACAATTGGAACATGCGGCCGGTGCCCACCTTTCACCTCCAGCTTCACATCATAAAGCTTCAAGCCTGTGAATTTCTTACTCAGAAAGAGATCATCACTCCGATTCTGAGAACCTGGATGGAGATCTTGATCTGACGGCCCTGATTTCACACCAAAATTCATCTCTAAATTCCTATTTTTATGGGTATTTCTGGAATTCCTCTTCCCTTTTAGCTGCCACTTTGAACCGCCTCTCTCTATTCTATTGCTCATGTTAGTGGTGGCAGCTGAGCTAGTTCCCCTCGCCCAACTTTCTCTAAGTTTTTCATTTTTCAAGTGTACAGAATTTGCTTGGTTGCTTTGACCATACTGCCCTTCAAGTGTGCCCGGATGCCTCCTCATTGAAGAAGATGTCCAAGTGCAACAAAACCCTGTAATACATATATATGTATATATATGTGCGTGTGTATGTATACATGTATAATATGCATAGAAAAAAAAGAGAGATTTTGATTTAAATATCAAAAATAAATGAATTATCAGAATATTAATCATAAGATAGCGATGTTGTGTATGAATCAAGCACAAAATGTCGCAATTTTGAATGTTATCATACATTTAAGAAAACTATAATCAACTTAGTGGTGTTTGTTTTTTTTACTTAATATTAAAAAGAATTTTTTCTGAATTTAATGCTGAATAGTAATTAATAACATTGAGTAATAAGTTGATTGCTTTTTAATATTGGGTAATGAGTAGGAATAACCATGAAACAAAATTTAAAAAAAATAAATAAATAAACTAGGTCGAGATGAGGTAGTCTCGTACCAAACTCTCTGTTATCATCCATAATAATAAGTGTTATTATTTATCATTCTTATTAGATAATAATGAATTTTTTCTTATTTATATAGAAAATAACTTTTTATGAATAAAAAAATCTAAATATTTTAATTTTTTATATTCAAAACTTTTTTTAAAAAAATAAATATTAAATTATATATTTTTTAAAAAACAAACAGTTGAACACTGAAAACAAATTAATTTAAGTGTTCAGCCCAAAAAATAAACAAGCACTTAGACTTAAAGTAGAAATAAAACAACTTTTTTTACATAACTGTGATATCAATTTAGTTTTTGTGTTTCTCCAATTTTCAAAACTCAACTTATATTATCCAGTGGCTCATATATGAGCTCTGAAGCCTCAAAATAGGAGCAGGTAAGATGATCATCCCAACCATATGATATATAATCTAGCAAACATCTTGGAGAAACATATCTAACATTCTTGAGGATCAGATTGTGTCTTTAATTTTAGAATTTTCAATCTCTTATGTTGATTAGACTGTCATATTGATGATAATCAATTAGCTTGGACTTGCTAGAACTAAAACTAATTTAAAAACTCATTTTTATCAAGATCAATCATGCCAAATTAAGATGACTATGAGCCCACATGTTAGTTCAATGTCAGAGACAAGCTCGAGAAATTCAATCTATCTGTGAGATCTTGTGTTCAAATCTCACTTCTAAATTGAGGAAGATGTTCTTGCATGGCCTTGCCAAGATATAGACCTCGCATAGAAGACTCATCTTCAAGTGAGATTAGTCGATGTACACATAATTTGACTAACAAACCTATAATTCACATAAATAAGTCTAAATCTTAAATTCTAAATCATAAATCTTAAATCCTAACATGTGGGCCAGATGAGTCTAAACACCTGTGGCCCACATGTTAGTTCAAATGCCAGAGACAAGCTCGAGAAATTCAATCTATCTGTGAGATCTTGTGTTCAAATCTCACTTCTAAATCGAGGACGATGTGCATGCATGGCCTTGCCAAGAAATAGACCTCGCATAGAAGACTCATCTTCATGTGAGATTAGTCGATGTACACATAATTTGACTAATAAACCTATAATTCACATAAATAAGTCTAAATCTTAAATTCTAAATCATAAATCTTAAATCCTAACATGTGGGCCAGATGAGTCTAAACACTTGTGGCCCACATGTTAGTTCAAATGCCAGAGACAAGCTCGAGAAATTCAATCTATCTGTGAGATCTTGTGTTCAAATCTCACTTCTAAATTGAGGAAGATGTGCTTGCATGGCCTTGCCAAGATATAGACCTCGCATAGAAGACTCATCTTCATGTGAGATTAGTCGATGTACACATAATTTGACTAATAAACCTATAATTCACATAAATAAGTCTAAATCTTAAACTCTATATCATAAATCTTAAATCCTAACATGTGAGCCAGATGAATCTAAACACTTGTGGCCCACATGTTAGTTCAAATGCTAGAGACAAGCTCGAGAAATTCAATCTATCTGTGAGATCTTGTGTTCAAATCTCACTTCTAAATTGAGGATGATGTGCTTGCATGGCCTTGCCAAGATATAGACCTCGCATAGAAGACTCATCTTCATGTGAGATTAGTCGATGTACACATAATTTGACTAATAAACCTATAATTCACATAAATAAGTCTAAATCTTAAACTCTATATCATAAATCTTAAATCCTAACATGTGAGCCAGATGAATCTAAACACTTGTGGCCCACATGTTAGTTCAAATGCTAGAGACAAGCTCGAGAAATTCAATCTATCTGTGAGATCTTGTGTTCAAATCTCACTTCTAAATTGAGGACGATGTGCTTGCATGGCCTTGCCAAGATAAAATCTCACTTCATGTGAGATTAGTCGATGTACACATAATTTGACTAATAAACCTATGATTCATATAAATAAGTCTAAATCTTAAACTCTAAATCATAAATCCTAAATCCTAACATATGGGCCACATGAGTCTAAACACCTATGGCCCACATGTTAGTTCAAATGCTAGAGACAAGCTCAAGAAAATCAATCTATCTGTGAGATCTTGTGTTTAAATCTCACTTCTAAATCAATAAACAATGTACTTGCTCTATATGCTCATGATTAATATACCAACAATTCACATAAACAAGTCTAGACAACTATGAAACAAAAAAAAAAGACAACAATTTTGAATATTATCTCAAAATTAAGAGAACAATTAGCTTGGATTTATCTAAAATTAAAACTACCAAAAAAACTCATTTCTATCAAGATCAATCATGCAAAATCTAGACACCAGTGGCCCACAAGTTAGTTCAAATGATGGAGACAAGCTAAAGAAATTCAATTTATTTGTGAGATCTTGTGTTTGAATCACACTTCAAAATGGAAAACAATGTACCTACCCTATATATTCATGATTAATATACCACCGATTCACATAAACAAGTCTAGATAACTGTGACACAAAAAAAAAACAACAATTTTGAATATTGTCTCAAAATTAAGAGGATCGATTAGCTCTATTTTACCTAGAGATGAAACTAGTAAAAAGCTAATTTTAATGAAGATCAATCATGCACATCTAGATACCTATGGCCCACGTGTTAGTTCAGATGGCAGAGACAAGCTCAGTAAATTCAATTTTATCTGTGAGATCTTGTATTCAAATCTCAACTCTAAATCAATGACAATGTACCTGCCTAGGCATAACAATATGTAGAATTAGCATAGAAGAGTTATAATCTCTACGAGAGATATCATATATTATGATCATTAATGTTTACAAACAATCAATTACAAAAAAATAAGTATCATAATAACTTTTTTTAAAATAACATATATAGAAAAAAAACCTTAAGAATTTAGTTTGAGAAGTTATGAGATGAAAATAATTTCATAGATAAAGAAGTGAATCTTATGTTACTTGATCTTATTTAGCTGAGGAACTTGAATATGAATGAAAAAAAAAAACATACCCGTAGAGAGCTTTTCATCATCAACAAAAGGCACATCAAATAGCTTCCCAGTAGACTCATTCTCAGATAACCTTGAGATCAGAGAGAAATTATCATCCTTAATCTTGCAACGAACGAGGGAATTGTCATTGCTGTGATTCTCACAAGAAATCCCTGTGCTATCCGAGTTATTATTAGCCACCAAACCAAAGCTCTTACGAGAATCATTGGATTCTAAGCCAGAAGCTCTGCTCTCTGATAACCCATTGAGTGGTGGGGAAGAAGAACTTGAAGCAGGAAGATGGTCACAAGTAACAGGAACAGAAACCATGGCACTGCTCTCCAAAACCTTTGTTAGCTGTCTCCTTCGATTTCTTCTTTTCAAGAACTCATGCACATTAGCCACCTGAGTTCTCTTTCTTCTCCATGATGGGTACAGAGCTCTGGTACTGATCACAGAACAACTGTGGGATAAACAATTCTCCATTTTTAAATCTCCCATGCCTATTCCAAGGTCTTCCAGTCCTTTCATTCGCCTTATTCTTTCCCTTCCATCATCCTCAGAATCACTGGCACTTCTTTTGCTTCTCTTCTTCGTGCATGGCATCTTGGCTGCGCTGAGGCTGATGTGATGCGCAGCAGCTTCAAAAGAGATGCCCGACTGAGAGAATTCTGGTGCAGAATCTGAACCAGAGCCAGAACCAGAAACCAAATCTGATATGGGTTTGCCTCTAAAACCATGATCCTTGCTGCCGAGAGTAATGGGTCTGTAGAAATCTGTGTGATCTCTGCTGGGTCGAGAGTTTTCGATCTCCAGAGCATGAAGAATGGCGTCTTCCCTCCTAGCATATTTTACTGCTTTCTTGTTACCATTTGCTGCAGACTCCTTTGCCTTCTTTATGCATTCTTCATATTCCCCACATCGAAAGGCCTTCACCCTTTTAGACTTCTCTAAATTATACCAATCGCTAGGCAAACAAGACAATACTAAACATCAAAAGAGCCATCATCGTTATCAAATAAAAAAGGAAACTCTTCATTAACACATCATAGCAAAGTGAAGAACAGTTCAATTCGCAGCAGGAACACATTTCAGGATAGTAGATATCCAAAATATTGTTAATTAAATACTTTTTTTTTGAAATTTTTAATTATAAATTGAAAGTTACATAATTTCATTAGTTTTTATTGAATGTGTCTTTTTAATATTTGAAATCTTATTTTTTTTATTAATTTAATTACATTTTAAATCATATTTTATAAAAATATGATCATCAGTTCACCTTTCATATCTAGATTGGGGAGATTTCTCTTATCAAGACTTAGTTAGAAATAAAATCAAAGAGAATGCCCGTCTCAGTATGATCTCACAATTATCAAAAATAGAGAGAGAGAGAGAGATGATCGAGAATAGTTAAGTTGGCAACAAAAACTAAGGATTGTAGTTTGCATTATGAGGACGTGAACTCAATTGCTGACTATGAATAGTGAGCTTTGTTCTTGTTGAGTTATTTGGAAGCGAGATCAGGAGTAAACTCACATAGACAAAAGTGATGATGCCAGGGTGAAACTATCAGCTGGCTTCATCATACTAATTTGAAGCTAGAAAAATGTTCGTTTCCATGTGACGTAGGAAAAGAGTTATTGAGAAAGGTTTTAAATATCAAGAATAGATTAAAATTTAAACATGAAAATTTCTGAATTTTTAGAAGTCTGTGGGATGCGAAATCCTACAAACTAATAAAACTGGCGTAGCAAAAAATTGTAGGCAAGAGAGGACCAATTTGGATGCCCTTGCAGGAAGAAGAACGTCAAGAAGAAACAGTCGATTTGAAGACCGGCAAGAGGGTGATAATTGCTAGCTAAAATGGCAACCAAGCTAGATTAGAAGCCATGAATCCGGCAAGTGTGGAGGGATCAAAAATAAGAAATGCAGAATGGAGTGGCCACTTACATGCTGGCATCCTCTCGACCCAGAAGCTTAACTGGAGTGCCGGATCTTGGAGAAACTAAGCTGTACTCAGAAACCTCATCGATAGCCATGATCCGGCCAGGCCACCATGAGCCATTTCTGCGACGAACCCAGACTAACCCACCCACTGACGAATCAACGACGTTAGCATCGGAGCCATTACAACTACCCATCTCTAAAAGCTCTACCAGTGCAGAAGATTCTTCAATTGACACAGACACGCGTAGCAGAGAAGGGGGTAGAACCTGTTTCCATGTCCAAGTGCTCGCGAACAATTTAAAAACCTAATAACAAAAACAAAACCAATGTAGAATTAAAATATGAACTTGGTGGCGATTTCAAACCCCTAAAAATCTAAAATCCAAGGAGGAATGCGTAGGCTACGAAATAAATATCAGGGGCGTGGAGATCTGATGAATATTGGGCTGTTTTGTTGTCAACCAAATCATTATGTAAAATGTTGCTGTTTTTCTTGTGCCGTGTTTTCAGTTGTTTATTCTTCTCAAAACGCGAGGTTAGCACTCGACGTGTGCCCATGTTTATCGTTAGTGCTTGCTTTAGCGTGCCCTACAGAGAGAGGGAGAGAGTGACATGCTATGGTGGGAAAAAAAAACGTACCGAAGAGGATATGGTTCGGACAAGAGAAAGATACGGTGTGAAAATTTGTGAGGCAGGAAGGAAAGCTGACAACTGAGGAAGATGGATAAAATGGTAAGAATGCCAGTGCACTGAGCTACTTTTTAATGCTTCAGCAAGCAGCTGTCAGGCGTCAGCTCTCTAACCAACTGGGGTCTGGGAGAGGCTTGTAAGGTTAGTGGGAAGTAGAAACACAAAACCCACTATTTTTAGGACAAAAATAATATACAGAGCTAAATTCCTAATCTCTCTAATTCGCTCTCTCACCATCTCACTTGCTAAAATGATATCGATCAACTAGGATCATGCGCTTCTCAATAACAATTTTACAAATCACTTAGGCTAGTCATAACTCATAAGCCCATTTCTTTTTGCCCACGCCAGTCTAGTTTTTTGGACAATTGGCTTGGTCTAAGCCATGTTGAGAATACTTTACATTGTGTGTGTGTGTGTGTGTGTGTGTCTTTGTGCCTATATATATGCATATACATGTGTGTCTTTGAACATACACACACACACACACACATAAATGTGTGTCCATGGATATGTACATATTTTTATGTGTGTGTGTTTTTTGTCAATAGATATGTACATATTTATATGTGTGGATGTACATATATGTGTGTGTGTGTGTGTGACTGTATGTATGTGTATATGCCATATATTTATGTATATAACATATATTTATATATGTGTATGTATGTGTGGATAACTCATTGGTTATATATGAATATGATGCATGTGTGCATATATATTCATATATGCATACATTCATATATGTGTGAGTGTTTGTGCCTATATATATATATGTGTGTGCATATACATGTGTGTGTCTTAGCACGCACATACAGACACACATGATGAGTCATGAGTGTGTTTGTCTATATATATGTACATATTTATGTGGGTGTGTGTGTATTTGAGTCAATAGATATGTATATATTTATGTGTGTATATTATTAAGAATAAAACAACAATTCTTATATGCCGGATTTATGAGAATGAACAAAATTAAACAAATCAAGACACACAAGATTTACGTGGTTCGGCACAAACTTGCCTACATCACGGGCTGCTGCAGATCGTTCACTATAAGGAGAAAAAAAATATAGTGTTTACAACACTCAAAGTAAATTGCTCTCAATTTTCTCTCTCACTTCACCTCACTTCCTTCACCCTCTTCTCTCTTTCTCACTTCTTCACAATGAATTAGAAGATGTGTGGAATTACAAAATTCCTTCCTACACAACATCTCTATTTATAGTAAAAATGAGAGGGATGAAGTCTCCATTTTTGACAAAAAAGGCCTCAATATTTGACATATATGTGTGGGTGTTCATGTATATATTGTATGTGTGCGTGTATATATGTATATATATGTATGTGTGTGTGTTTGTGAGTGACTCATTTGTTTTAGATTAATATATATGCATATCAATTTTGTAGCCATGTACAAAATTGAAATATATTATCTATTTTGTTACATTCAAATTGAAATTGAAATATATTGATGTTAGATAAGTTAATAAAGCTTTGGTTAGAAATGATGTGATTCAAAACTTAAGTCAATATTATTTGTGAATTATGATTATTTTATTGTAGCTACATTTTGTAAATGTTACATGAAGAGACATGCCTTAAGCTTGGCTCGTCTATATGGACTTCTCCCGTATGTCCACAATTCTAGAGTAATGCGAGAAAGACAACTACGCTGCACTAGATTTGTATCGTCAAACTGATGTCTTAATTTTTTTTATATTCTTAAAATCAAAACTGAACATTAATTTATATATAAATTAATTCGTTCGATTTCCTATATTATTTAAAAATAGTATTTATTTATTAAAAATATATATTTACCCAATCACAATTAATTATATACAAATAAAATTAATTTGATTTAATTGCCAAATAAAATTAACTCGATCATGAGTAAATTAATTATCCTGATTATGTATGTATGTATATATTTTAAATAAACAAAAACTACAAGACATCTTTCATCTCTTCTAGGTAAAATTATAAAAGGAACCTCATCATAAATAATATATCAGGCTTCTGATATAAATTATTTCACGTAATAATTTATATTAATTATAATTCATACTAGATTTTAAAATATAATTATCCTCCCTCACATTTGCTACTTATCAAAAATTAAATTGCTCATATTAAGATTACATATACTTATTGATTGAATTAAGTTACAGATAATTTAATTTAATTAATCTCTAATTATTTCTTTATTACATTTCACTTAATTTATTTGAATTGTCAGATTAAAATCCACCTGCAAGATTTTGTAGTATAAAATCTTATAAGCTTCATCAAGGGGGTATCATTAATCCTATTGATAGAACATATATTATATTAATAATTAATATTCACCATATGATTGATAAAGTTGTTAATTTTATAGAGTTTATATATATTAATACACCATACCCTTTATGAATCAAAACAACTATTGACAAGTATACACAACTTATTACTTAAAAAATAAGAGTAACAATGTTTATAATAATTATTGTATATATTTTATTTATAAGTCAGTACAAAATAATTATATTGCGCTGGTCATATTCGATACACTTAAGTGTACCAGCATTAGAAGTTACAATGTTAACATTCACCATAGTCATGACATACTCACTGAAATATAGTATTACAATCTTACTAATAGGGTGTCAATTCTATTTAAATTGTGAATAATAAACTTATATTCAACGAGTACCAATAATTTAATATTTTGTGCAAAAGCTAAATTATATGAACCAAATTATCTGACAAACAAAATAAATGAAAGAAGTATTTTTATAATTCAACTCATTTAAAAACCTTTTTATTAAAATAACAAAAAGATACAAATTAAGAAAATAATCATAAATTACTTTTAGTATAAATCAATTGCAACAATTTTCATATGCAAGCCTTTTAGGCAGAGATTAGGCTTGATTAAGGCCACCACATGAATTAGCCAGAGATATTTATTGGGTGTATCTCATACGTGAACCAAATAAAATTATCTGAGATGTATGTGTGTGTATGTTTTAACACACACACACACACACACACACACACACACACACACACACATATATATATATATTGGCAGAAGAATCACAGCTACAATTTCATTTTTTTGATATTTCATGAGGTGTAGTCATTCGAGGACATCACAATATGAAACTGTAGCTAAAAACTTGTGTCAACATGAAATTGTGTAGCTTGACATGGAGTTAATGAGCAAAACATCTTCAATTTTGCTAGGAAATAAAGTGTTTAATCTGAAGTACTAGTTTTTTGCATTTTCCAATCTTGTTGTCATTATTTTCAATTCTAAATGCATTGGGAATACCCTTGCAAGATGCATGTTACCTTATTAAATTTTCATATTTATGATCTTTGATGTTTGTTGTTATTGAGGCATAAATGTATTATTTGATAATGTATACAATTGATATATATATATATATAATATTAGTATACATACATACATATATATATAATGTGTGTGTGTGTGTATATATATATATAATGTATATATATGTCTTTGATCATTATATAATGCAACCACAAATATGTGTGTGTGTGTGTCTTTATTTCCAAGTAGAAACATAGACATGCACATACATGAGTTTATTGACATACATGAATGTATGGTTTATATGCATATTATATATAATTATATATCTGTGTATATTTGTGTGTGTCCATGGGCTTCATGGAGCTCCTTGGTGGAGCTCCAACGAGGAGCTTAATGAGCTCCATGGAGCTCCTCAGTTGAGCTCGATAGAGTTACGAAATGGAGTTACATGGGAGAGATAAGGGTGAGGGAAGATGAGAAAGTGAAAAATAGTAATGATTATTTAATTGTTCATATATTAAGTTGACAGTATTTTAGGATCACTATATTTAAGTGCACCAAAAATCTACTAGTTAATAATTTAGTATACTTTTTTTAAAATATTGAAAATCAGGTTCATTTGTTTCGATTATTTTATAGGGAGTGCACCAAAACATAATTCTCCCCTTTTTTAAATCAATTTTTTTAATTTATTTTTTTTATGTTTTACACACACCTATATATCTATATTATACATACATCACAACTTATATACTATGTACACTATATATATATATATGCATACAAACATTATATATACAATATACATGTATATATCTATTTATTTATTTATATTGTATATGGACAATTTGTATACATATTGTTATATATACAATCTACACAATAATAATTTGAAAATTGAAAATTCAATCTTAAGGAAATAAATACACATCAAACAAAATATAAGTAAAAAAGAATTAAGATTTTGAGGATAATTCTCAAAGGAGGGGAAACCTCCTTTTATATAAAACAAATCGGGAGACCCCAAAGGGGATTTCCGTTGTGGGTTAGGTGAGTTTCACCTAACCTATCTGTATCATTCTCTAACTTGAAAATCACCTTTATCACTTATCAATATTTACTTCCATTATTGCATGAAGTTTTACACCGCTCAAATTTATCAATGTTGATCAGTTTGGTCAAAATATCTGCTATGTTTTTATCATTGTGAATCTTTTGCATATTCATACTTCTATCTTCAACTTTATTTTGTACAAAATGATGTTGTACCTTGATAAATTTTATCTTTGAATGAAATACTGAATTTCTTGCTAAGTGTATAATAATTTGACTATCACAAAATATAGTAACTTTATTTTGTTTTTGTCCAAACTCTTCCAATAGCATCTGCAACCAGATTGCCTATTTACTGGTTTGTGTAGCTGCAACATATTCTACTTTTATCATAGAAGTAGATATAATAGATTGTAACTTTGAAATCCAACTTACGGCTCCTTCAGCTAGAGTAAAAATATAGCATATGGTAAACTTGCTATTATCAATATTTTCAACTTAGCCTCCATCAACATAACCTATAACAATAAGGTCTAATCATCCATAACATAATACAACATTTGAGGTTCTTTTCAGATATATGAGAATCCTTTTCATAGTACTCCAATGTTCTATCACAGAATTTGCCATAAATTGACTAACTACTCCCAATGCTTGTGTAATGTATGATCTTATACAAACTATTAAAAACATTAAACTTATCACTACTGATGCATATGGTACTCGAGATATCTTCCTCCTCTTTTCTTTAGAGCTAGGATACATACTTAAAGATAATTTAAAATTATTAGGAAGAGGGATAGAAACTAGCTTACTACCTTGCATGTTGAAGTGCTGCAAAATCTTGTTAAAATAATTTCGTTGAGAAAGCCAAATTTTCATGTTGTTTATGTCTCAGTAAATTTATATTTCTATAATCTTATTTGCTAGTTTCAAGTCCATTTCAAACTCCCTAGCCAATTGCACCTTCAATTCTTGGATTCGATATATATTTGAGTCTACTACCAACATGTCATCCACATACAATAATAAAATGATGAAATTATTTTTCTCAAATCTCTTGTAGCATGTACAATGGTCTAAACTAATTCTATTATACCCAAGGATAATGATGAATGAATCAAATCCTTTATATCAACACCTATTCAATTTCTCCATGAAGAAAAGTAGTTTTAACATTCAACTACTCCAAATATAAATCAAATATAGCACATAAATTCATTACTACTTTGATTATTGTAAGACGAACCACCGAAGAAAAAATATAATTGAAGTCAATATCTTTTTTCTAAGCATATTTATTTACCACCAATCTTGCATGATACCATTCTACTTGATTATTTCTATTTTGTTTTATATTGGAAACCCAAATGTTATCAATGACTTTTATTCCAAGTGGTAATGGTACTAGCTTTCAAGTTTTATTTTTGTGTAGAACTTCAATTTTTTCCTCCATTACTATCATCCACATAAATGCATCTAAATTATTTGAAGTTTTTTGAAATATTAAGGTTCTTCATCTTCTATTAGAAAATAATATGTAATATTGCTCTCCGTAATATACTATAAGTGCCAAGCTGGCGACTTTCTATCATGAGCTACCTGACTAACTTCTTGAGCCTTAACTCGACTTGCTAGTGCTTCATGCTTTGGTTCTTCCTCCATAGATATTGAAACATCTTGTCTCTGATTATTTTCTACTTGCAGAGTGATAGTTTTTAAAACTTCTTTTAATGTTCTATTATCACTAATAATTATATTTTCAATAAAAATTATATCTCTGTTAATAATTACGTTTTGATGAGAGGGCTCCCACAGGCAATACCCTTTACTCCTTCAACATATCCTAAGAATATATATTTTCTAGATTTTGGATCCAACTTTATTTTTTCTTGGGTGTTGTACATCAAATGTGCAAGACATCCAAAAAAGTATAAAGTAGAGTAATCTTCTAGCTTACCCGTCCACATTTCCATTCGTGTCTTCAAATCAATCAACACTGATGGTGATCGATTTATCACACATCATTCAATTCTAGCAACTTTTGCCCAAAAAATATTGGGTTGCATTGTAGTCCTCAATATTATCTCATTCGTTCTACAAGAGTTGTGTTCAACTATTCTGCTACTCCAATTAGTTGTGGTGCATACGTGACAATGAACTATCATTTGATACATTATTGCTTACAAAGAGTAAGAAACTCACTATCTATATACTCTCTTCCATTATCTATTCGTAAATATTTAATTCTTTTCCCAAATTCAAGCTCCACTCATTCTTTGAAATCTTTAAATATTGGAAACACATTTGACTTCTTGACTGGATATACCCAACATCTCCTTTAGTAATTATCAATGAAAGATAGAAAATATTTTACTCGTCGAGATATTTCAAGTGATTCCTATACATTATAATGTATCAAATATAGAATATTTTTACTTCTTATAGTTGATATGCTAAATGCCAATTTATTTTGCTTACTTGTAGCACAATGCTTGTAAAAAGGTACATTTATTAATTTGAGCCCTAAAAGTAGCATTTTGTTAGAGAGAATCTTTAAAGTTTGTTTTGACATGTGGCATAGTTTGAGATGCCACATCATTGTTGATTTTTCTAATTTGCTAATTGATGCAACACAATACATCAACCCCTAGTACTGTTTCTACTTTAAGCATGAATAAATTTGTTGTGATGTTTTCTCCTTTCATTATCATAAGTGCACCTCTCATAATTCTTATCATTTCATTCTCAATAAGAGTTTTACATCAAAGACTATCTATTTGTCCAAAAGGTAATAGATTTTTCTTCAAGTCAATTACATATCGTACCATGATATGAATCATACCACAAAATATTTTTTATTTAGATAATACTGATACCAACAATCTTTAAATCATGATCATCTTTAATATGCATAGACTTTCCTAAAATTGGTTCATATATTAAAATAAATCTTCTCGAGATGTCATATGCCATAATGCTCCTGAGTCTAGCAACCATATATCACCAAACTATTTTCTACTTTCAATTATCATTATCACCTTACTGTATAAAATATTGCCATCATCAACGATACTTGTAACGTTCTCATGAGTATTTAATAATTTATCATCCACACTTCTTTTTTTAACCCAACAATCTTTTTTGAAGTGCACTTTATTACCATAATTGTAACACTAAAAATATTTCTTACTTCTAGATTTTGATATACCATAATTCTGACTCCCACTATGACCACGCTCCGTTGATCTCCCTCATATCATTGTCAAGACATCTACTTGTTGTGCATTTACATATTTATCCTCTTTATTTTTGCATTTGATTTCTTCTTCTAAGATATTGATAAATATAATATTATTAAAGATTAAACTATCTTTCATAGCACCATTTGTTAGATTGATGATGAGTTGATCATGCAGATCAGATAAACTTTAAAGTAAAATCTCACTACATTCAATTTCTTCTATTTTATGACCCAACATAGTAAGTTGAAAAAATAGAGTATTTAAAATATTGATATGATCAGTTACCGTAACAGATTCCATCATTCATATAGTATAAAACATTTTTTAAAGAAGATTTTATTATGAAGTGACTTTGTTTCGTATAACCTTATGAGATTATTATAAATTTATTTTGCCATTTTCTTTTATGCCACACTCGAAAATACTTAATCAGCAAGTACCAAATACAGATCAACGATCACAGTACTATCCATCTCATTCTACTTATCTTTATAAATCTCGGTGGATTTTTTCTATTTGTACCTAAGTAATTATGCTTTTTCAAAATCATCTTAATTTTCATTTTCAATAATGAAAAATTATTTTCATTGAAATTTTCTATTTTAAATTTTGATGCTATATTTTACTTTTATAGTGAATAGTAAATCAAAAATAATAATAACTATTTGTATTACAATACCAAAAAAGTACACATTTAAGTAGAAGAGTATAATTGACTCTAAAACTACATATATTGAGGCTCTTATTAACTATTTGACAGAATTTTTTTAGATATATATTAACCATAAAATTTATTAACTAACTTAATCTGATGCCACTTTTATAAAATAAAACCTACAATAATTCAAAAATAGAAAATTCAATCTAAATAAAATAAATATACAATAAACAAAATACAAATAAAAGGGAATTTGGATTATGAGAATAATTATCAAAAGAGGGGGAACCTAATTTTATATAAACAAATCTGAAAACATCAAAGTAATTTTTAACGTGGGATTGGTGGGATTCACCTATTAACATAAAAATTTGAGGCCTAAAACTATATTTTTTGATTTGCGATAAAATGACAAAGTTTTCGCAATTTTAAACGGAGATGCGAAACCATTGTTATTTTATGTTGGTCGTCTCTCCGTGGTGTTCAGACCTCATTGCGGCTGTAATACAAATCAATATTTACCGTTCTTGGGTTACCGCGTGGAGTTGGGCGTGTTCATTCGGCCTCCACTAAAATAAAAACAGAACACAATGACTGGTAATTTTGATTTTCTCTACGTTGCTAGTACAGTATCAACTAATCTTGATTTGCTTCTCCTGTTAAACATGGAACCCAGACACACATTACGATCCAAGTTACAGCAATGTTATATAGCTGTTGTATTCCATGTCCATCATCTTTTTGTTCTTCAAGTTACACCATTACCTTTTTCTCTACAGATTATGAGAATGATCAGGAAATGGAGATTAAAGCCCTGGAAGCGATACTCATGGATGATTTCAAAGGTTTGTCGTATAATTCTTATTCACTACTTTCGCAACTGATGCTACTAGTGAATAATTCCTGCGCAAGGAAAGATTTTAAAAACTGAATTTCATTGTCCTGGGCCAGTGCCCATTCGGCGATGAGGATTCACATCCACCCACACGCTAACTTACTGAGTACGTTCGTTCTTTGAGAAATGGTTGTCCGAGCAATCAACCGTTGTGTCCTGTCTCTAATTCTCGCTGGCATTCGTAATTCTTAACGAAATGTTGAGGATAAGTAGCATTTCGAGTTATTAGAATTGTCTCTGTTACTAGAGAGCAGTGTCAATTTTCATCTCTCAAAGATTCAATTCCTTTCCATTTTTTTTAATTTATATTTTAAAATTTTTTCTATTTCTGCCTCTTTCTCAACTCATATTTTGATGTTTTGTGTTTAAAATGTGTCTACGAATAGTCGAAAATGTGTGAGTGAATTTTTGAAAGAAGTGCATGTATAGTTGAATTGAAAAAGTGTGTGAATAGTTATGTACCAATTCAATAAAACTCAATGACAACATGTATGAAATCCCCTCATAGAATAAACAAATTGATATGGGTAACTCATAAGCTGGATGCTTTTATTAAAACATAAAAAAAAAATAAAAAAGATAAAGATATTGAATATAAAGCAATAAAATTCAATGGAAATGGAGATGAAATTTGTATCCAGTGCAAAAAGTCTTTTACTTTGTATGAGTTATATGAGATGTTAATATTATGATGGTCTTATTCTTGAAATTTAGAGAGATTGCGTCTGATTAGTTTCAAACCCATTTTGTCTTGATTGAAGGTACTTATCATCATATCAAAATATGATCTCTAACAGAAACATATAATACAAGTATTTTTATGTGATCAACTATTTCATTATTATTATCGATGAAATATATTTAATTTTAGAATTTTTATGAGATTTAATATGTATTTGTACATACCTCTCAATTGATTAGTAAATATTAATATCTTACTCAAATTAGTAAATATAAGTCTAGAATAACTAGATCGAAGAAGAAATAAACTACAAATCAATTTGAACTAGAATCAAATAATGAATTTTTGCTAAACAATAAAATTTCATAAATTGCCCAAATGAAAAATACTCTTCTATTGTTAGCCTATCACTCACAATTAAATAGTCATTTGAATTTGCTTATGTATATTGTTCATCAGTTGATGTTTATAAAAGACTAGACATTGGAGTAATGATATTTGACTTGAGAATTTGTGGCTTATGAAATTTGGTCCCCTAGAAGAAAATTAAGAAACAGCATGAGGCGAGCCGGTCTGACATAACCCAAGGTGATTTTTTCATCGCTAAATTAAGAGAAAGGGCAGGAAAACTATGCTAATCTACAATTAATTTTTCTCCATGATCTGCAGAATAACGTAATTTGTGGGTTGCCTTTTTCATAGCTTCAGCCTCAGCAATTGTTGCTTGAATTTTCTGTTGATTGACACTTACTAATTTTTCATTGCGCTCAGCTATGGCAGCAGGTTGGGCATTGGCCAATAATTGTGCACATAAACTTCTTGTAATTGTAATGGGTCTAGAAATCCAAGGTTGAGCATCAATTTTATGAGGAGTTACCAAGTTGCCAATGTCATGTAGAGACATCTGTTATTCTGTTTCTTCCTTCATCAGTTATGATGGTTTTCTTCTCCTGCTTGTTTAATGCCTTTGACTGCTTCACCTTTGGGCTTTTGTGGAGGAGCTGGTTTTGATGCCATTGTTGAGATGTGATAAGCTTTACCAATTATTGAGGAGAGATTTAAAGCAACTTCAAAGATAAATCTTTTTGTAGTGCACATCTTTTGTAGTACAAACTATGTGAGAGCCTCTTTAGGAGTGAGGAGTGCCAAGTTTGTATAGAAGAAATAATACTACTTGTAATTGATGCTTTTCTATGAGCTCCTTTAGAAATTAATGGTTAACTAACATTATCCAATTATTCTGCTGGACCTACTCCAACAATCAATGGGTGCAAAATATCATCTAGCTATCCTTTAGGTTTCACAATATCTTTGACTTAGTTGCAACAAATCTTGCATTTCATCCCACTCCTAGAGGTGCCAGGTGTCAACCTGGCCTTGCCGTGTAGGCACAACTAATTTGAGTGAGGCATGGCCATGTCATCGTGCCGTTCCAAACATGGCACAATATGATTCCCATCATTCCGTGTCATCCCAAGCACGGTGGAATAATTGAGTGTAGGGGCCATGTTGGATTGTCCTTGTCAGAACTCACTTTGTGAAAATGCAACGGGTAGCTGACTTACGTGGCTGGCCAATTTCATTCGGCCACGTAAGATATAGCTTTCGTGGCCAATTTTGTTTTTTAAAAAATAACCCACCCATCAGGCGGTCATCTGACGGGACTTGACCGGTGATTCATAGCTGGTCCTGGGTCCATGGACAAGTGGATTATGTCACCAGGTAAGACATATGGGTTGTGCCTAGCACATAATGAGTCATAACTTTTTCTAGACCGGCATGGTTTAGGACCATGCTGTGTTGGTTTAAGCATGGCTGAATGATGCCGTACCATGGGTTGTGCTTGAGTCACCCAGCTTGGCTAACATCTCTACCCACTCCTCTACCTTCTTGTCACCTGGATTAAAGATTATCTTGAATGGAATAATATTATCAGGAGAGAGTAAGGTTAACGACACATCCTCTATTATTTTAAGTAAGTCATCTTGTTTGGTATCTTTCACACCAACACATTTGATTTTATAGTGTACAATGTCTATTGTATTATCATCATTAAAAAAATATGTCATCATTGTCATGATCCAACACCAACTCGTTGGTGTTCTTCACAAGAGCACATCTAAAATTGACTTACTTAATCTTTGGTGTTGAACACATCATCGTAGTTTATTTTTTCTATTGCAGTGAATATAATTTTGGATAGAACATCTAGCGTACGGCTAGATATTGTTGAGGTATTAATATGCATGAAAGATTGAGAGAATTCGAGATTTGATATCTAGATTCATGTGGGGACTACAGTAAAAGTGGAGGAATTGATTGCTAATGATGATCCGTATAATATTGATATTGATGACGATTTGATGATTTGATGAGTAATGATGATTGACAGATTGAGATATTGATATCTAATACTTATATTATATCATTATTTATCATATGCTATAATGCTGTCTACTGATGATATTTTTCATTTTTTTTTGAATTTATCAATTTATATTGTCTTTGTTTTTTTTTGTCATATTACTCTGAATTTGAGACTTGATTCTTTAATATTAATTTTTTATGATATATATTAGTTTGTATTAATATTTAAGTTTTATTAATTCAAACATTATTAGTTTTTAAATTTTTAATTATTTATTATACTAAACTTTATATTTTATTTAATTTAATAAAATAAAAATAAAAATATTAATTATTTATATTAATTTAACAATTAACTAATAATTAATAACTATTTAAGTAATTAATTATTAATAATTAAATTGTATAATATTTTTAATATTCTATATTAATTTATTATACTGGTCATGAATTAGGCCCGAACCTGGCCTCTTACTCAGCCTGGCCAGGCCAAAATTGGCCTGTTCAAGCCTGATCTAGCATGGGTTCATCACAATCAGGCCGACGAACCGTGATGGGCTGGCTGTGATGAAGCTGTGCCGGGCCATGCACGGCTCGGTGGCCCAGTTGGGCCACCTAAAATCAGCATGACCCAGCCCATCCCATTTAGCACCTCTATTTTGACTTATAGTTTTTCTTCTGATAACATGATTCATAAAAATAAATTCCACATTGTTATCATATAAGATTTTTGCTTCAACGAGTGCTTAATGAGACTTATCTTGAGTAATATTTTAATATATTTATGTAAAAGTCTAAATGGATCTTATGTTTTGAGGTTAATTCTAGCTGACAGATTATCCTATCCACTTTATTTAGCGTGTAAAAAGGTCTCTCATAACGTTGTAATAAGACTTTGTGAATTTTCCTATGCCAAAGTATCAAGTATAATCTTGTAAGTACCAAGTATAATCTTATTAGTATCAAGTTGCCTACTTGATATTTCACATCTCTCTTTTGTTGTTTTCTTATTTCATTGATTGTTTGGTTATTTTATTTAGTTAGATTTTAGTTAAATGTACTTGTTAATGTCATTTCTTAATAAATTGATACGTTGTTGGATTTGAACCCGTATATCTCTCTATAATAGAGCTTGACTTACATGATTGTTGTGCTATTATATTCTTGATTAATATTTGTTGTGTTATTAACTTGAATAATTTTGATTAAAATTTATTTCTAGATTTTTCATCTTAATTATTGTTGAAGATTTGAGAAATGTCCTAATACTTAATCACATTTTTTATGAATATTATTGTTGCTTTCTCTATTATTTGCAAAATAAATCTATTATGATCATTGTAATTTCAAACCTTTTATTTTTTTGAAGACCCACAATAGTGATTATGAACACGTTCTCTTATGAATGGTTTGGAATTGGTAGAGTTTGTAGAATGTATACATGCAATTTATGCTTCTCATTATAATGTTCGTATACCATACAAATTTTTATGTGTCTTTATATTATTTTTTTATTTATGGTTAGTAATTTTGTTCTCTCACAAGTTACAAAGTGCCATGAATACATTAATGACCATGACATTTAGAATCATGATATTTTTGAATAATTTTACTTCACAACTTTCTAAGTAATGATATATATAATAATTATCTTTGTTGAATAAGAAATAATCTTTTATCTAAAATCTTTTTTTTTTTCTTTTTATGATTATCAACAATTTGAAAATCAAATCTAAAAGTTATCCTTGTTTGATGTGTTTTCTTCTGGCTTAATGCATCAATTATTGTGTTAGTTTTTCTTGATTTGTAATTCAATACATAGTCATTTAGCTTGTTTTGGAGTGAATTTTTTCTGAATTTAAAAATAATTTGTTGTTACATTGCCCATCCACATAAATAAATAAAAACCTAGGAGATAATATCTCTAGCTCATAGTTATTATTCAAAAGTCCATGCATGACATGACATTGCTAGGACTCATGCCTTTAGAGGTTTGGGCTGGCCCATGGCATAGTTTGTGCCATGTTGGGCTTCATGTTCAGGCTTGCATGCTCAATTTAATTTGCCATTGGGTGGCTTGGTTTGCATGACTGTGCTGAACTTGACTCTTTCAAATGGGGACCTTTAGCCCCACATGTTTCATTTTTAAAAATTTCAAATTAGGGGTGCTAATACTTTATGCTCCCCCTCATAATTTCAATTAAAATTCATAGGTTGGTTTCAATTGGTGCCTAAGCAACCTGATATAAGAAATATTAATTTTTTTCAATGAGCAATGCCTAATGAATTGTTGCATGTTGCTATGAGATAATTGACATTGGTCAAATGGCCTTTCACATGCATGCACTCATATGACATGACATATTTTTTTTAAAGTACAACCACGTGGGTGTGCACTTGCCATTGGATTTCAAAGTCAATGGTATTATATAGAATTTAATGGACAAAAAGAATTTATCCAGTTTAAATTAAAAGAATTTCTTTTTATTTATAATTTTCTAAAAAATATCAATTATATAGCAAGAAAGAAATTTACATTATATGTGAATTTGATATATATTATGTTAATCTTATTTAAAGGCTTGAGATTAATTTATCTTCTAATTAGGGGCTGCAACTAGGATGTGTTGGGCTAGCAGGGCTTGGTTTTTTTAGGTCTAGGCAGGCCACCGTGCTGTTCCAGGCACAATATGGTCTGTATAACAAGTTAATGCTATGTCTGAATAGTTCCAAAAAATGACAACCTAACATGGATTGTTGGCTTCTTAGTTGCTAGATTGTGCTGGGCTGGGTTAGGTCACGACAAATACACCACGACCATGCACTAGGAATGGCTCGAACCCAGGCTAGCCTGGGTTAGCTTGAGTTCATTTTAGGCTAAACTTGCTTACTTCCAAGTAAACTTAGTTCATTTCAGGCTAGCCTAGTTTGTTCTAGGCTAGTCTTGGTTATTAGATGTCAAATAATATTAGAATTCAACATATTTGACATTGTATTTATGTATTCGTTATTAATATATTATTTTTGATCTTGTTAATAATAAAATTGATGAAATAATAATTTATAAATTAAATTATGATGGATATTTTTAAAAAATTACTAAATTTTTTTATGATATAATAAACTTATGTTTGTTTATATGCACTTATATATTATGCATTGTACTTAGATACATAATATGAGTAGCACTTTTAATCAATATATAGAATACTCATATTTGGTCACATGGTTATTGAGATGAAAAGAAAATATTTATAATACTAGATTATTATTTTATCTATTTATTACTTAGATTTCTATATGGTTTTTATGTTAATGTCGAATGAGTAGAAAATATAATAAAATATATATATGTATATATATAGTTATATTAACTGATCATAAAAATTAGAGTAAAACCCATAAACAATCAAAAAATTTATTTAAATATTTATTAAAATAAGTATGATAGTCTTAACTATCATCCAAGTATTAAGATTAATATGTATGAGCCATCAAGATACTTAGATGTTAATTACTATTTTATTTTATTCTAGAAGAATTAAAAAATTAGAGATATTGAGTTAATAAAAAGCAGATAAATTCATATTTCATGTGTTATCTAAATAATATGTGATTTATTGACTTCTCTGATATTCAATATAATATTAAAATTTATTTTTTTGTGGCTATGAATATTACTTTAAATAAGAGAACAAAATATATAGCTAGATATTATGGAAATTCAATAATATTAAAAAAAATAAAAAGATTTTTGAATGAGTTTTCAAGATCAAAATAAAATATCACAACTAAATATAGATGATGATTTACACGAAAAAACTTAAAGTTGTGAAGATTTAAATCAGTAAGAGAAACCGATGATAGTAATCCAACAACCATCACTATGCATGTTGTATTATATATATGATTTTATAATGTATTATATTTTTATTTTTGAAAGATAATGTTGTCAGTTTATATTTTGAGTATGTATCTTTATGTTATGTTTTATTTTGTAATGTATTTTAATTCAGATTGTAGTTTTAAATTTAATAATTTTTTTAATGTTTTGGTTATTGAAGTTTTTTTTAAATTTCATAATTTCATATATTATATTATGTAATTACTTATTTATTATATATATATGTGTGTGTGTGTATGCAGCCTGCAGATAGGCTATACTTAACTATGGAATATGGGCAAGCTGCTGACTGCAGAGCACTGTCTGCCAGTGCCACTGCAAGTCTGCACTGCACCACACAGCCTGCACATGCAGGTTCAGGCTGCATTGTTGCCCCATCTTGCTGGGGCAATCCAGGGGCCTTGGCCCCTGAACCAGCCAGGCGCCCTGGCTGGGCCAGGCCAGGATGCCAGGCTAACTGCAACTGCACTTAGCTGCACCTAGGCTAGCCTAAGTTAGGAGTGTGCTGGATCAGGTAGGATCCATGTCTACGGGCTGGATCATGATGAATATTTCCAGATCTACCTAGCCTGCCACTATGACCCGGATCCAGTCCACTTTCATAGGGAGGAAGAGGATATTGCGATCATCATGTTTCATGAATGAAGCACCCACTTACATATAAACAATATAATGTTTCTAATTGCTTCCTGTGTTTGCTCAATTTTTAAGTTTGTAATAATATGGCATAGGCTAGCGGTGTCCGTGCCGGGCCGGGCCGGCCCGGCCCGGCACGGAAAAATTCCGTGCCAGGGCCAGTGCCGTGCCAGGCCCGAGCCATGCCGTGCCTGCCCGGCACGGTTCGGCCCGGGGCACGGCACATCGGCACGGGTCTGTCCCGTGCCGGTTGTCCCGTGAGCCCGACCCTAGGATGCCCCTCCCACAAAAAAAGACTGCAGGTCGGGTCTGATTCGACCAGACCCGTGGTCCCCGTATCCCGAACTGCTCGGACAGGCAAGCCCTAGTGGGCCAGGCAAGACACGGCACGTCCCGCCGTGCCTACGGGCCGTGTCGGGCTCGAGCCCGGCACGGTAGCACGATCGTGCCCTAAAAAAACTAGCCGGGCCTGCTCGGCCCGGCCCGTTTGACACCTCTAGCATAGGCAATGGTGACTATGCTTTCACTGCCATATTGGAAGCTATTTTCAATTGCTGTTTTTTTTTTAAAAATTTTAAAGCCTGGTCTTAAATAGATAGCTCTATCTTTGTTAAGCACTATCATGTTCATTTCTCATGTAGTTTTGTGTAATCAGAGATTTCTTTCAAAGAGAGTGGACTGAGTACTTCAAATCGGTTCTTTCAAATCTTCATATCGATGCAGGTAATTCCTTTTTTTTTTTGTTACAATTCCTTTTCTACCATCTCTGCACATTCATGCTGCAACTGCATTCGAAAAACAACCGATGCTTTATCATTATCAATTGGAAGATCAAACATGTCTCAATGGCTATACTATCCATGAGAAATATTGCATTCTTAAAAGTTTTTTCTAAAATTTGAAATTATTGGAAAATACAAAGTGAATGAATGATTTGTGGGTATGTGGCCATTTAGATTATTTGTATACAATAATGACATTATTAGCCACACATACACATGTATGAATTAGTTCTTATAGTGAATTGAAATTATTGTAAATTCAGTTTTTTTAGTTTATAATTTTATTTTATTTTTTTGATTTTATGTTATTTTTTTTATAGGTAAGAGCAATGGATATGTGAACTATCTCATTCTATTTTGCTCAATGTATAAGGGTACACTTTGTACATATGTTTAACAAGTTTCATTGATATTGAGTATACTATTTTTTTTATATTAATCTTTTATGATATCAGAGCTAAAATCTTAGGGACTGTAAATTCTAGAGCATCTAGAGAGAGAGAGAGAGCATGTGCACTATAACAGCACATTTCCTCTGTCACATGCCTACCGTGTGTGACTTTTATGGAGCACTGAAAGTGCACTATGTGATAGTGGTGAGAGTGTGATTAGGTGTGTATGTGTTTGTTTGTTTGTGTCTGGGTGTAACCAAGGTGTTACGTGCACATGGTGTAAGTGATGTAGTTATGGTTATTGTGCAAGAGTTTTTCTTTGGTATAACATTGTGTATTGTGGGCTATTTTTTTTTTTGGTTTTTTCTGTTCTTTATTGTAATTTATTTATTGAGAAAAATATAATTATGGTTATAAGGAAATTAAAAAAATTAAAATTATTAATAGCGAGCAATGAGAGTTGGAATATTTTTTTTTAAAAATCAGATGATGATGAATGACTAGATAAATTAATTATCAATGATGAATGACTAGATAAATTAATTATCAATGATGAGATGAAAGAAAATTGACTGCATATTGATTATCATTTTTTAATTTTTATGTGGTAATCTATTGAGTTGGAGTTTATAAATTTTTTTGTATACTATATATAAGATCTTGTGAGAGTTAGCAATTCACAATATTAATCTTAGACGATACATGTATATCATATAGTTTAGTTGCTTATTAGATTGAGATTAAATGAGATTAGATAGTCTAAGTATATTATTATTTATTTCATACAATTCATTGGATTAGTTATATTGCCCCTGGGGATTTTTCAAGCTAAGATTGATGTATTGGAGAGAATGAGTAATTTCTTGGCATAATATTTTTATATTCACTAATTATTTTCCATTATTTTGTGTTTAGATCTTGGTGATAGGGAATTTCTTATCATCTTGAAGTTATATTAGTGGATATTTTTGTTTATACAAGACAATTTGAGAGTCATTATAGAGATGTATCATTTTGTTTATGGTGGCTATCGAGAAAATATCAGTATTACCTAAAATAAAGGTAGAAGAGTCTCAATTCATATTTAGTGCACATTGCAAGAGGATGAAGTACACTATTAATAGTTATTTTCAAAGAGGAGACCGAGAGCACTACATATAATTGAGGGAGATATGTTGATTATTAAATACAATCATGATCTTAACTCTTAACAGAGTTTTCCCACTATGATCCCTACCAAAGGAGAATATTTGGTATCTCTCCCCAATAGGGCAAACATTGTTCATTTTGAGCTTCAGGCATTATAGTTATTATTGACTTGTTCCTCAATTTTAAATTCTTGAATTATTGACTTAGGAGCTAATATCATTATTGTATATGATTTTTTTATTCATCGAGTATTATGATAATAAAAAATATTTAAAAGTTATTAGATATGATAATGTTAAATTTTAGTTCTTTATTTTTTTGTATTTTATTTTTTTTTGATTGTCATATTAGTTTTTTTTTGAATTAATTTTTTATGTAATTTAATTATGATTTTATTTTTTTTATTGATATTTATTTGCATTATCAAAAAATTTTAAACAAGACTTTCATTGTGATTGAGCAATGTTGATCATATATTTTTTCCTTTATGATATGGCTTATCACTAGATATGTGAGTATAATTGATATATTGCTTATACATTAATGAATTGATTATTTATCATTAGCCAAACAAAGATTATTATACTCTAATTGTAGGGGAATCATTACACCAGAGTGTAATAGGTGTTAATTAAAAAAATGTGCCATATGTTTTTATCTTGCTAGTCAAGTTGATATCAATATAATTTTATTCAATCTAATTAACATATATATATGAGGATTTATTCGGGCTGAAACTTAAGAGAGATTTATATTTTGTCATTTTTACTGATGATCATATAGGATTTTTTTTTATTTTATATAATAATAATAATTATTTTTAGTTATTTTATAGAATATTAAAAATTAATTTCATAAAAACATAAAAAAAAAGAAAATGTTTATAATATCAAATAATTTAAGTATTTATTATATTAATCATGAGATTATTTGTCAAATTTATTATGTTTATACATCTTAATTAATATATTATATATGAAATTTTAAAAAGAATAATTTAAATAACATTAAAAAATATTTTAAATTTAAAACTGTAATATAAATTAAAATATAATAAATAAAAATAAAATACATTCATTTCAAATTGAGAATTTCTTTGAAAATGAAAAAAAAATAATGCTTATATCATACTATCTAATTTTTATCTTCATAATTAAAAATTTTGATTTTATTCTGTAATTCATCTTTAGCTATAGTGTTTGAAGATATATTTATGAATCTTTTACTTTTTTAAGCATTTCAAATTTTTCTATAATATTTGGTAGAAAATTTGTTCGTTTATTTGAAATGAGATTTCTATTAATAGAAAAGCTAATATTTATGCTACATTAAATACCAAATTAGTTAGTATATCATATATTATTTTATGGTGTACGATTTTTATTAATTTAATATATTAAAATTTTTTCTAATATCGTTCTAGTCATGGATTACAAGTATTTCAAACTTATGTCATCCTGCACATGTTTTTGGCGTGAGTCATGGATCATAAGATTTAGTTTTATACATGTAATCTTAGATTAGGAAATTTTATTTCTTAATTACTTAAGTCAGCAAACTCTTGTCTCTCATTAGAGTTTTATGCACAAAATTCTACACAAGTTTAGTAAGAGAGAAAAATGCTTAGAGAAAGATAATAAATTACAAATAAAATTTGAGTTAATACAATGGCGTGAGGGCTCTTTTATATAATGAGAGCTCTTTTTAATTAAAGATTCAGTTTGTGTCACATGATATAATCTTATTATATGAGAAATTCCTAGAATATTATAGAATAATAACAAATTTTAAAGTCTCTTCAAGATCATTTCAAAATTCTCCAAAAGTCCAACCTGCGATCTATTTTTTCTAGAATTTCAATGAGCCAAGACTTTTTCCTCTCATTAATCTTATTGATGCTCACGTTGAAGCATCATTGCAAAACTTTGTTATTTTTTTTTTGTAATTTTCATAATGTATCTATGGGTTTCTAATTGGCCTTTCTGTATGATAGTTCCTTCAATTTCATAAAATATTTTTACTTTGACATATATGGGTTTCTAATCTCACGACTCATTCTTCCAAGATGACTTTTATGATTTTTTCATAGGAAAATGTCACTCTTATTAATGTTCTATGTGACTCGTCCTGTGTTTTTTAGGTAAATTATGGAGATATAAAATATTACAACTCTTTTTAGAACATGATAAAGTCCCTCATATTTTTGTACTATTCTTGTTTTGTACTTATTTGTGCTATAATACTAAATATAACTTTACTAAAATTAAGTTCCATGCTTAATAGTATATATTCTTTTGTTTTCTATCAGCCTACTTTGATTGCTTAGATATTTTATGTAATCCATTCTGAACCAATTTAATTTTTTCTTGTTGCTCATTGGTGAAATGATACATTATTAGATTTGGTTTTGCATATCCTCTCACTATGGTGATTGGGGTATATGACTATTGTCTGTTGATAATTTTAAATGAACTCTATCTTGTTTTTCTTTGTTGAAAGTTATAGGAAAATTGTGTAATATAAAGTAGTTTCGGCTAACCTCTTTGTGAGATATTCTCAAAGTGTCATAGAAATATTTTTAATAAAATATTCACCCTTTTTGTTTTGCACTTTTATTTAGATGTGAATGCTCGTTGAAAATTTTTGACTTAATTTCATTAGTTTGAATAATTTTGTTAAAAATTATCTTGTGATTTGCTCATCTCGATCACTAATTATGGACCGAGGAATGTACTAATATTTTATAATGTTCTTTAGTTAAAACTTTGTTATTACCTCTGAATATTTTTTCGTGTCATGGATAAAAATAATATATTTTGAGAATTAATCAACTATTATCATAATGTTTTGAAAATCATTAATTATGAGAAATCACACAATGAAGTCTATGAAGACTATCTCCCATATATATTTTGGGATTTGTAATGGTTATAGTTGGCCTCTGCTATCTTCTGCTTTATTTTTTATTGTTGGCAAACTAGATAAGTATTCACATCATTTTTCATGTGTCACTAATAGTATTGTTTCTCTACTTGAGCTATGATGCAATGTGTATTTGGATTACATGCTACTTGAACTGTAATTAGAGGTGTCAAACGGGCTGGGACGGCCTGGCCCGGCCTGAATATTTTGAGCACGAGCGTGCCGCTGTGCCGGGCTTGGCACGGTTTAAAATAGCCGGGCCCGGCACGGCTCGTAGGCATGGCGGGCCATGCCGTGCCTTGCTTGGCCCGCTCGGGCTTGCATGTCTGTATGGGTCGGGATTCGGAGGGACCGCGGGTCGGGTCGAATCAAACCCGACCCGCGGTCTTTTTTGTGGAAGGGGCCATCGTGGGGTCGGGCTCACGGGACACCCAACACGGGACAAACCCGTGCCGGTGTGCCGTGCCGTGGGCCGAACCGTGCCGTGCCTCGTGCCGGGCCGGCCCGGCCCGGCCCGGTTGACACCTCTAACTGTAATACTAATTTATGATTTATTTTTACAACTTTCCAAATGAGGGGACATATAACAATTACCCATTTGTGAAGAGTAAATTATTTAACATAGAATCTTTGAGTCTTCTCTCCATGACATATTCTATATGAGATTTATTCATTAAGTCTTTGGATAATGTTTTTTTAATATTATTTTTTAAGCATTTATGCGATTGACTAATAGTCACAAATTTATGAGATTTATTCTATATGAGATTATTAATCTTTTTTGCTGCTTGAGCATCTCAAAACTCCTTTGGCTTTGTGATATCTATTTGTGATGAAAGCATTTGACCAAACATGCTACCTTTTATTATTCTATTTCTAGTTGAAATATTTATTTTTAAATTTTTTATTTTTTTATAGCAAATACTATGAATTCTAAAATAATTTTTTTTTGGTTTAGCATCTCCAAGACAATATTGATGATACTTTGCATCCCGTATTAAGATTACTCTTTAAAGGATATCATCTTTTTAATATTCTCACCATCATCCTTAAATTTATCCTGTAATTCATTAATATTTAATTTTGTTTGTCATTTGAATTTTCATAGATACCATTACATAATTTGATTTTTTTTCTTCCTTTGATCTTTTGCTTTATACGTATCTTGTACATGGTTCTCAATCTCATGATTAGTTGTCATAATAGGGAAGTCAATCTCCCTCTGATACTACTTGTCTTTGATTACAAGATTTAATGCTCTACATGTAGCTTTAGATTAAAAAATTCTCTCAATTATCTCAATTAGCTTGTTCTTGTCTCTCATAGGAGTTATGCCCACAAAATTATACATTCAAGTTTAGCAAGAGAAAAAATAATTTTGAAAAAGAATAAATTATAAATGAAACTTGAGTGAGTACAACAATATGAGAGCTCTCTTATGTAGTGAGAGCTCTCATTCACAAAGACTTAGATTATATTATATATTACAATCGTGTTACATAAAAAATGTATAGAATGTTATAGAATGAGGGGATATCTTGAAGCCTATAGAGAATTTTTTAAAATTTCTTTGAAATCTTTTCATAATAATTTAGAAAGTCTTTAAAAGTATAACTTTTTATTTAGTATTTTCTAGCATTTTAATGGATCATGACATATGTACCACATTTTGTGTGTTGTGCTTGAGTTGTCTAGAGTTGTCAAATGTGCCATTCCCAATCGGAATGACTTAAAAAAATGGTGCCTTAGTTGAGGTACCATGTCATACCATGTTAGCATGACACGAATTTATGTCAGTATGATATGGTGCAATGACACGACTTTATGAATTAGGCATGTCAATCACTCTGGGTTGGATTGAGTCATGTTGGGTTAGGCTGGTAGTGGTATGACACTACCACAACATTGGCATGGCCATGGTGCTTGGTCGTGGTGCTTGGCCGCTCTGGTTGGGCCAATTAGCCTTGGTCCTTGGGAAGCCAATTCTAGCTTGACATTGGGAATTGTCAATAGCCAAAGGTGGATTGGAATGACATTGTCATTGGGCCTTGGGCAGTGGCCAAGCTGCCAAGGGCTCAAGGTCCATTAGGGGACATTTGGGTTGTGAGTTGAGGTTTGTGCAGTGTGGCTATGAGTCGTGTCCCATGGGCTTTGGGCTATGATTATTCAATATTTAGTATTCAGTTATTGAAAAAAATTAAGTAAAACATAATTATCAAATTGAAAAAATTTAAAAAAAAGTATATCAATAAAATAAACACACATAAAATATGAGCTATGAAAAATAGGGTAATTATTATTTAATTTGTTTTAGTAGTCTAGTTCAGATCATCACGTATGATTTTAATGCTAGCACTAGCCTTGATATTCTTGATGTCAATGTATGAATTATCATGAATTAGTAATTCTTTTATTCTATCTTGAATATTTATATTTGAATCTTTTTTCAGATGCTATGCTAGACATCAGATGGGTTAGTAGTTTATGTTTTATGTTAAATAATATGAGATAAGTAAATTTATATGATTTTTATCAATCTAATTTATTAAATTTTTTATATCATCATGTGATAGAATGAAGTAGTAATTGATATCTAAATATTGAATAATTTATTCTTATTTGATGGATCACTTTATTATTTATCCTTTACTAACTGAATAGTATAGACATAGTCTCTGAATGCGATATCCACGTCTGTACTTGAAGCCTCATTACAATCATTATACTTAGTGTCGTAATATATAAATATATTAATTAATTTTTCATGATTCAAACTTTTCAGTTTGTTTACTTGGTTTATGCAAGTGCATATGTAGCATAATTCATCTTAATCTAAGAATTAATATAGGCAGTCATGTAATAAATAAATAAAATAAAGGATTAGTTTTTTTAATATTTTATTTCTATCTTAATAGCTATGATATTAAAATTATGATATCTTCTAAACATGTTAAACATATCATTGTGGGATATATAATCATGATGTCCTCTATACATGTTCATAACGAATATATATTTGTTGTATTATAAAAAATTTTTAAGAATTTTACAAATAAAATTTTTATCTCAAAATCTGAATTATTAATAATAAATTTATCATTCTTATTATTGACGTAGTTGGATATCACGTATTGTTAATCAACACATAACTCTAATATCAAGTACATATAATTTAAATTATGTCTCACATTCATTTTAAATTTTTTTAGGTCTATTGGCAAACAAAGTATGTAGAATTTATGTTGTCTGCTAGGTATTTTAAGATATTTTAGTGCATTTTTTATTTTTTTTAAATACGGAGAAATAATTTTTATTATCGCTTATATTATTAGGTTAATTAAATGATAAATATATCTAATATGAAAAATATCAGCTAATAACTCATCTCTAATGGTACTCAAAGACATGTTAATGGCAATATCATTATTTGAAGTGTTATTGAATGTAATAATAAAAATTTTATTTTGAATATATAATTTTCTAAAGTTCCTCGTTAGACACTCATATTTGATACGATCATAATGAGGAGAGAAGATCTTAGAAAATCCTAATTTTTTTTAATTTAATTTTTATTTAAAATTGACATAGTTTGTATTAAAGCACACTAATAATGTATCTTCGTGATTAATCTAGATGTTGGATATCATGAACATCATTTCACTATATTTTCTAAGTTTATTAATTACTAATTATTTCTCTAATTTAAAATATTATATTATTTCATTTTTACTTGTGAATTAGTAAATTCTATGATAATTATGTTAAAAATAAATTTGCATAATATTGTTAATTCTAGGATTTTTAAAAAATTTAATTGAAAAACTTATCATAATACTTAATTTAACTATGCATTCTCTCCAAATTCATTGTGATAGATGAAATGTGTCAATGAACTTAAATTTGATTCAATTTTTAAGTTTTTACTGTTAAGTTGAATTTGCATGTGATTCATTACACTATTTTTTTAGTGTATTGATCGACATGCCTTTTAAAATGAATAATATCATCAATACTACTATATGTATATATTTTTTTATAATTTATATACCGTGTCGAATCTTTTTTGACATGCTAGTTTTTTTATTTTTATCTTAAAATATGTTCAGATTATTGAAATGTATCTATATATTTTTTTATTTTTTAGGCAAATGGGTTGTGATTATGAGATAGAATCTAGTCTCGGTCTTGGACGTTTCGGCTGAGTTATCATTACTATTAATGTTAAAGTCACATTTATTTTTATTAAATTCACTAAATTTCATTTTTTAATATTTTATTTTTTTACTATTTTTTTATTAATTTAAAATAATGTAAGCTTTTAAGTAAATTAAGAATAATAAATTGTAATATGTATTATATTTTTCTTTGTGCAGCAGATACTTTGGATGTTGCATTTGTGCTGCACTTTCTATTCTCATGCTTAGATGCAGCTCATCACGAGTGCTAATTTAAATATTTAGGTTTGTTAACTAAGCAGGCCATTGCAATTTTTTAATATTTAAGTTGCATGGCCTATTTTTAAAAAATCAGCTATGCTGGCATGCCATGTGCTGTGGCTATGTTCCTGGCATGAGTCCCGTGCATGGCACGACACAAGGTGTTACAAGTGTCAACCTAGCATGACATGAGCCATACCTTGGGCCAGCATGACCATGGTCTAGCCATGGTTCTGGACCTATTTGGGCCGGGCATGGCATTGCTATTTTGGGCTATGCCTCAACCCTTGCTCGGGCTTGGGCTGCCCGACCCACTTGATATATCTAGGGTCGTCCGCCCAATTTGTCATTATTAATTTTCTTTTTAAATTCTCTATTATAAAGAAAAATAATTTTAATATGTTTTACAGAATTTTTAAAAGTATTTGTCTTATTCATAATCTATTATTAGGATGTGATAAAATGAGTTCGATGACTTTTAAATATTTTTTTTATTAGTTATTATTTTTGAGCAAGATTAATTTTTTAGTAAGTTAAGAAAGAGCTAGAAGCTGAAAGATATATCTGGATCTATTATTTTTTCTATCATTGTAATTTTAGTTGAGTCACTAGTGAGGAGAGAATAATTCATCAACTATATTTAAACTTATTTGTCAATAATATGATAATACTATTATGAAATCATAAAAAATTACCAAACAGTACTAATTAGTTGATCATGAAGAGAGTGAGACCATGTTTGTTTTTTCGGCTTAATACTGAAATCAAATCACTTTTAGTGTTAAGACGAAATGTGTGTGTTTTTTTAAAATTTTTTTAAAAAATGCTTAAAGCGTTAAACGAATTTTTTAGCTTTTTATATTCAAAAAAAGTCATTCAAAAAATACTGGATCAAAAATTGCTCGATCAAGCACTTTGTGAGTTCTTATTTGAAAAAGAAATTCATAATATAAATAAAATATTAAAAAAAACATGCAACTTAATACTTATTACTATTAAGTATCATTCAACATTAAGCTAAAAAAAAGTTTTATTAAGCATTAAGTATAATAAACAAATGCCCCCCCTGAGATTTTTCAGGAGAAGAAATCTTGTTCTAGTCTAGATGACACAATGAGTGGATTTTCGGCGATGCTACCCTAATTATGGTGTTGATGCAGTGAGCATTGATACCCATCTCACACGGAGGAGGGTTGTGATGGTGATAATCATATCATTTGAAAAAAATTAAATATATATGATTGACTTGATTTTATCTGTAATATATTTTGATGATAATGATGACCATGTAGAGGTGTCAAACGGGCCGGCCCGGCACGGCCCGTTTTTAACCAGCACGATAGTGCTTCCGTGCCGGGCCGTGCCGTGCCTCGCCTGGCCCGCTCGGGCAAACCTGTCCGAGCAGTTCGGGAAACGGGGACCGCGGGTCGGGTCGAATTAGACCCGACCCGCGGTCTTTTTTTGCGGGAGGGGAAGCATGCGGTCGGACTCACGGGGCTCCCGGCACGGGATAAACCCGTGCCGGTTTGCCGTGCCGCGGGCCGAACCGTGCCGGGCACGGCCTGGGCCCGGGCACGGATTTTTTCCGTGCCGGGCCGGCCCAGGCACGGCTGAACTGTGCCGTGCCTCGTGCTGGGCCGGGCCGGCCCAGCATGGTTGACACCTCTATGACCATGTTTCAATATAAGATGATGAGCTAGGCTGAGACATAGTGTAAAACACTAAAAGGTCTCCATTGGAGCTATTGTTTGCCTCCAAAAAAAAAAAGGTGCAATCCACAAAAATGCTAATATCAAAATCCACATGCAGCGCTGTTTAAGCCTTTAATAGTAATACTAATATATGGGTTTCCCTATTTATTAACTACTTGGCATGCTATACGATAATAATGTTTCTAACAGTTAATATAAAATGTTGTGTTCCTCTGCAATCAGAATCAGATATCAAATTTCTTCACGCAGACAGCATTTCGTGCTTATCAACATTAGTCTAACTGATGCATAACCTCTTGATTCTTAGCAAGAAATTGTCTGTTGTTGGTGCAATAATGCAATTACTATGGTTTTAAATTTACAGTGTGATGATGAATATGATTCAACGAATGCTCCAGGTTATTCTCTTGTATTTTGTATAATCTGGTTTCTGCACTATTTTCATTCATGGCTACTTCATTATTTCATGACCCTTTTTTTGCAGTTAGACTAGCTCTAATTTTTGCACACACAGAGAAGTACCCTGATGAATCTCCTCTTCTATATTTGAAGTGGTTGGTGCTTCCCTTTTGCAAGCATAATCGTATTGTATTTTTGCTAGCTCCTACAATTTTGAGTTCAAGAAGTTTTGATCTTTTTAATTGGTCGTGATCTATGTTGCACGGATACGCCTAGGAACTACCGTGTCGCCATGTCCGACCTGTGTCGCCGTGTCCACGTGTCGGAAAAAGTCAGAGACATATCCGACGCATTGTTCGGAAAAAGTCGTCGTTAATAACAGACGCGTCATTTACCAACTGACGCATTTTTACGATTCTAACATATCAAAAATACACTATATATTAACTATTATTCCTACATCTCCAACAAATTGAGAAGCACACCGCCGATAGTGAGTTGCCGACAAGCCGATTGCGAGAAATAGTTGTCAATTGTCATTGCGTCAAACAGAGAGGGGAGGAGCACACTGCCTAGGCGCCGACAATACCTAAGATAACCTAATTCTATAAAGGGAATGAGGGGGGGGGGGGGGGGGGGGGGGTTTGGAATCTGTATCGAGAGGGGGGAGAGTTCGAAAATCAAAACTATAAAGGGAGGGTGGTGGGGGGGGGGTGTTAGAAGGTTTAATTTTTTTTTACATTATTTTAAAATACCTAATATTTATAATTAATAATTTTTATTTTTATTTTTATTTTTTTATCATGTCGTATCCTAGTCGTATCCGTATCCTAGTTTTTTAGAATTTGCCGTGTCCCCGTATCCTGCCGTGTCGTATCTCCGTATCCGTATCCGTGCAACATAGGTCGTGATGAATACAAAAGTGCCAATCTCTCAAAAGACATTATCTTTGTGTTGAGTGTAGAAAATAATTATAGTTAGATAAGTAATCATAGAGTTCTAGTTAGAATTGAATGCCCCTCAATATGGTAGTACCCATAATCATAAAAAAAAAATACAAATATTGAATTATTATATGTATTATAAGATAATCTAAAAAATAATTAATTATATTAATAATATATACAATATCTAATTTAGTGGCTATTATATAATTAAATTTTTTATTATCTTATATTTAAATGAATCAACTATATAACTAATATTTGAAAATTCAAATTTATGTGTATTTGAAAATTTATTATGAGGAATTTTCTCTGAAGATGTGGTAATAATATAATTGGCATAAACTAATAACAAGATAACACTATCTTCTAAACTATAATGATAAAAAAAGAGATTATTTCATCACATATCTACTAAGAAAAACTCATAACTACAAATGAAAACTTACTAAGTTAGGTGCTACATAATTATTTTTGTATGTGCAAAATTTTTCACATCCTCAAGATATTTCATATTCCATATATCATTAATCATACTTATATTTCACACATGTAATAATTGTATTACCATCATTGGCGAAGCTCATAATTGATAAAAGTAATTTGGCTAAAATTATTTAGTCACTGGAGAGAAGATGTCTCAGTAATTAATCTTGTACATCTATGTAAATCACTAGCTACAAGTTTGGCTTTCAGTATGTTTTTTTTATTTGGCTTAGTTTTCATAGTTCATATCTACTTACATCTCACCATATGTTTTTTTAAAGGTATAAAAATATTTTAAGTTTTGTTGAGTGATTGATTGTAAGTTATTTCAAAATAGTTTGTTACTATCCTAGGTAGGTGAATATTTATGAGTTAATAGTAGATATTGTGTAATTATCAATAGAAATCAAGAAATTTGAATGTACAATATAAATATGAGAATAAGTGATCATCTGGAAAAATGAATGGTGAGTCGAGCACTCATTTGGCTCCTTCTATAGAGCAACCGCATGGTACAAGTTAATTTTTTATATTGGATCAACAAGCATTGAAGGGATTGATGTGGACGTATTCATCTCATTACACTCTCAAGTTGGGACATAATCAAAGTCATCTTTAAATAAAGATTTAAAAAAATTTGATTTTTTTATCTATAATCAATATTATAGTACTGATATTATTATTATTATTATTATGATAAAATTGTCAAATGTGGCACAATCAATAACAATATTTTAGTGGGATATCTAAAATATTTGATTTTTTTTTTGAATATTTGAAATAAATTAGGAGAAAATTAATAGTTTACATTTCTATAAAAAATCAAAAATTAAGAAACTATTGAGAACAAAATTATGAATGAGGATCTTTTTGATTTTGAAGATGAATATTTTGATGATAAAATTATTAATAAAATAGATCTCATTAATATGTTTAGTAAATAAAATAATTGAGAATATAATAATTTGATGTCAGCAACATAGAAATCACATTAAAATGAATTCATAAATTAATTTTTCAATGCTAATTATGAAATATTATTTTAAAAAAAATTAAGACAAATTATATTCAATAATATCTATAAAGAAGCAAGACATGGAGTATTCATGTTAATTTTTAGGACACAGACACACACACATGATGTCCTTAATTCATCATTTTTCTATGTTTTAGCTTATGACTAATATGTATAATTATGATGAGAGTAAGAAGGAATCTAATTTAATCAAAAAATAAATTCATTTTTTTTTTTGGCAAACAAGAACAATGAGAATCAGAAATTTAAGAGTGAAAGAATGACTTTGAATGTAATTGTAGATGTAATGAATTGAAGAAAGAATTTAGATTTAGAAATTGATCAACTAATATGAGATGCTGATATCTTTGGATTCAAATTAAACTAACTCTCCTTTGATCGGCCACATCTCTAGTTCATCTTTTCATGTAAGTAGTTCCTTTTAAGCTACACATGGTTTGCAGTATCTGACATCTGCATTTACTTATACTCAGCATTCGAGGTATGCAACCAGAAGATCTCAAATTATTAAAAGAAAAGCTCGAACACGAGGTATGATTATTGAATACCTTCTTATGTTTAACTCATGTTTCTTTAGTTAGATTCTATAATGAACGAAGTGTGACATTCCCAAATGTTGTTTTTTGTACACCTCACATGATCATGTGATCCCATTTGAGGTCAATTGGGAGTTCTAGCTAAACTTATTTTTTTCATCTTTCTGATGACATATGGAAGAGAGGATTTTAGGCTTTTGTGAAATCCAAGTTATCGGTATCTTAGTGATGGACTGTAGCATGACACTGCAGCACCAGTACTGTGTCATGGTAATATCCCAATGCCACAAGCTCAATTGTATTGCACACCATGATGTCTATTGTAGCGTGCATTGGAGCATGCATTGTTGCAAAAGTGTTTGTTTTCTACCATATAAAAGTAAGAAAGTTTGCATATTTACCCTGTGAAAACAAGTTTCTGTCACTGCTAGAATTGGCATATGGTTTACTGATACACTTGTAATCCATATGATCTCATATGGGCTTATATAATTTTTCTTCTTACTTCGTGCGGAAGAGAGGATGTTAAGGTTCTGAGAAATCCCAGTTGCCAGTATTCTATCTATGTATAACTGCTTGATGCTGTATCACCAAGATTGCAGCACATTGCTGCACTGGTTCTGTAGCATGGTCCTGTAGCATGATCCTGCCCCACTCACACTATTGCTGTAATATGCTTTACAGTGTCTGCCCTATGGAATGAAGGTCATTTTTTTCTGTCATTACCAGGAAGAAGTCGGTCTGTTAATCCTGTGAAAACAAGTTTTTTGATTCTCCTAGAATAGGTGTATTGCTTATGAATTCAACTGTGATCATTTTGTCTTGACTTAATTGCATGAATTTGATTTTAGTTTTTGGTCGATCATATTGATGGCAAAGTTTAAGGAGGTGATGCCTTTGAATACCAATCACAAATTCCAAGTAGCATTTTTTTGCTGACCTTGTAAGAGATATATTATATATGATAGAGCTTTGATGGAGTATTCAGATATTTCAATTTTATGTTGATAATTGAAATATTTGAATTTTATGGATAATGTCGATAATCATTAATATATAAATATTTCAATTTTATGGATAAACATGAATAAACATATTATAATAAAATATGTGGCCGATAATATTAAGATAACTAATTATCTAAAAAATTCTTGTATTATAATTTGTATGTATATATTGGAGGTCACATTTTAGTTTGATAATAAGTGCATTTGTCCAAATATGATAGGTCTCAGATTTGAGCCTCATCAGATATAATCTATCAGATTTTTGAGGTTAAGACTATCAAAATATTAATATCTTCTAAATCCTTCACTATGGTGGAAGTCTTGTGTACTGTGTATGACTTCCAGGCTCTCTCTCTCACACACACACACACACACAATATATATATATATATATATATATATATATATATATGATAAATATCAGTATGATATCAATAAAATTTAGATAAAAAATATTAATGAAGCAAAAATTATTTATAACTCATTGAAATACATAGAATTACATCATATCATAATTAAAAAAAAAATAGGATAATAATAAGAAATAATTATTATTATTTAATGATAACATATTTGAATAATATATAGTATGATATAGTATTTATTGCCATTAAAATAAAGATTGAAGTAGTTCAATCATATTAGATGAATCTAGCTAATATTTTTGAAGATAAATCAAACTAAAATTATAAAATTACAGTTTATTAGATGTAAATATGAATATATTATACATAATTTTGTTAGGTCTGATGCATGAAATCTTTATGGATAGGAAATTTAAAGTTTTCCATCCAATTATTTGAAATTCTTGCTATATATGATAAAAGATACGACATGATATGTGAAGAAGGTAAATTAAACATTTCATATTATTTATTGGTGAAATTTGATGGATTTTGAGCAAGTTTGTAAGAATCTACCATTGTCATCTAATAAAGAGGATAACTATTTGTTTTATTGGATTAGTTGTTAAAGTAAACTCATATTTATTGACTCAAATTAATAAAAAATAATTTTATATATTTAGTGCTATCATTCATTATTAATAGCTGTAATTAATAGTCACAATTTGGGGTGGGCTAGGTACAACTAAGGATTAGGCTGTTCTGTCATGCAAGATAGGTTTTGCTAGGGTTTGGAGGGAATTAAGGAGAGAGAGGAAAGAGAAAATGAGAGAGAAAAATGATATATTTTCATTAATTTGAAAACAAAATAACTTACTCAAATATACTCAAGTTGGGGCAACCCATATGAGTGTTTTCATACAAATAAAATACGAAAAAGGTAAAATATAATAAAAATAGAATTGAGCCTCACTACTCATTTTCAAATTAATACATTCATGTCATAAATATTCAGCCTGTAAGATAAAAAAAATGATAGTTGTGATTTTCTAATCATCTTTGTAAAAAATATTTGCAATTGGCTCTCAGGTAGACATGTATGTAATAACTATCAAATTATTTTGGATCTTTTTTTCTATATGAAATAATAATTGATTTTGATTTGTTATATTTGCTCGTGAAATACTAGATAAGTAGTAATGTACTGAGCTATTTGACTATCATAATAAAATATTATTGATCTTTGAACTAATATTTTTTTCAAGTAGCTTATTTATTGAAGTTTACAAGTAATTGATATCATAATTTTATATATTATTTTAATACTTGATTTAGAATTAATTGTATTTACTTATTTTTTTATGAAATAAAATTATTTTTAAAAAAGTTTAAAATTTAGTGGTGGATCTTGTCTGTGATCGTGATGGTATAACTAGAACTTGAGTATGTCTCTATTCGACTATGCTCCAAATCTTTGATTGTCTTAACTTCTTCTTCACATATGAAAATGCAAAGAATTAAATTCATATAATTCTAAGATAAATTTAAGAAATGACTAATAATACTAATTTTATAAATGATATATGATTTGATTATTATTATATGATTAAGTTTTTTTACAATTCTACTATATTTGAAAGAATCAACTGAAGTGTTGGTATTTATTGATAAGTCTAAACTCAAATTAAGCAGTGAATTAATTAGTGTATATCTCATTTGAGAAAGAAAAATTATACTACCTGAATAGATAACCTTACTACTAAGAAAATATTAAAGATGCTCAAAATTTTTCATTTAAAATTTAGTTTGGAAGAATAATTTAAGTTGAGATATATTCAACAAGTCATCCATTGTAATCAAAATATTATTTTCATATATTATCTCTCTGATTAATATTAGTAGAAACAAGAATAATCTAACATATATCTTATAAGACTTAAAATTATATGTGTTAAAGATGATCTACTAAATAATATCATAAGAGTTTAGTTTAGGGCATAAAGAGTCTTTTGAAGTATACAATATACTTGTATTGCCTAGAATAATAAAAGTTGGTGATTGTTATATAGAGGTATCCAACTGGCATGATCCAAATTTTTTAGGTCTAGTCGTGCCACCGTGCCATGCTGGACATGGCACGGTCCATCCCCTCTGTCCATGTCATGTTATCATGCTAGCTAGGAAGGAAAGGGAGGCCCGTCAATGCTCGTTGGCTTGACATGGGAAACATGGTATGGCAGGGCAATGTTGGGTTGAGTTAGTCTCTGGCCGCTCTTGGCACGATTGGACTAGACATGATTTCATGCCTAGCCTACTTCATTTTAAACTTAGATTAGCCTAGGTTAGCTGACATGCATCAGTGGCCCGTCCTAGATTCTAGATAGTAGCCATGAAACAAGTAGTAGCCCCTCTGTTAGGGCC
Source organism: Sapria himalayana (assembly GCA_029783825.1). NCBI lineage: Eukaryota > Viridiplantae > Streptophyta > Magnoliopsida > Malpighiales > Rafflesiaceae > Sapria > Sapria himalayana. Next base: position 4,146,152 of record JAREIK010000385.1, read on the forward strand.
TAGGCTAGGCTAGGCTATGGGCTAATAATGGAATCACACATGTAATATGTATATAAATACATATTACATGTGCAACTAATGAACATCAATATAAATATATAAATATATAAATGAAAAATTTTAAAAATTAAATATTTTTAAAATTGGAACCGCACATGTAATATGTATGAACTAATGAACATCAATATAAATAAATATAATAAAAAAATATAATCTATTCTCAATTTAAAATAAAAGGTCTATATCTGCATAAAACTTACAAAAAATTAAAATGAAATGCATATAAGTGCAATGTTAATAATAACAACAAATATAATATCATTCTGCATAGTTTGGATCATTACAATGCTAAATGTTGGTATCATTTTTTTTATATTTATTATTAAATTGTAGTTATTTGATTTTATTTTAAAGACTTATTTGTGTTGCATGCATTCTTTCAATCTTTTAAGTATGATATAAGTTTAATAATGTTTGGATATATTGTGTTTATTTTATTTGAAATCATATTCATAGTTATAAAAAAGTAAATTTAATGTTATACTAGATATTAGAGGGATTAATAAATTACGTATCATTTTAAATAATATAAGAAAATAGATTTATATGATTTCTATCAACTCACTATACAAAATTTTTCATATTATTATGAGTTAAAATAAAATAATAATTATAATTTAAGTATCTTGACAACTAATTCTTTTTCGACAGACCTCTCTGTCATTTGTTTCTAGCTAAGTAGTTGAAAAAAAATCATAATTTCTAAATATATTAATCTTCGTATTTGAAGACTCACTAAAATTATCAAACTTAATTTTATAATATTAAAATAGTTTATTTATTTGTTCATAAACTTTATTTTTTAGTTCTTATGGTTGATTCTTACAAGTGAATATGTAATTGATAGTAGTTTTTATCTTAACCTTAGGATTTATATATGTAATTAAGTAATATATAAATAAAATGAATGATCAATATTTTAAATATTTTATTTTTATCGTAGTAGTATTGTCACTAAAATATGAGTATTTTATATATTGGTTAAAGACTTGTATTTTCAGATAAGCGTAATATATGTTTTGATAGTATATATCAACAAATTCATGTACACATCCTAAGGTTTATTCTTAAATTTTTGATATTATTAGAATTTTTATTTTTAATAATTTTAAAGTGGTTCAATATTAAAAATATATATTTATTTTTATATTTTTTGTGGTTAGAATTAATGATGACATATGATAGGGAGATACTTTGGTCTCAGATCTTTTCATTGGGTTGTAATATAAAATAATATATATTTTATTTTTATAATACTTATAATATTTTTTATTTTTAAAATTTTAAATTGTAGAGAGTTTTTGAGGAGAAAGATTTGTCTTTTTTATTCTAAAATAATTTAGTAAAAAAAAATAACTAAAATAAAAAATTGTATACATTGCAAAAATGTTGAGTTGACTTACTCGAATTTATAAGTTAAAAAATCACAAGTTTGCAATTTGACAATTATAACTCTCCTTCTTCAATATTTTATTTATATATTTATATTTTATATAATATTATAATAAATATAAAAAAATTATAAATAACACTATTGCTTGAGAAATGAGACTTCAATGTTGAGAATTTTAATGATTTGAGATGTTTAGAGAACAAATTGTATTTTGAATGTAAAAAAATATAAATATTTATTTTTTTTTATAAATTATTTTTTAATTAAAAGATTTATTTTTACTTTTTTTATTTTATTTGGGTAGAAAAGTATATTTTTTATTTTATCATGAGAAGAGTTTATATATTTTATAATTTTTAGTGATTTTTGTTAATTATTTATATGACAAATATTTTTTGATCTATATCATAGATATATATTTTTTTCAATAGTTTTCTATAATGATGACACACTGATGTAATAAAAATATGAAAAAAATAAAAAATAATAATGTACTAGAGTATATGTTCAACAAGTTAAATACTTATTGTATGTGATTATACATCATACTTGTATCGGCATATCCTATTTAAATGTAATTATAGGAAGGATAAATAAATATTTGGTTGAGACAACATGGATACTCTTATTTGGTATCTATGTTTTGAAATATTTTTTAGGGAGATATAGTTTTAACCGCACATTATTTTATCAATTCGATATTTTTGTCTGTATTTTGCACATGCTCTTTTAGGTCATCTATTTTGAAGATCTACCTATCATGTTTCTCAAAATTATTGAAAACATTTGTTTTGTTTATGATTTTTTTCTAGAATGAGATAAGTTAATATTTAGTGTCTTGAAGTATATTTTTCTTAGTTATTTAGTATTTAGAAAACATACAAGCTTTTTTCATAAGATCTGATATGATTTTAATGAGCGTTGATATTATTTTTTAAGCATAATTTATTATTTAAAAATCATATAAAGAGTAAGAGTCTAGGTGACACATGGACTCGTTACTATTCCTTATTTTTCTGTAGTTTCATTTGTTTCTCTAGTTGGGGTGAGAGTTATTAGTCGGATATATTTGAACTTGTTGATCATCAATATGATGAAACTTCTATGATGCTATTTTATGTTCTAACAAATATATGTTAGGTTGAATTTGGTAAATATTAGGTTATTCAGGAGAAGAAACCTTCTTCAAGTCTAACTGGAACTCATATGAAGAGCTTGAGACTGAGATAATTGATTACCAATGACTTGAGTCTACTAGAAAAATGAGATATATATGATTGCTCAGATTAAATATGAGTTTAATAAGAAGTTAGATGATTATGCAATTAAATACTATGATCTTGACATTTTGATTGCTTTTTGAAGGGATAAATGCGTCATACTTAGTACTCAATTTTATAAGTCGTCCTACTAATATCTTTTTTTTATTTTTTTTTGATATTACTAAGAAGTTTATATTCCAATATAAGTATGGTCCTAGACCATATTGGAAGAGAGATGATTTATATTCTAATATGATTTGAGAACTAGTAATATTGGTCTTCCGGAATGTATGTTTGGTTATTGTATTTGACTGTTCACTAAGAAGTCATTTTCATATGAGAAGGTATATCACATTAAGATGAGATATTTGCTATGATGCATGATATGAATTACTAAAATATTTTTTTTCTTATAAACAAGAAAGTTTTTGTATATATATTTTTATTTACTTGTAACATCTTATAGATAGAGGATATATTAGTTAAACATAAATAATGTTATCTTTTCGTGATAACTTATATTAGAAGGTGCATATAGAGTAACTACCTTAGTTTTGAGCAATACAATCATATGTAATTTATAGATTGTAGAAGATAATATATGGCTTGAAATAGTGATTGAGAGCTCAATATAATATTTTTATAAGTTGTTATTTCATTGGTTTACAAAGATGTGTTATATATTTTTCTTTGCTTTGTTTGGATGAGTTGTGATGTTGGAATAATTTTGATTATAATGTATATTGATGATATTCTAATTATGAGAGACAAGTAGTTATGATTCACTTAAATTAAGGAGTGTTTTTAGTATGTGGTATGTACTCTTATAGAGGTTCATAATTATTTGATTATTATTAGATCATATATAATTTGTGCATTCAATATAATTAGTCATTTTCAAGATTTTTATTGTCAAGATTCATTCATACACAGCTCTTTGCATATTGAGGTAAATGAATAAGTTTTTAGAATCTAAGATTTTTTAATGTCCTCAACGGCACTTATAGTTAATCAGATATTAAGATTTTAATTGGGTATTAACTTGTGTCAATAAGAGTTTTACAATATATTTTGTATTTTTTAGAAGTAATCTTGTTTTATGGAAAAGTTAGAGGTATATAATAATTTTGAGATCCGATACAATAACATAGCTCAAAATGATATAATAATTATTTATGAGATATTTTTGATTTGATACTTAATCACAAAAATTGTATATCTAATTTTTTCTTTCAATATTATTTGTTATGAAAGTTAGACAACGAAATATTTTATGAGCGGACAAAATATATAGAGCCAAACTGTTTAATTCTCAAAGAAAAGTTTCATGATAAAATTATTGTTATAACTTATTTATATTTAGATATCAGAGTATCCAATATAATATTTACTAAGACATGGAAGGGACTTTAGCTTATCTTTCTTTTCATTAAGTTTAATGTCTTGAATTTTTATGTACAAGCTTGAGGGAAGAGGGAGGGGGGATGAGTGTTGTAATTTATAATTTTTATTTTATTTTATTGTATTATGGATGAGTGTATCCAACTTGAACTTATTATTTAACAATCATATGAAGAGTAAGAATCTAGGGGGACACATGGACTCATTACTCTTCCTTACTTTTTTGTAGTCTTATTTGTTCCTCCAGTTATAAGTGAGTTATTAGTTGGCTATATTTGAACTTGTTGATCCTCAATATGATGAAACCCTTATGAAATTATTTTATGTACTAACAAAAATATATGTCAGGTTGAATCTGAAGAGAGCTTAGTTTTTAAGGAGAAGAAATCTCCTTCGAGTCTAATTGAAACTCATGATGAGCTAGAGATTGAGAGAATTGATTACCATTGACTTTGAGTTTATACTAGAAGAATGAGGCATGCATGATTGCTCAGAATAGAGATAAGTTTAACAAGGAGTTAGATGATTTCACAATCGGATATTATAATCTTCGCATTTTGCTTGCTCTTTGAAGGAGCAAATGGATTGTACATAGTACTTAATTTTATAAATTTTGTTCTATTGATATTTCTATCTTTATTATTATTATTATTTTTGATGATACTAAGATATCTAAGTTTTTTATAAGGAATTATCTCATTCAATACGGTATTAGACCATATTAGAAGAAATAAATAACTATTTTGTTTTTGCATTTGACTATTTACTTTGAAGTCATGTTTAGATGGGAAGATGTATCATATTAAAATGAGACATGTAGTAAGTGAGTTTGCTCAGACATTAGGTATGAATTACCAAAAAACTTTCTTTCTTATGGAATAGAAAGTTTGTCGATATATTTTTATTTACTTGCAACATGTCATAGATTATAATAGATAATATATGGCCTGAAGTAGTGATTGAGAACTTGATGTGAGATTTTCATAGGTTGTTACTTCATTTGATTTATAAAAATGTGTTTTATGTTTTTCTTTATTTTGTCTGGATGAGTTGCTTATTATGTATGTTGATGATATTCTAATCATGAGAGATAAATAATTAGAAATCATTTAATTTAACGAATATTTTTAGTCATAGTTTTAGATAAAAGATTACTCAAAAAGAGAAATTCTTTTGTTATACAGGTGGTATGTAGTATGTATTTTATAAAAGTTGTTCTTAGTTATTTGATAATTAACAAATTATATATAAGTTGTACAGTCCATATAATTAGTCATTTCTTTGATTTTTATTAGCCAATTTATTATACATAATTATTTGCATATTGAGATATGCGAATAATTCTCTAGAACTTAAGATTTTTTTATGTCAAGGATATTTGTAGTTAACCAGATATTAAGGTTATAGTCGGGTATCATCTCGTGTCAAAAAGGGTTCTATAATATATTTGTATATTTTTTAGATGTAATCTTGTTTCATGAAAAAATAAGAGAAATATAATTATTTTAAGATCTAGTACAATGATAGAGTTCAATACGATTATAATAATTATTTGTGAGATATTTTATATCTGATACTTAATTATAGAGATTGTATATCTAATTTTTTCTTGCACTATTATTTGCTATGAAAATCAGGCAAAGATATGTTGTTTTTAATTAGATATTTCATAAGCGGACAAAATATATAGAACTGAATTGTTTCATTCTCAGAGAAAAGATTTATGATTAGACTATTGTTATAACTTATATTCAGATATCAGAATATTAAACATACATCTTTACTAAGATATGTAAGGGAACCCAATTTATCTTTCTTTTCTCTAAGATAGATGTGCTGAATCTTTATGTACCAGCTTGTGGGAGGAGGGAGGTGGTAGGAGTGTTGTAATCTATAATTTTTATTTTATTTTATTGTATTATGGATGAGAGTACTCAACTTATGGGCTGTTTCAATCTGACTTGCCTATTACACAAGAGCCTTTTATGAACACATTTTACAATAGAGTTTTCTATTGAAATTTTATATGTTTGGTTGCTTAAATTTTAATATAGTTATTTTTTTATGATTGGTTTAAAATAAAAAGTGGAATGTATGTGATATTTATTTTCTATTCATGGTGTTTTTAGCTTGAAGATTTTTTTTTCTCGGCGAAAATATATTTTAAATATTACCTTTGAGCCTAACTTAAGGAAACTTGACCAATTGTCTCTCCAGGAGAGCTAGGTATGGTCTTATTCTTAACACTTCTTAGCTGTTACAAGGCACATTCAATTGGTTGAGTTTTGAAATTTTCTATATATGTTGGTAGTCATTAACATTATGAGTTACCATCATGTGGTATCAAAAAAACATTTAGAGGTTGCACTTTGGATGCTAAATAACGCACGAAGATCTCTAGATATTTAGTGTTTCTTGGCATTCTTATGCATCATAAGCAACATCTTTATATTAGAATTAGACAGTCTCAATTGAATGCTGTATTTTTTTTATATGTAATTTCATTTTGTAGAAAAACAAGAATTATAAAAGTGTCTAAATTTAATATAGAGTTTAAGGATAGAGCTATTACTCAAGTCAGATATGTGTAGCATGGTTTGCATCCCCTAAACCCAAGCTTCAATTCTATAGTAGTTAGTATATTATTCACATATCAACTAATTTAATGTGTCATGAATGTATGAAAAATATTAAGTTTAATTGTTATGTATCATAAATACAATTTTATGTAGAATAACTATTATACTTTTCTTTAGTTTGGGAGAGCAATGAGCAAATATAGTGGCAAGGTCCTCGTCATCATAACAAAAACAACCTATCTTGTGTTTGATGTTTTATTTTTTTTAAAAATTTTGATTGTTTATCAAAATTGGGTGATGAGAGTGTGCATAAGTTGGTTGGACTATATGTTTTGTGGGTTAACAAAAGTGTTTCTTAAAACACTCTAAAAATCATCTGTCTCATGTGTAATTTGGTTTTTTTTCTTTAACTATTTGTTGTTTCACAACTAGCTATTAATTTCCCTTGTTTTGTTGATAATAAGAAGCTCTACACGATTGAAGTTATCTCTCACATTAGTACCAACAAATTTGTCTGCCATAAAATGATCTAGCAAAGTTCATATGCATTTCATTGTAAATTCAACATGTTTTGCTTAGCATGTTTTGATTCAACAAATAAAGGTCGTACCAAATGCATAAGGTTCTCATCTAGCATGAGATCTGAGAAATGTTAGTATCTTAACAATCTTACATATGAAAATCAGAGAGACTGTGTCTGATGAGTCTTGAACATGAGACTTACCATTTTTGGACGAAGATACTTATTATCGTATCAAGATATGACCTCCAATATATTAATGCAACATGAGGACTTTTCATGTCAATCCCAGTAGTGATAATAAGATTGGCTGCATTACTATGTTTCAAGGTGCTCATAACGCGAACACCTTGGGAAATCCCAGTAGTGATCAACAATCACTTTCTATTTATTTTTTTCAATTTTATGCTTTTGCAAATCAATTAAATTGGTAATTTTATTCATCAGGCATTGGAAAATCTTGGAATGTCAATGATTTACACACTGGTAACATCAACAAAAGAGTGGTTAGCCGAAAGATATGGTCAAGGTGCTCATAACGCGAACATAGAAGAAATGGAAGAAAAAGATGATGTATGGTTATTTTCTTTGTTCAACATGTTCTTCTATATTTTTTGTTGGAAGCTTAGATTCAAAACATGCAAAAATGTGGCTTGATCCAATTCTTTGTTTTTCGCTTCGAATGCATATTTTGATGCGCATCGATCAAAACATTTATTGTACTACAATGTCAGTTGTTTTAAAAGAAACATATAATTCCTCACCATTTTGCTCGATGGACATTCGAAGAGGTTATATGCTGCTTCAAAAAAAAAGTATTACATTAGCAAAATAGTGGATGGTATAGAAGAAAAGTTCTATAATTAAAAATTCAGATAAAGATGATGAAATAAAACATACATAAGTTGAATTTTTATGATCATCAATTTGGTTGAAGAACTAAAATTCATATGATTTTTTGAACCAGATGGTATCTTTGGGCTCGACTGGGCCCAGGGATATCCACCCTTATCCCAGGGGCCATGGTTACCTCTCCTTGCAGGTTGATGGTAGCTCTTGGGGATCAAACTTGTAGCCTCTAAGGAGGCACGAATTCAACACCTCGCCAATTGGACTACTATGTCGTTGGTACCTATGTTGCACGGATACGGACATGGGTATACAACACAGCAAGATACGGGGACACGGCAAATTCTAAAAAACTAGGATACGGCTAGGATATGTCATGATAAAAAAATAAAATTAAAAATAAAAATTATTAATTATAAATATTAGGTATTTTAAAATAATTAAAAATACTGTATTTTAAAATAATTTAAAATTCTGTATTTTAAAATAATGTAAAAAAAAAAAATTAAACCCTCTAACACTCTCCCCCTCCTGAACCTTCCCCCCCTCCCGAACCTTTTCCCCCCCTCCAAAACCCCCCCCCCCCCCCATGTGGCCTATCGGACACGGCAGTACTATTGGGAATACATTTTAAAGTTGATGATGATATCACTTCAACTTAAAATGACAACATCATTCTACTCCTTGCCTCTGGCTTGCCACCCTAGGCTTAAACTCGAATTATTTCACATTAATAACTTAAGTGGCTTGATCTGGTATTATGCCTTTTACAAAGAGCTGTTTCTAACTTTATTTTTTTAAAGATAGTAGTTCCACATGGGGAAACTGTAACTGCGGAGACTTTTCTCGCTTGGAGGGAGAGATTCGAAGCAGAGTTGGCACTTCAGAAAGCCAAGTAAGTGCTGCATATTTTCTGTTGGTTAATATTCTCATGTTTCTCTGTTTCTGTGACAAGTATTAGTGAAGGAACAGAGATGACAGCCAATTATAATTTGGATTATGATTTGTTTGCCTTGATAGCCCCTTTTTAATATACCCTTGTGATATGTTTGTATATGGTGAATAAAACATAATGTTTATTTCTTTTTTTTTTTTATTTCATTAAATTTAACATGGTTTTAGCATATTTTTAAAAAAGAGGCATGCTAAGTTGCAATGAAAACTATTTGTTGACATAATAAATTATTGAAAAATAATTGGGATAAATAATAATGAAATGAAGAAATAATAAATTATGAATAATATAGATATGTGCTAAGAGAATGCAATAGAAGATATCTGACTGATGAGATAGGTTATTATTAAAATTATTCTTATCTAATAATACTATGAAACATATTTTATAAATATGAATGTTCGAGCCATTTCAATTAAATATTTATTTATTTTTTTAACATCCCACTATGTCGGCATATGAAATATGAAAAAGTCTAGCGTATAATCCAATGACTCATATAATATATGTTAAATCAGTTTGACATATATACAATCGAATTTTTAATTTTTAAATATTTTTATTCAAATAATTTTTTATTATTCTGTGAAAATTTAAAAAATAAAAAAATTTTGTGATATATTGCGAAAGAAAAATATGGGATGAGTTTGGAAGGGAAGAGAGAGGGGGGAGGGGGACAAAAAAAATGCTAATTTTAAATCAAAATTTCTCAAGCTATTAGTATGCTAGTTTTACTTGTAGTTATTGTTATGTTGTAAGATATTTTACTTCAATGTTAATTCGATTTTGCTAGTGAAGAGGTCTTTTTAAGTGCACAAGGCTTATATTTTTGTATGAGAACTGGGAGATGTTAGCATCTCGATAGTTTTATCTCTGAAAATCAAAGATTTTGTGTCTGATGATTTTAGAACTCAAAATCCATAGTCACTGGAGGAAGACACTTGCTATTCTTTTAAGACTCGACCTCTAATGAATACTTAATGCATATAACATAAGAATTTTATAAGGAAGAAAATTTAAGATTATTGGATTTTTATAGTCATTTTGCTTTTTTTTTTTTTGGGGTTCTCCCACCCTCTTCCATCAGATCTAATTCATACTATCTCTTGGCTTTAATATGAGTCTCAAGGCCCCCAGATATGAGCATATAAGATTTTCATCTCAACAGCATGATATGTGATCTATCCTCTCTTGCTGATTTAACCACGATGTGATTGCTTAGTTATTGTGCGTATCAAATATAAATTAGGCATTTTTATGGAGACTTGTGTGTATGCACTAGTTGATACGAGAGTTAAGATTACTATAATTTTCACTTTCATTTTTTCTACACCAGCTACGCCCTTTGATATGTGTAATATCATTATGTTTGTAGTAGTGATTTTCTGATCAATTTGGTGTGCAATGGAAACCTTTTTATGACTAATATTTTGATTTTACTTGTTCATAATGTGGTGTTTTTTTGCTTGTATGTGCAGGTTGATACCAGACTCTGCACTGGCTGCTCAGAAAGAAAAGAAGCTTACTGGCAGACAATGGTTCGAAAGTGGAAGAGCGGTATGCATTAATTCCATTCTTCTTTTTGCAATGAATGTGTGTTTTTTTTGCAATTTTTTTATGGGTTTCTCTCGTGCTAATGAAAAATATGAATTCTCTCATCTTGGGCCGTGCCGTTCTGCATGGTCCGGTGGCACACGGATTGACACTCCAGCCCTGTACTTTCGCACAAATCGGCCATGAAAGCCCATGTTGATTCCACACATGAACATGGCCAGGCTTAGCCGTTTAGCATGGCTGTGCTGCCCTGCCTACTTGCCACTTCTTGTGATAATATATCATGAAATATTCAAATATGTCAAATATGAAATATAGGACATAAATAACTACCAACGGCCTTGGTAGTCTGATTGGTAAGATGTTGAATAGGCGACTCTGCGAGGTTGAAAGTTCGATTCTCACTAGATTTGTCATGCGAGTAAACATTTTACTTCCATAATAAATATTTCATATTAAAGATGGATGCGTTTATCTTGGGATCATTAGCTTGATTACAAGGGATACTGGATACATTTCTCAAGGTACTATTTCACTCTATCATATTGTTGGGATGTAGTTCTTATTGACTATGATCCTAGGGCCTCAATTTTTTTTCTCTCTCCTCTATCCCTCTCTGTCTCACACTATTTGTCCCTCTCTTTCTCTCTCCTTTGCTCCTTTCTGTCTCTCTTTCTCTCTTTGTCCTCCTTTCTCTCTCTCTAACTCTCTTGATAACTATTGGTGCCTGTGCCAGTTTGTGTGCACCCCAACTAATCACATGGGAGATGGGTCCCCCCCCCCTCCCAATTTTATCTTCAGATAAATATTGGCTAAGAAATTACTTAAATCTAAAGATGAGAGTAAAATCAGGAACTTTTTAGAAATCTTTTATCTAGGAACATGTGATTTTATGATACAGTGCTAATATACCATACCGTGTTCTTATTTGATTCTTAAACAAAGGTAATACTTAGTGAACAATGTTAATGCTTAACACTATTTTGATGACAAATTTTATTTATCGGATGAGTTCAATAATGGTGGGGATATACACTTTGATGACAAATTTTATCTTCAGAGACTTTGATCTCATCGTTACATGAATATACTTTGATCTCATCGTCACATGAATATACTTTGATCTCATAGTCACATGAATATACTTAGTAATATTCTCTCTCTCTATCTCTCTTCTTTATGTCTCTCTGTCTATCTCAATCTCTCTTGATAACTATGGGTGCTTAATGACACACACCCACTCCTAGAAAGTCTTTATTTGCTAGAAGAATGCGAAATATTTTAGAAGATTCGAGAGAAGATCACACTTGTGTGGAAGAATATAGAAGGAAATAGATTATCCTCGATTCTTTTAGAGACTTATTATAAATGTGTACATTGTAGAATATTCTAGAATTCTCTAAGTTTAATTAGAATCTTCAGATGTTCTAGACACTTCCATATGTATATGAGGAGGTAATCTCATTTACAAACAACAAAGCTTTGTAAAGAGTCTTTCTTCAATTAAGAGTTCTCTTTCCTTCAAGTGTATTTCAAATTATTTTTTGCTTCCAAGTCATGGGTAGAAGCCGAGCTTAGCAAGCAAGACAAGTGATAGGTTGACTTGGCAATGACCGATAGGCGAGTTATCTAAGTGCTGCATGGGAGCCTAGTTGAAAGTCTTAGTTAGTGACATATTAGAGGTGAGGTTGCGACTTGTGAGAGTAACTTGAAGGATATGATAATGAGTTTTTGTGTAGATAAAGTTACCAAGCAAATTCAAGTAAGTGACCTTGACTCTCCAACTATGGGAAGGGAAAAGAAAGACAAGTCACATGATCATTTCACGAGCTTGTAGGGTGGGCTGACCCTGTTAGAAGTTGTTATGACAGACACCAAGGAGGGGATGAATCTTATGGAGCAGAGCATAGAGAAGGTCATAGAGGATCTCAATGTGCAGATCCAAGACCTTCAAGAGGAGATGCAAAGCTCATTGGTCCCCGTGGTGTTGCACGAGGAGTTTATAAACGTCCTAGACATATTTACTAGTACGGATTATTGCCACTCATGAATCATCAAGGGTGAATATGCCAAAGCCACACACTTATGCTGGAAGGCTGGATGTCAAGGAGTTTGATAACTATTTGTAGTATATGGAGAGATGCTTTGAGGCAATAACACTGACTGACGAGGCAACAAAGTTACGTATTGCTACTCTTTACCTCACTAATAATGCAACTCTATGGTGACGTAGAAGGTTCATGAAAATAGAAAAAAGGATATGCACTATAGACACATAAGCAGACTTCAAGAGAGAAATCAAGTAGCAATTTCATCCAAAAAATTTACGATACATAGCCAGTTGAAAGATCAAATATCTCAAGCACACGAGGTCGAATTGAGATTCTCATGAAGTTCTCTTCCTTAATGTACAAAGCTCATGATATAAATGAGAAGAAAATCTTCTTAAACTTTATGGAGAACCTGCAAGGCTAGACCGAGCAAGAGTTGAGGAGATGTGGTGTCCAAGACTTGGCTATCAACATGATAGTAGTAGAGGCACTCATGGATTTTTAAAGAGAAGACTTGTCTCAGACTAAATTATCTTTTAAAGGTAGCTATGTTAAAAGTGGGGGAGATAATGGATACAAAAGTTATAATACTAATAAAGAATCAAATACGACATCTACCAATAAAAAGGGCAAGATTGGGGACAAGTGTATGAATTTCAAGCTAAAGACTAATTATTTTTTATACTATAGATCATATTGGGCATGTGAATGTTTTAAAAGGAAGACTCTCAATGTCTTAATCGAGAGGGAGACTAAACAAGGGGTGATGAGGCTCACATGAGATCATTGTAGTTATTGAATATTCTCAAGGTCAAGCAAGTCAAGGAGTAGTCTTAAAGCAAGTGACTCATGTACGTGAAGGCCAATGTGAATGAGATGTCTGCCAAAGCCATGATAGACACCGGTGTCATACACAATTTTGTCTCAAAGGAGTCAAGGATACTCAAGCTCCATACATTCAAGCAAATAGGATTGCTCAAGGTAATTAACTCTACTACCAAGCCTTCACTAGGAGTAGCTCAAGGTAACAATGAAGATTGGGTCGTGGGAAGACAATGTCGACTTCACAGTGGCATCCATAGATGAATTCAAGATAATGATCGGGATGAACTTACTTCGCTAAGTAAAAGTTGTGCCTATACTATTTTTATTTTCAATGACTATTTAGAAGAGGATGTCCCATGTATGATTCCCACAATCATGAAAGTAAAGATAAAATTCATATGCTATTGGCTATATAATTGGAGAAGAGGTTGAAAAAGAATGAAGTGATCAACTTGGTGGCACTTAAGGAAGATCTTATTGATCCTATGAGAGATCCAATTCTCATGGGAGTTAAGATTCAAGATGAGTTCAAAATATAAATTGTAATGTTATAAGAGCTACTCAAAAAGCTCTTACCTAGGAAGGAATAAGATCACAAGATCGAGTTGGATCAGGGAGCAAAACTCTTTGCCATGAGGCCCTACAGGATGACACTCTCAAAGTTGGAAGAGTTGAGAAGATAATTGAAAGAGTTGATGAATGTCAGATTCATGTAATTATCTAGGGATCCATATAGTGCGTTGACCTTATTTCAAAAGAAGCATGATGAGTTATTATGACTGTGCATTGACTATCTGGTGAACAAAGTATTTATGAGGAAGCATGAAGACCCCTTTCTCATATGAGATGAATTAGTAAGTTGTCCTACAAGTTCGAGCTACTACCAAGGCTAAATATTGATTGTCTTTCTTGTCAGCAATCAAAAGTCTTATTATGATGATAATGAGGATTTAGGTTGACGAATTTCTACAAGAGCATCAATAATAGTGGTGACATCCTATGATAAGGAGGTATATTATGTCGTGATAGACTATGTTATGAGGAAGAATAAATTTTAAAATTATATGGAATACTTGGTGAAGTGGAAGGAACTACTAGAAAGTGAAACTAGTTGGGAGTTAACAAATATTTTATGGCAGTTTCAGAATGACACACCCTCACTCTTAGAAAATCTGTCTTTGCTAGAAGAATACGTGAAGTTCTAAAAGATTTCAGAGAAGACTATACTTGATGAAGAACATAATAGAAAAAAGATTATCCTAGAATATTTTAAAATTCTTTAGTCTTCTTGAGAATCTTCAAAGATTATAGACACTTCTATATATGTATATATATAAGGAGGAGGTGGTCTCATTTACAAATAATCAAATTTTATAAAGAGTCTTTCTTTAATTAAAAGTTTTCTTCTTTTCAAGTGTTCTTTCAAGTTTTTTTTTTGTTTTCGAGCCGTGACCCGTGAGTAGAAGCCGAACTTACCAACCAAGACAAGTGGGAGGCAGACTTAGCAACAACCGAGTTACGAGTTTTCTAAGTGCCGCATGGGAGCTTAGTAGAAAGTCTAAGTCCGTGACACTATGCTACTTCGAGGCACCTCAACTAATCACACTGGAGATGAATTTTCCTCTCTTTTTCATCTTCACGTACATCTTGGCTAAGAAATCGCTTCAATCTAAATGTGAGATTCAACCCATAACCTTTTAGAAATCTATTATCTAGGAACACATGATTTTACGATAACATGCATGCAATATCATAATATAATGGTGGTGGGGATATTTATTATATCTATTTTATGTTGAAATTGTTTTCAAATTCTTGGAGATGAAGCTGGAGCAGTGGTTATTTTTCATTTTTTTTACCTGCAGAAAGGTGCAGTGCCAGTTGAAGAACCTGCAGAAGAGGAAGAAGATTTTGGTGACATTAATTTTAGTGGTGATAATCTTCCCCCCAATAATCCAAACGGTTATTGTATTGCAGTGACAGCAGTGCTTCATTTTGAATTGGCTCCCTTCTTAAAAAGCTTTTCTTGCATGGCAGATGATGAAGATGACATGCTCGAACACTACCTGTCTGAGAAATCTGGCTCGTCTCTGTACTCATCATCAAAGAGACCCAACTAGTGGGAGCTACAAAAAAAAAAAAAAAAAAGGCTCATTTATGGCTTTTTGTGCCATAAATGAGCCATAGATTTGCTCACGCCTGTGCCCCTTTTCTTGATAGGGCATATCCCTAATGTGTTGAATCACCAACAGATGCAATTGTCTTTGTACATTGGGAGCCATTAGCTCGCACCTAACAAGCCATGGTCCCCCCCACTAAAAGGCTAGTCTGTTTCACAAGTTTTGGAGCCATTAGCTTGCACTAATGTGGTGTGAGCCAGAACATGATGAACTCAAAGGGTGCTGGCTCATGAGTCCACGGCCCAATGCCCCCTAAGGTGTGTTTATTGTGTCTAGATGTGTATTTGAAGCGACCTTGTGTTGTTTGATAGCATTCAAAGATGATCAACCAAGCTTAATGATCGGAATGCCATTAATTTTCAATTTTTTTCATGATATTGAGCCACTTTGATTTTTTTTTCTCTTCTTTCCCCTCTTCCCAGCTCTTATTATCTCTCGTCTATCATATATATGGGCCTTGGGGCCCAAGGTTGGAGCAGGTAATAAGGCTTCTTCCCAGCTCTTATTATCCCTTGGTTCTTTTATATGGGCCTTTCGGCCCAAGGTTGGAACAAGTAATAAACCACGTCCTATCAGAATGATTGGTGTTTGGCAACGACATACTTTTCAAAGGGCATTTGTCAGTTAGATATTCTGCAAACTTGAGACTCCTCCCAAGGCTCATATTCATATATGAATTGTTAGATGGTATATATTTGTTATGGGCCGTGGGCCGACTACTCGAGGCCTGGTGGAATCTAGGCAACCGTATTGGAATTGGGCCATGGGCCAACAACTCAAAGCCTTATTATTATTTTTATTTAAATTGACAAAAACAAACCCCCACGGGCCACGCGCACACAAAAACACAGCATGTGAGCGCACACATTGTCAGTTTAATAAGGTTCAGAAGAATGTAACTATCTGTACTACAAAAGCTATATGTACACAACATTTTCCTTGTAACACAGCAGCGTTCTCACCATTTACAGACCAAAAAAAGTTCCTAGCACAGTCTAGCACTATGACTCATATTGCCAATATGTATATGTAGAGACCCACACATGACCTCATACCGACACTTATTGATCTCACAGTCTCTGATATGTCACGCACAATGTGCGTGCGTGCGTATCATTTTTGAAGAAATCATATTGTCTTGCCTATACACATCCTTGATCATTCATAGCTTGAGCAATAGTGAGAAAAGCTGAGATGATGGCCCCATGAACCAAAGCACTGAGAAATCAAAAGGAAAAAAAAAAAAACCCTAAACAGTTGTGATCTTGAAGGATTTCCAATTCAATGTCAAAAGCATGAGAAACTAATAAACTCGACACATCAAATAACACTTGAAATGGCAATGAATGAAGGAACACAAGGTGCT
Organism: Sapria himalayana; assembly: GCA_029783825.1. Lineage (NCBI taxonomy): Eukaryota > Viridiplantae > Streptophyta > Magnoliopsida > Malpighiales > Rafflesiaceae > Sapria > Sapria himalayana. The sequence goes on from JAREIK010000385.1 coordinate 4,163,147, forward strand.
GGCTAGCATTTACAGGACAATATCAATGTTGAGGAATAGCGTTCTAGGATCATTTTTTCTTATAAACAGATAACATTTCATTTACATTTCTCATATCAATCTAATCTCTTGGTGTACTTTATTTACATATAACAAAATGGGAAAACACGAATCACCAAGCATCAGTAAAGTAAAGAGGGATAAATTAACGAATATATATCACATAATATTAATATTAGATGGAATAAAAAAAATAAAAAAAAATTAAAAAATAAAAAAAAATAAAAAAAAATAAAAAAAATTAAAAAAAAAATTAAAAAAAATCAAGAATAAAAAAAATAAAAAAAATAAAAAAAAAAAAAAAAAAAACAAAAAAAAAAAACAAGAATAAGAACAACATAAGAAATTCTTTATAATAGATAAGTACCAAATAAATCAAAGAAAAACTCTATAAAAGAGCTATACAATCAACTATGCGGTATGAAAATAAATATTAGATGATCAAGAAATAATATATTCAAAGAATGTGATAATTTAGTCACATTAAATCTGACCTCCTAGTACCCCAGTTAGGTGGCAAAGAAACAACATATTCAAAGAATGTGTATACAAGAAATAATGATGACAAGATAATCATCTTAGAGAGAATTATCTAAGATGATTTAGTAATGGCATCGGCAACGCAGACCTCCCAGTACACCACCAACTAAGAATTAAGAGATTATTCGAGTGGAGTCAAAAAAATAATTAGAGATAAGATTAGGAGAAATTGAGTAGAAATTATAAATACAAATTTAACAATTAAATAGCTGAGAATATATAAGATTTTTAACAGAGTTGATCGAAGCAATAAAATTCACATAACCAACCTCAAGCACTTAGCATAATACTCGATTAATGATGATAATATTTTTAATTATATTCACAACTTCATGAATAATATATACCATCAAAATGACACACTCAAACATATAATGAGTTAAGGTGGCAAATGGGGCGCTACTGAGCAAGCGTGACTCAATTTTTTGTGGCCCAATCAAACCATCATGACAGCCAACACAACCCAATTTGGAATTCAAGTCGTGCTAGCTCATCAAAGCCAAATACGAACAACCTGGCATGGACTAGTGGCCCATTGGAAACAAGTCATGCCGGTAGGGATGACTAATATATTTAGTTAGGGCATTTAGTCATAAATATTATTTTTAATTTTTAATTTTTTTTGGTAATTATAATATATTAAATACTTTATTTTAGACATTAAATCAGTCAGGATAATGACAAGTTATATTTAATGAACTAAATACAATCAATCACTTCTAATAATACAAAATATCTTGTTTTGAAATATTTAAGTAAGCATGCAGTAACATGTAAATAGGTTTAGACATACCATTAGATTATTATTTTTTATTGTTATTTCTAATAAATAAACTATTTATCAATTATATATAAGAAATATATTTCTTTACAATGATCTTGAATAAAATATATTTATGCAGCAACAATCATATATTATAGTCTCATAGAGTGTAAGTATATTTTGTAGATTACGAAAGGCTTTTCATGACCTGAAGAAATCTATTAGGGCGTGATTCAATTGTTTCTCTTCAACAATTACTACTTTTAATTTTAAAATATATATCAAATTGATAATATATAATATTAGTAATATATGCCGATAATATTTTTATTAGCAATAATGATTAGTTGAGTATATCTCAATTGAAAATGTTCTGGTAGACTAAGTTTCAGACGAAAGAATTGAGGCATCACATATGACTTTTTTTTTCCAGATGAGATATTCTAGATATTTTATCTGAGCTTGGCATGTTTAGATGTGCACCAATTGAGTTGACTAGCCACTTGATTATCTAATATTTTATCTCAATTTAAAAGTATAGATTTGTCACAAATATTAGCACTCCAATTAATTCTTCCAGATATTTGAGAATAATATAAAAATTTAATTATCTAATAATTATCATAATATATATCACTTATATTATTAATATAATAATCTATTTTATAGATTTGCTCAAACAAATTCATATGTATATTTTTTAGACACTAAGATATCTAATAAAAGATCCAAGTCATATGATTGTATTCAGAGACCATTAACCACCGTTATCAAAATCGTATGATTCACTATTCGATTCATGATTCAGTGGAAAAATGATCTGACTTTTTAAAAGAATCAAATATATGTATGAATTAAAGACTGAATTGCTGAATCACGAATCAATTCATATGTATCAATTTTAATACTAATTCTTAAGGGCCCAAGATCCTCAAAAAGTCACAAAAAAACTATAAAAAAAATTATAACTAACTGTTAGAATTAATTAACGTGAAAAAACAACAAAATATCAAAAAAAAATATAAATAATAAAAAATAAGAATTAATTAATATGAAAAAAAATCACAAAAAATTTGATTCTTGATTCTCAATTTACTAAGCAAGCATTCTGATTTTCAATTCAAATTTCGATTTAATAACTATTCAATTAGCATAATCGAGTAAAGACCTACTCATATTCTAGTTGGGCTTCGACTCCGAGAATCATGAGGAGATATGTTACTAAATTATATACTTTTATTGAAAATAATCTTGTCTCTTTAAATAATAAGTAATACATAATTATTTTCAAATCAAATATAAAAGCAAAGTACAGAACTATGATATCAATTACTTATAAGTTTTAGTAAATCAATTAATTTTTGGATGAGTTGGTCTTCTCGATCGAGAGGTTGATACTTTATTATAATAGTCATATAATTCAACATATCACTATCAATCTAATATTTTAGAGATAAAGATGACGAAAGATATCTTGTGCACAATTTAGAAAACATAGGAAAATTCATGATTACCCAGAATATAAACTTTAAGTTTAGCACAGATCTGAGAGAGAATAATATCTCAACATCCTTACTCCTAAAAATCAATGTAGCCATGTCTGATAAGTTTCAAATCTAAGATCTATCACCCTCTCAAAATTTTAGTGTTTGATTTTGTGTTGTGTAAGATTCATGTTTTTGCTTGATTATTTGACAAGTTACATCATTGATTTCAAAACATTGAGATAAACTACTCACAATTACATCACGAATCATGCCATGATAATGCTTCAAATGGGTTAGTTCAAACATGATGGCTAAAGCATGTAGAATGCACAAAAAAAAAAAAAAAAAAAAAAACTTGGGCCACACAACCCAAGAATTTTGTGAGATTATAATGCCAATGAATGAATGAATGGAGCAAAGATATTGTTAGAAACATGGGCAGAATCAATAAATTTCATGATTGGCACGTGATAACTTTTTCTTTTTTATTTATTCAAATTTAATAGGAACAATAATTATGAGATGGAAAGAGGCAGAAATGGAATATTATCGGGGAAGTCCATGCCCCACCTCCAAATAAACGAAACTTACGGTGGGGATGGGTGGCCTGCCCCAAACAAGCCAGGCTAGCCAATAGCCATCAGCCATGTTTATATTCCTTGTTGGAATGGGGAAGCATTGAGTTGATTGGTAAAGGCACTCACTCAGAACTCTCTTTTTCGTATCCAAAATCACCTGCAGTTTTGAGAGATCTCTGATATATCTGTTTCATTGATTCCTGCAAATCAAATGTACACAAATAATATCCAAGAATGAATTATAAGCTAAAAAAAGTTACGTCCTTTCACGTACAAAATTTTCACACACACACACACACACAATTGGCTTTGAGCAATAGATCTAATTTTTACAAAAAATTTGATAAATGGTAGTAATCGGTAAGAATCATAATATACACATTTATATTGCAATTATCCTATAAATAGCATGTCATGTAATAGCTCAATAAAAAACAATTGTCGAAACTAGTTTTTTTTCTTGTTGGCCAATAATAGGCCTAAAAACTCTGCAAAAAAAAGTATAAAATAGGAAGAGATTGTACTTAGTATACAAGGCTCTCACTTTAGCACATATTCTAGGAGAGATTAATATCTCAACAGTCTTACTCTTGAAAATTAGAAAGATTATGTCTGATGAATCTTGAACACATGACATAGCCCCCATCGACAAATATATTTGCCATTAGGCATCACATCAAGATCAAGGTATAACTTTCTAAATGATCAGTCATCTCAGTACTATTCTAGAATCTAACACAAACACTTGTAACTTGAAAATTCTTACGAGATATAATATATTCGTATTTGTATAATTGCATATATACAACAAGAAAATATATACTTACAATGTAGACTCAAAGTCATCAGGTGAAAAACACTATTTTAGCTCAAAAATATTTAACTTTAAAATTCTTATGAAATATGATATATTAACATTTGTATAATCGCATATATAGAACATGAAATACAAACTTGCAATTTAGACTCAAAATCATCAGGTGAACATTACTATTTTAGCCCAAAAATATCTAACTTTAAAATTCTTATGAAATATGATATATTAGCATTTGTATAATTGCATATATAGAACATGAAATACAAACTTACAGTTTAGACTCAAATTCATTAAGTGAGCAATACTATTCTACCCCAAACACACTTGAATTCAAAATTATTATGAGATATTATATATTAGTATTTGTATAGTCGCATATATAGAGAAGTAAATACATACTTGTAATTTGGACTCAAAGTTATTAGGTGACCAATACTATTCTGGCCCAGTTATATATAACTTCAAAATTCTTATGAGATATAATATATTAGTATTTATATAATCACACATATAGAATAAGAAATACATGCTTGCAATTTAGACTCAAAAACATCAGGTAATAAATATTATTCTAGCCCAAACACATTTAACTTTAAAATTCTCATATGATGCAATGTGTTAATGCTTGTATAATCGCATATATAGAGCAAAAAATACACATAGAGCAGGAATATATTTAACTTCCAAAATCTTATGATATGTAATGTGCTTGTGTTTGTATGATCGCACATGTAGAGCAGGAAATACATACTTGCAATTTAGACTCAAAGTCATCAGGTGACCAATGCACTGCATTGCACTCGTGGTTTAATTCCAGTTCCCCTGCAACAACCTCAAAAACCAAGAGAAAGGGCATTTTACCCTGCAACTAAAGATCGGAATAGAAATGAAAGAAACACTTTTTTTTTTTTTGTAGCAGAGTACTGATAACATACCCCTCCTGCACCAGCAGCAATTGCAGGTGCAATAATAACATTAGCTTTTCTCAAGACAGCAATTGCTTCGGTAGTGCAAGGCATATTGGAACCTGCAAAACAAAAAAGAGGCCTGGTCTGAGAGGCAAACAGAAGAAGAAAGCAAGAAGGGCAGAACATAAGAAAATCTGTGCTGGAAACACCTTCAATCAGTATGCGACAGCCTGAATTAGTCAGTTTAATGGCATCTGCTTGGTCAATTTCATTTTGAAATGCACATGGAAATGCAATATCACAGTGCTCACTCCAAGGCTTTGCTTCATCATAATACTTGGATCGGCCGTAAGTCTTTGAGTACTCTCTGCCAGTATAAATGCCACAGCAATACAAGACAGCTGAACATACTGCTGATGGACTTGTTCATCACTAAGAGTAAGTGTTGAAATAATGGACCTTAAGCTTTTCTGCTCAGCTTTGATCTCTCTCAGAAACTGTACTTTCATGTAATCAAATCCATCTTCATCAACCAAGTACCCACTTGAATCTGTCACATGTTGCGCCAGTAAACGCAAACATCACGAAATGCCATACTTCTACCACAAGAAAATCTGTTACCATAAACAGTAATGCTGCAACGGCAAGGTTTTGTCTGTACAAATGTCCTGCTATATTCATACATATACACAAGTACATGCATGCGAGTGTATGTATACACGCACACACAAACACACACATATACACAAATAGTCTAAATAATGGATATCAAAATGGGCAAGGCAAAAGCAAAACGTGATAAGAGAAAATAGGGAGACGAGAAAAGATAGAGCAGCTCAAAATATCTTGTTAACTAAAAAATGAGCATGTATATAATATTAATGATAACTATTTATGTACTACATAGTAAAAACATATCATAAATATATTGGATACATTGGATGTGATATGTTGAGTGGCCTAGCAGTTATAAATGATAGTTATTGAAAATGTACCACAAAAATAATCTTCCCGAGTGAATGTTAGATCTATAAAAACACATATGTTGTCAAAGTCATTGCTTCATGCTTTATCTTTGAGGTCGATCTAGAAACAACCTAGAATCTCACTTTTTTAGAACGTCAAATTATTTATCAGAAAATATAAAATGATGATGCAGCAAATCTTCAATCACTGATTACAGAGAGGCAGCTAGAAATAGAATGCCCTTTTAAAAGATGAGATCCACAATTTCTAAAGAAAACTTTAAGATTGGAAACATTCTTCGCGTTCAAGCTTGTAGAGATTTGATTTAGGGTTCTTGTGAAAGAGAAGGGAGGGAGAGGAAAAAACAAGAGAGAAAAAAAAAGAAAAATTTTATTAAAATGAAAAGTAATTTTCTCAAAAACGCGTAATCTTGTATGTATAATTTAGGACATCCCAATACTCAACACTCTCCTTCAAATAATAAAAAATTTAAAAATAATAAAAAATATGACTAAAAACTCAACACTCTCCTTCAAGCTGAGATATATACATGTCATAGACTTCCAACTTGAAAGAGAGAAAAAAAATTTATGGTCTACTGAGAACTTTTGTTAAAATATATGCAGTATGTTCACTGGTAGGTACATAGGCTAGTAGTGATTAAACAATTATTGATCTTTTCCCAAAAGAAATGACAATCAACCTTAATAAATTTTGATAGCTCATGAAACACTAAATTCACAACAATATGTCAGGCTTCCTTGATATCATATTAAATTGCCATCAACATTTGGACTGCTAGATAAAGCTCCTCCAAAATATGTTTGAACCACTATAACATACAAATAACTGACATTAAAATTATGTACTATATCTCTGTATTTAATCTCAAAATAATTATTTACTTCTTATTTTTCTATAAGATAAAATTACATACAAAAAAATTATAAAAACCTATGGCAGATCTCCTTTCTGTAATCATAATAGTTCAACTATAATTTGAATATACTTCTATCTAACTATGCCCATTATCTCTAAATATGATCAATAATTACACACCATAGAACTTTATTCACATAAATTTGAATCTAATATTTCATATGAATGTATTTAGAAAAATTCAAAAAATAGCTAATTATAATGATAACATTAGTAATATTAGACCTAATTATTATCAAATAATTTAATTTTTCTATGATTATTATATATTTCATAAAGTTAACTGACAAACCAGCATATGTAGATAAATCTACACATGGATCAAGTGGTGACTTGGGCCCTAGGTACCATTATGTCATGTTCTAGGTAGAGGTGGAAAAAAGGTGTGGGTAGACAGCCCTAGTATGCTCTGATGGGACAAACTATGTCTAAAACATGCATGAGTTAACTTGATGCATAAATTTAATAATTTATCTCTAGGGTATAAACTAAATATAAAAAAATTGTGTGTTAAGGGAGAAAAAAAAGTGTCAATTTGATAAAATAGATTAAGAGATAACAAACAAGCCAAGTGAATTGAGTCCGGCCAATGAAACAACCCAAAACAGTCATGCCAGCCCGACATAATATGAACATGAACTATGTCATCATCAAGCAAGAGCCGTCTAATGGCATGGCTTGTAATGTGCCGAGCATGCCCATTGGCCCCTCGTGCCAAAGCACAACACAACCCAAAAAGTTGGCATGTTGCCAAAGGCAAAGATCCTCGACTAGACATGACACACATTGGATTTCTATCCAACATTCCGAAAGTCCAAGTTACTACTCTAGACTGAATCAATTGATGTGACATGAGACTAAGCTAGAAAGAATTATGAACGTATCCATCTAGTTATACCTTTGGACTGGAATCATCAAATCTCTTAATCCTAATCTTCCATTTCTAAGAAGACTTATATCTTGTGTCTAGTGGAATACTCACACTAGACTCCGCTTCTTGGCATAAAGCTCCGAAGTGAGTCTCACATTTATCAGAAAGAGAAATTTCGCTACTCGCATCAAAATTAATTATACCAGTAATATCAAGTGTAGGGGCAGAAACAGAAGCAATAGATATCTATCTATGAGGAGTAATGATTAGACACAAGAATTATCTTATCATTACGATGTTCAATTATATGTTTTCTCAAATCGAGTCATTTAAAAATAACTTATCCTCAAAAAATATAACATTTACATTCATAATAATTATTATTATCTTTAGTGAGTAACATAGTGCTACTCTTATGCAATAGAATATGTATACTCTTTCTAAGTACTATAGAATCTAATGAATATGCATTTAATAGCAATAGAAATCATTTTCTCTCTATTTGGAGAGATCCAAAACAAAAAATAAATCCAAAAATTTTGGGTAGAATATCTGAGAGAAAACACACCCAAACAAATACACCCAAAGTTTTCCTCCCAAGTATGAAAACTAATATAAGATACACTATGAGATAAAAGAAGATGATATCTAATTGAATAAAAAATTAATGATTAACATTGCTTCCCTCCAAAAATGGATAAATATACTCATATATAGTAAAAGTATCATTATTATCTCAATTAAATATCAATTCCTTTTGAGTATTATATTTTGCGTATAAGTAGCAATATAGGATATTTAAAAAAAATCATATCATGCTCCTCAAATAGAATGAGTCTCTCCTAATATCATCTTGATGTACCAGATAAAAAACTTTAGTATATTTTCCTAACCAACATATCTTACTGTTAATAGACATTATTTCTTTGATATTCATTTCCAAAATATTTAGTTTTTTCAATTATGGATGCTCAACATAAAATATATAATCAATAAATCAATAATACTTAAATAGTTAGAGAGATTATAGTACTTAGAAAGACTAGAAAATTTAGTTAACTTAGTAAAACAACTGATTATTGGATGCCTAAGCATCTGATCAATTGATTCTGCACATAGACACCATAAGAAAAAAAATAATATCATAATTTAGTTAACTTAGAAAAATAATTAATTGAAAATAAATTATGAAAAAATTCTAGTACAAATTGAATACATATCAAAAGAAAATATCTAATATTGATATTATCATGTATTTTGATCTATATAATAGTGTCATTGATCATGATAATATCAAAAACTTTGGACTCACCAAAAAAAAAAAAGAATCTAATCATATGTGACATAAGTATTAACTTTTATATCAATGATCAAATAGACTAAAGAAAAATAATAAGAAGAAACAATATTAAACACACCAGTGTCTTAGCTAGAGTTTGATGACTACTCTTCTTGGCATGCGATTCACATCTAATGACGTGTAAGACTCCTCTTCTTGATGACTGCTTAATATATATATACTTCTTTTGAAATAGATTATAGATTACAAGTTTTATCAATTTTTCAGATCTTTACTAAAATAATAAAAAAATAATTTAATAAAAATATTAAAAAATTGAGAATTAAAAATACATTAGAATATATATCAAACCAATTTAATACTTAATATATAAATAATAAAATTATACACTTGAATTCATACACTGGTACATCCCAACAAAATGATAGCTAAAAGAAAGTTTTATACTTCTCTAAGAGACAATATTATTTCTTAGAAAAATAAAAAATATATAGTTATTTTAATATCTATTATAAGTGTAGAGTTTAAAATAATAATAATAATTATTTGTGAGATATTTTATTTGTATAATCTGCTCAAATAGATCGAGTATGCACTCTTTCTCCTAATATTCTTTATTATAACAATCAAACAATTGAGTGATAACAATTGAGTGATAACAGTAAGGAAAATCTTAATAACAATAAATCAACAACCACAATGCATGTTAAACCCATATAATCACAAAAGTACCCCACAACATGACAAAAAATAACTACCATAGAATTCACCAATATGATTAGACTATTGTGCTATGCCAGACTACTGGCAGCTTGGCATGGAAGTCACAATGGTTGACTGAAATCAACCAAAAATGCTTTTTCAAAAGCCAAAATTCCACAATCTACTTTTTCTCATATGCTAAAAACTCTAAATTATTATAATCGAAATTGTCCATAATTGGCATCACCATTAGAGGTGCCACCACCAGCAAAAACCCTAGCTAGCACTTGTAGAGGATACGCCATCATCCGAAATATCATGTACCACCCTCGCTTCACCTTCATGTCTGCTCTAATACCATGTTATGTATAAAACCCCATAAGGGTTCCAAGGATAATCATGAGAGAGAGAGGAGAAAAAATGAGAAAAAAAGTAAAAAAAGAATAAAAATAATAAGAGAAAATAATTATTATTTAATTTTCAAAGCCAAAAGAAAAACAAATATATAGATAGTTTGGAGAAACCCACATGCTGGGTACTCAAACAATGTAAAAGCTAAAAAAGAAGAGAAAGCTAAACATAAAAAGAAAAAACCTATTAATTATACTAAATCACATAGCCATAAACAAGCATAACAAATATTGGTTGCTACCGCTAATATTTCTATGGCAAATCAATTAGCAAATAACTTAACGATGATGCTAAGAAAATCACAATTTTTTTTTATTACTCCAGCATGATAAATATTCAAAAACATGAGTAAATTAAATTGCAATTATAATGTGCAATTTATTTGTCATTTTCTGAGACCCACCATATTTTATACCCAATCACGTAAAGATGGGCTCTCTTTTGATTTCAATCCAATCAAAATATTGTAGATTAATATTAATGACCTACCAATAAAATGACAATAAATCTATTTCAGGCTTCAGCATCATTTTATACTTTGCACCAAATCAAGAAAACTAATTATAATTATTAATTAAAGGTTCATAATTTTTTTACTTGTATACCAATTAAGAACTATTAGCTTGATTTTGTATGTTTAAGCAGTGATTTATTTTTCTAATATAATAATTGTAATTAAGTGAATCACTTATTAAAGATTCAAGAGAACACATGATAAACAATTTCTTTCTTAGCTAAGAATAAGGATTTGTGATAGTTTTTCATATATTTTATCCATGAGAAAAGATATGTAGATATTCCTAATCTACTTCCATAAAAGAATAAATACCCAACACTATTTTAGGACAATTATGCATATTGTTGCTCGATATTTTCTTATTGTGCTTGAAAAAAAAAACATGAATAAATTTTAAAAATAAATCAAAAAAATAATTTTCCTAATATTATGATTGAAATAGCACCAAAGTTAGATTTAATTGAGACAAACTATAATGTAATTATTATTTTATATTTAATATTTTTATAATGATTCATACAATATAAAAATCAAAGATAACAAAAAATTACCTGAGGCATTGAACACGTTCAATGTAAATCTCATGGTGAGTTAGGAGGTACAAGATTATTTGGGTGAAAGGAGAACAAAAAACTAAAAATTAGATTAATAGGAATTAGATAAAAATAATAAATAAGCATTTAATAACTAAATAATTAAGAGTTAATATGATATTTAACACAGTGAATTAAAAAAATAAGATTCATAAAGCTAACATCAAATAATTGAAATATGACTTAATTGAAAATTATAATTTTTATATTGTATAACATTCTATGTTATATAAAAGATCAAAACACATTCTTATGATCAATTTCATTTTGCGTTCTGCTACTCAGACCAACAACATGATAGTCCAGTTGACAAAGAGGATATAGGCTATTACACTATGATCACGAATTCGACCTCCAAAGAGACCAAATATGCTCCTCGAGATGTCTGCCAATTAATTCTATCATACTATTGGAACAAAGACATTACCTGCTCCGACTTTGAGATCCTTAGGATCATATATAAGCCAAGAGATAGCATGAGTTAAGTAAGGGAGAGGAGAAAAAGGAGATGGAGGATAAGAAAACTTTAATTTAGGCTTCACAAAAAATCAAGGAAATTATTAATGAATGTTCCAGATAAATCACCATGAAAATAAAAAATATAAACTTGGATTTGCGTGTCTAAGAGCATATACCTTTTCTATTGTAGATATTATAATTTTCATTAATGTCATATAAGTTAATATGATTAAGAATTGAAGGGAATATATGTGATCTAACTGCCCGTTTAGATAAAAAAAAAAAGATTCATGATAATTTTCATGCATCTTATTCATGAGAAAATATAGGTGGAAATTTAGAGTCTATTTCCAAAAAAGAATAAATAATTAGCATAATGTTAGGACAACCATTAACATAATTGTCCAATATTCTTTTTTGTCCTTCATGAAAAATTACATGATTAAATGTTAGAAATACATCATGAAAATAATTTACCTGAAACTGTGATTGGAAGAGCACCAAAGGCAATGAGCTTCTCTAGCACGTGCAATGCAATCTTTCCAAAACCACTAACAACACACCTGGATAAGAAATTAAGAAAACTAACTCTTCGAAGATTTGGAAAAATTTGATCAACAATTTAAAATGAAGCGTCACGTCACCAGCAAAATTTGAAAAAAAAAAAAAAACCAAGTTCGGTTAATGATAATTAAATATTAATACACAGAAAGGTCTGTATAAAATTAAGCCTGCATAAATTAAGAATCTCTTAGAAATAAATGACGATTGGCAGTACTAAGAACATGTCTAATTTTAAAATGTCTAAATTAAAACCTCCACTCGTGACCTAGCTCATTTAATTCAAAGAGTTAAATTTTCCAGAATTAGTGATCAACCTTAGCCCTTTCAGCTCTTTATTCACATCAGCCAGTATCAGGTGGGCAAAAAAAACCTGAGAAGCATGAAAAGTTAGGAACTCTAGCAATCGACAAAAGAAAGCTGATTGAAAATGCAAAAACAAAAGTTGCAGATCTTGTCAATAATGAAACGGCAGGTAAATCACCAATGAGAACATCAATTTGGACCCAAGTTTCATGTTTTTTGTAGCACAATCACAGCTAACAAGCAGTTCAAAGTTCAAACAACAGAATTACTCATTACCAATCCATATCCAGTAGCTTCAGTTCGCAGATTCGAGCCTGACCAAAAAGTCCTAGGCCCCATAAAACTTCCCTGCATGAAAGAAGAAAACACAAGAATTTCTGTAAAAAAAAAAAGGTCCGATCCAGTACACAAGTCTCTTGCTTAGCATGGGGTCTGGTCTGGGAGAGGTTAATATGTCGACGTCCTTACTCTCGAAAATCAGAGAGGTTACATCTGATTAGAGGTGTCAAACGGGCCATGCTGTGTCGGCACGACCCATCTGAGAGAGGCACGGCCATGCTAGACACAGCACGGGAACAAGCTGGCTGGCCCAACACGGCACGGTGACACTAGCATGGCTGAATGCAGGGCCGTACTGGACCCTCCGTATGAAACCCCTAGCATGAAAATGCATCAAGTGGCCGGCCAAATGCAATCTGCCACGTAAACAAGATCCGGCTTATGTACCCAGATTTTTTTTAAAAAAAATAACCCGCTCCATCGAGCGATCACCCTACAAGACTTGACACGTGACCCATAGCTAGTCCCAAATCCCCGGGCCAGTGAACCGTGCCACCAAGCCAGGCACATGGGTCATTCCTAGCCCAGCTCGTGTCGGCCTAGCACGGCACAAATTGTGCCGTGCTGAGCCAGGCATGAATGAACTGTGCCGTGCTGCGGGCCGTGCCCGGGCTGCCCGCGACACTAATCCACCATTTGAAAAGATTCATGAGAGCTTGATGATCATAAGATCGGCAATTGAAAGTATTGGCACCTGATAATGACCAGCCAGACGCCTATACTGCCCAAAAAGATATCCCATTTCCCTTGAACCAACACCCATATCTTCTGTAGGGAGATCCTATATGTCATAGCATAACAGTGGATTACCAGAATCGAGTTGGTAAAGCTGGAAGGGAAAAGAATCACTGCATCATCTTTTTACTTTTCTACCTTATCCGGATCAAGACATCCATGGATCTCGATCATGAAGCTTTGACAAAATGACATTATCTAGCAACGTGGGTCACACAAAAAAAGCAACATAAATTCCATATTTTTCTAGGTAATTTTGCAATAGATGGTTTAAACAAGTGTGTTTTCGAGATTGGCACACATAAATTCCCTCATGCCCTCAAATAAAGATTTTTCTTAGATAATCAGAGTTTTATAAATTCTTCGACCATTACAATTTAGAATGCACATGGTATTGAAGATTGTCACCTCATTATCACTTCTCCCCTTTGGATTAAAGTCACTTCCACCAGCAGCACCTCCTAATCTATATGGTGACAGAGCGTTCTTTAGTGTCTGCACCGAGAAACAAACCAATAGCAATGGGTCAACAATGCTACATTTGACTAACCTTTGTTGTGGAAGAACAAACACAAGGAGTAATGCTAACACACACACAAAATATAGGCATTGGATTTTATGTGTTTTATCATCATCATCATCATCATCAATCAAGTATTATCCCAACTACTTGTGGTCGGCTATTTTATGTGTCTTATATTTTCATTAAAATATTTGTTTTATCATGGTTGTGATTAGATAGTTTAAGTTTAAACATCATTTGAAGCCAACAATAGAAGATTGGAGAAAAATATTTTAGTTCGGAGCCTTTTAAAGTGAGATTAGAAACTTGGGCAGAGATCGATCGACAGATAATATCATTTTGATGAGGATATTATGGTAAATCAAAACCTATTGATTTTGTGACGTTAGTTAAAAATCATACATTTGAGTTCTTTTCGTATATTGTGTTTGGTCTATCCGAGGTGGACAGACCAATCCAGTCAAACCAATCTAGTTTGGTTTTCTTGGCTTGATTTTTTTGGTTTAGTGTGTTTGGTAGTCAAACCAATCTAGTTTGATGCTATGCATTTTGCTTAGGAAAAATACTTAATGTGAAGAGAATATATTTTACATGATTAATAATGAGGAGAATGAAAAATTTAAGATAGAATATTCTTATTTTTTTAGACATCGAAGTCACAAGCAAAACTAGAAGTCAAAGTCCAAGAAAGTTTTTTGTTTTAACAAGAGAGATGTGGGGCGGAAGAGAGAGAAACCTAGTGGCCAATTAGTATGATACAGATGGAGAATGGAGACAATGGCTTCCTCAAAACAAAGAGATAAGCATAGAGGTATCAATTGGGCCGAACTAAAGTCCAACCCGAGGCACATCATGTAAATGTTTTGCCAAGCATGACATAGCACAATCCAGAGTCATGCCTGAACTTGCCTTGTGCCGGCCTATTGGACAGCTCATGTCGAGTCCAACCATAAAAATTAATAATCTGAGTTCTCTTTCTTTCGCTCAAAATATCATAATTATCTTATAATAACGAGTTGTAAGTATTCTTTTATTTATAATTTTATATTATATAAATAATAAATCATGTTAGAATTAAGACGGTGAGTAAATTAATTTTGGTGGACGAGTATTTTGGTTGATGATTGCAGGCTTGTTGAGCACATAGGTTGAAGATACGCATGTTTTTTTTTTTGAATTAATCTTTTTTAGTATAAATTAATAAATTATTGTTCTCTTATACTCAAAACTTTAAACTAAAAATAATAAATATTATAAAAATATTATATATCATACATAGATAACAATAGTCCGACCAAAAAATTTGAAACTAAAATCTCTCTCAGTTATAGGTCATCATCAGCCTTTGCACCTATAAAACCTAATAATAAATAAACATTTATAGTATGCACTCTATTTAAGATAATTAAAAATAAAAATTCTAAAAACATCATAAAAGATTTGGCACAATGTATATGTTATAAAAAATATATAATTGCAGGAGTATTGATGATACTAAATATTTTAGTAGACATACCAAACAATATACCAAAAAATATAATTTATTAAATTTCAAGCAAACTCAATTGAATATGAGTGGTGGTTGATTTGAATATGGATAAACTTCAGATTCATTAACCTCCTTTATTTACCATCATAAATTTGTAAAGGAATGAATGACTAAGTTCATTACTAAGATGTAACTTTCTATTAGATTTTTGAAAAATTTTAGACTACATCTTAAGAACACATGCATTCAACTCGCTCATCATAGAACTCATAAATCAACATGTATGAATGATCTAATAAGAAATTATAAAAAGAAAAAATAAATAATAATTAATTATCTTAAAATAGAAAGTAAAGTTATCTTCATGTCATCCGAAATTTAAACCAGTCACGATGACCATTCATTAGCATTCATCATCACCCACTTTGTTGATTCTAAATAAAAATTAAATAAAATAATATTATATTTTTGTGAGATTTTTCATTCTCATGATGACTTCACCATATATGAGTGTTTATCAAGAATATTTAGAAAATCAAAAATACAAAATAAAATATTTAGCATAATATTTAATAATATATCAAATAATCATGTTGCAATAATTATGTTCTTAATAACCACTATAAATGTTCTTTTAAGTAAATTTATTTATTTTAATTGTATGTATCACATAATAAACTTAATAATATAACCCAACTTAAAAATAATTTCTTCCTCATTATAATAAGTATGTAATACAATAAATTATATTAAGAAATCTAATAAATAACAAGAGTTTTACACTATATGTAAGTCAAAGACAAGAATCAAAAAATAAAATTTATGAATAATTAGACAACCTATTAAAATATTATAAAAATAAAAATGATAATTTTATCAAACCTTAGAGTATAGAGATCAACATCATATTTAGAGTGTTTACCTTTTGATTTAGTTAACTAAAAATTAATGAAAGAGAAAACCATCAAAATAAGAGTGAACTATTACAATGCTTAGATATTAATTACTATTTAATTTTATCCCAAAATAATATAAAAAATTTTGATATATTAAATTGTTGTAAATCATAGAATCAATATTTATCGTGTTATATAAAATGACATGTGATCTACTAACACATCAAACACCTAGAGTATCATCAGAGTAAACTTTTTCTATAACTATAAATGTAATTTCAAATGAGGACAACACTACAAAAAGATATTGTCAAAGCTATGTCATAGTTTAAAGATTTAAAGAATTCATGGATAGGGGTGTAACCGAGCCGAGTTGAGCCGAGTATTAGGCAAGTTCGGCTTGGCTCGGCTCGGCTCGATTTTAAAGGAGTAGGCTCGAGCTTGTTCATGAGTCTGTTTACGAGCTGAGGAGCCGAGTTTGAGGGTGCTTAGGCTTGGCTCATTTAACTTACGAGCCTGTTCACGAGCCTGGTTAACGAGCTTGCTCACAAGCCTATTCACGAGCTTGTTCACGAGCCTGTTCACGAGCCTATTTATGAGCTGACGAGCTGAGTTTAAGGGTGCTCGGGCTCGGTTCGTTTAACTTATGAGCTTCAAAATGATATTCGGGAATTAAAGAAAATATTCATCTAAAATAACCAACATACAACTAAATTAAAAAGATAAGATAATAAAAGTTCAATTAACTTGATTGAAGTTCAAGAGTTAAAATATTCATCATGTTTATTTGTAGGAAATATTTGTTGTGCATCAAGCATTCTTCATATTCACAAGCTTGGTTCACGAGCTTGGTTCACGAGCTTGTCAACAATCATCAATCATCAATTCTTACATTTGTCAAGTATTCAAAATCAAGTTAGATATCAACTTGCACTAAAATAAGATATACGACATAATATTATATATTTTTTAAAAAATCATCTCCTTAAAAAATAAAAAATAGATAGTTATTTTCAAATCTAGTATAAAGATAGCATTCAAGATAATTATGAAAATTATCCGTGAGGTAATTTGATTTGATACATACTCACAGAGATTGGGTATTCATTTTTTTTTCTCACTATTTTTGATTACGATAGTCATATAACGAGACACATAGCCTCTAATTAAGCATTTCATGATCAGACAAAATACATAAAGATAAATTATTTTTTCATCGAAAACAAAATTTAGGATTGGATCAATACTATAATATATATTTAAATAGCAAAACAACAAACATACATCGTCATAAAGACTTAAAAAAATCTTAAATTATTTTTCTTTCCTCCAAGTTTTTTATTCTGAATTTCTACACACTAATCTAAAGTTGGTATTATAATATATAATATTTTTTTCTTATTTTATCTTTTTATTGTTTTTATTGTATTATGAATGAGAGCACCCAATCAATGGGCAGCCCCAATCCACATGGCCCAATATATGTTATTATTGAGTTCCATTGAACTTTTCTATTTGATGTTTTTGGAGCTTATATGTTGTTTTTATCAAATTTTATATTTATCAATTTTTATATGGGATATCATTACTCACGAGAGGTATTAGATTGTGCATCCAGAGTTATGATGATAAACATTCTGCGATTCAGAAATTGTACAACATACTATAGAATCTACTATAATTGGAAAAGTAAGAAATTATCCTTAAAGTAACCCAAAGCCCAATAGCTCACCAGCCATTATCTTAGTCCGATAACTCTTGAACCTCCTAGCAAAAATGTAAAGCATAATGCATTGCGTACAACAAAATATTAAAAAAAAAAAAAGAAAAAAAAAAGAAGCAACTCTGAAGAGCATTATAAGTTCATGTATATATTTTATGCCGAAAAGATAGAACACTGGGTAGCCAGAAAAAAAAAAAAGCATGTGCACCTGTTCTAGACCGAGAAATTTGACTATACTTAAATTTGTGGTAGGATGAAAACGAATTCCACCCCTGCAAGGACCCAGTGCCTGGTTAAAATGCACTCTAAAACCCCTGTTGACGTGTGTCTCACCCCTGTCATCCATCCAAGGAACTCTGAAAACAATCATGTGCTCTGGTTCTAAGAAGCGCTCCATTATGTTGAAATAACTAAAATACATAGCAATGAACTCGGCATGAACAGCTTTTCCTTTAGATCATAAACCAAAATGAGCAAATCATGTAGATGTACAAGAAACGTACTGAGAATTTTTTGTAATTACTCTTTCCAAAGCAAGAAGAACTTCTTGCACGGATTGTATAAACTCGGCTTCATGAGGATCCTTTTTCATCGCAATCTCAATGATTGATCCAGCCGTTTTTGACATAAGAGCTTCATTTCATGGGCATTGACAAGACATTACCACAAATAGCAACTAAAAGACATGGGAGAAGAGATTTACAATTCTGTAACTGTCAGGGATTTGGCATGGATTGCACAAGTAAAACACAACAACAGCAAAAAAGCGCTTGAACTTATAAAGGTCGTACCTAGTGCGCAAGGCTCCAGCCTAGCAGAGTATCTAGGGCAGGTTAATATCTCGACAATCTTACCCCCAAAAATCAGAGAGGTTGCATCCGATGAGCCTCATGCCCAAGACCTACTGTCCTTAAACAGAGACTGCCATTGCACCAAGGTACGACCTCAAAGAACACTTGAACTCATAGTTTCTTTTTTAGTCTAAATTATAAGTGTGCAAAATGAACTTACCTTTCGCATAAATGGGTTTATCAATAATAATTTTATCCTTGGAAGCCATTTGGAGTCGCAGAGCTTCTTTATGAAGCAAACTATTGTTGTGTTCCTCCAATGCACTCATTTGCATGTTCCTACTGCCTTCGTTCCCATAAGGATTCCTTCTATGCTTCCTGCCATACTCTCTACAGACAGAGCAGAATATCCTGGGAGTTCCCTCCTTCACGTCCACGAGTGCCCACTTGTAGGTATCAGCCCATTCATCTCTCCATTTTTTCACGACTTTCTTCTTTCTTTTTACTGGCTGCATATCCACTGTGTCTTGCACTTCATTAAGATGAGAAATGACCCCCATGCCCTTGCCCTCATCATGCTCCTCCGAAGAATTTTCCGGCGGCAGCTCGCCCACTAGAGGGGTGTTGGTGAAGGGAGCAGCATCATCACCGGGACCAATTTCTAGATCAATCTCCTCGCCAAGCTCCCTGACCATCAAATGATGCCTTTGAGCTTGATGAATAAAGTTCATGTCATCCATAGAAGAGTTCATTCTTACTCCACCACCTGATAGCAACACTCAGCATGACATCCTTACACTAAAACATCTGCCATTGCCTTTTTTTCACATGAAGATTCCCAGTCATTATGAATTAAAATTATTTATATCAATTTACATGTACAAAAGTGAGCTGCGGAAGATTCCCAGTTCATGCCAAAACACGAGTTCAAACTTCCTCCGCGTCTACATTTTCTTGGGTATTACTAAAGTGTAGATATTCTACTGTAATTTCTATTCAACTTAATGTAATCATTCAATATAATTAATTTAGTTAGGATTTTAGATAATTTTCTATTTTACTTAATGTACATATGGTAATCACACACAACTCTTTTTCTATATGTAAGATTAGGATTTCATTTGTATTTGTTAGTTTCATTATATACAATTCATTATTCTTTTAGTATTTCTAGTTTCTACGTGGTATCAGAGCTGGGAGCCTCTAGGGTTAGGGTTTCACGCTGAAGTAAGGTTGCCGCCTCACTGAACCCTAGCCAACTTTCTCACCGTAACCGTGGCTAATCCACGTCCAGATTGGTTGCTGCTGCAACCTGCCACACCAGTGCACAATCACGCCCAATTGCTGCCACAACCAGCCTCACCAGACTCTCCACCAGTGCTCTTGCCGTCGCCATCAGTTGTCACGTCTGCAAAGCCATGACAGTTCTTCATACTTAATCTAGTTTATTGAGGTGTGCATCCCGTAGGTTTGTTAAGGAGTCTATCCAGCAGATTCCATGATAGACACTGCCACTTTTTGCTCTCTTGCAAAAAGTTTTTGTTTGGTGTATTGTTCAGTATAGTGTGGCATCAGGTTGCTGCTTGTGTAGCTAGTATTGATTTCTTAGTGCCACCTTATTGTTGCTTGTGTGTTGTTCGGTGTAAAATCACTGTATTGTCCAGGTGTTGTTTGTGTATTGTTCGTGTGGTGACTATCTTGTTTCAGGTTTGGGTTGCTGCTATGAGGATATTAGTAGAGGTGGCACGGGCAAGCGGCATGGCACAGTCTAGCCCATGCCTGGACCGTACCATGCATAGGGATATTAGTAGAGGTGGCACGACGCGAGGCACTCCAGAGATAGCCATTCCTGGCATGGCATGCCACGGTCCAGCCCATGCCTGGACCAGGGTCGTGCAGGCCCATGGCACGGCTCATGCCATGCTAGGCCGGTGCTAGTAGTGCCTCATTCCTGGCCCAATGGCACGGTCCACAGGCACTATGACCTGTGACCAGGCAAGAGTCACTAATCACGGACTCACGGCTGAATTTTTTTCCCATCAGCTGTCAATGCTACCCGTTATATTTTTATGTAACAGGTGCCGACATGGAAAGCGATAAGCTGTGACTGTGATTTCGATGTCGATTAAATATAATAATTTTTTTTTGTTTTTTGATATTTTTGTAGCCATTGAATACATGGATTTCATTCCAATTACTACAAAGCAAAAATCTGATGGCTAACAATCTGTGCATTTTAATCATAAAAAAGATTTAAAAAATATATATTATTTTAATATAAAGAATGTATAAATATAAAATATAAATTTTACAATATTCATTAAATTCATTTCCTCTCATCTCATCTACTATTTCTTCTTTTGCGCTCTATCTTATTGTATGTTATGGGCTATGAGCTAACTAGTTTAGAAAAAAAGATAAATTATGACTGCTACTCAAATAAAATTATGTTATTACGATACATATTTATTTATTTTTATTAACATGTGTTATAATTAATAATTTTTATTAATTTAAAATTTTCAATGAGATATAAATAATAATGATAATCCGGCCTAAAAAATAATACTAAAACTATATTCTTTTTTATATCATCGGCTCATTTATCTAAAAAAACTAAAACTAGAGAACTTAATTAATATAAACATATAATTTAATTAAAATAAATTTAAATAGTAAAAAAAAAAATCAGCACAATATATATATATATATATATATATATATATATATGACACACAAACTATCTTAAGAGATATTTCAATCAATGTACCAAAAAATATAATATATAAGATTACTAACAAAATCAACTGAACAGCACGATATTTAAAATTGGATCAAATTCAACTCTATTTGCACACATTTAATTATATTTTTAGAAGATCTTGAGACAGTCAGTATTATACAGACATACTTTCAATCTATTTATCATAAAATTCTTATATCCACTAGTAAGAATGATATAATAAAATATTATAAACTAAAAAAATAATTAATAATTAACTAATAAAAGAAAAATAATTTAGTCATGATAATACATAAGTATGTCTCACCGCCCACTATGTAAATTTTAAATTGAAATAAAACAAACTTTAAATTTTTAGAAATTTTCCATTGTGATGATGACCTTGCCATATATAAATATATGATGAGAATCTTTATGAAATATGATATTAAAAATACAATTTTTAGTATTATATAATAACAGAATCGCCATTAAAATATTTGTTATAACCATTAAAGATATATCATAAAGTGAAATTTTTTATGTTAGGTATGTGTATCACGTAATTAACTTAATAGTACAAACGAGAATAAAAATTATTTCTCATGCATTAAAAAAAATAAAAAATTCACTAAAATACATTAAGATGCCTAGAAGACAACAAGACTTTAGCTATGTATATTTGTCAGTAGCATAAAAAAGAAAAAAATTTAAACAAATGTAAAAGATTATTAAAATTATATCTACATGATGTTAAGGTCATGTATTAGTTACCACTACCAGCACATGATATCCAGCTACATCAAAAATAAGAGTAACAAGCTTATAATTAATGATTCAGACTAGAATATAATATTTTTTATGAAATTCTTTAAGATTTTTAATGATATGATGAACATGTATTTATTTGTATACACTTCCAACACATTCATCGTACTTGGGTGTATACATGATGTTAATAGTATGTTTAGCAAGTATAAATAATACCATATATTTAGTATCATAACTATTCAAGTAAAAATCAAGTATTTAAAATATTAATTCTCTATTTAAACTTTATATTGCATGGTTGTATGTATGAATCTTTGGGTTAAGTGAAATGGATATAAAATATATTAAAATATATATTCACTTGCATGAACTAAAAAAACAAACTTAAAGATTTTATTTACAAAAAATTAAATAACATATTTATATATTATGATACTAAATATGATAGTTGTAACGAAGCTCCGAATCCAAGACCAAACATTGATATTTTATTCATAATTGATATTTTTTCTATTCAGTTTAAATAAAGAAACAACAATGTGATCTATCGAATATGAGCAAGTTATCTCGATATTTAAATATCAATTATTACATCATATCATATGATAATAATGAGAATTTAAATATTTTAAATTGATAAAAATTATACTGATCTATTTTTTCAGTGCCATCTAAGATGATACATAATTTACTGACCCCTCTGATATCTAACATAACATTAAAATCTATTTTTTTTATGATTATTAATATTATTTTAAATATGAGATTTAAACTATGATCATATACCGTAGGGACAATTACATTCTTGAAGGACTAGAAAGATCCAAATTTCAAGGTTGGATATTCAAGATAAAACAAAAGAATTATTGATGAATAATAATTTATGAGATATCGAGAATATTAAAGCCACCACTAACACTACCTTTAAAATCATACATGAGGAAGATGATTTACATTCTTACTATCATATTATAGATAAGAACTAATGACGCATGTGCTAGTGATAAATATTTTATTTATTTTTATTTTAGCTTATATTATGTATTATATTTTGGATTATATTTTTTTCATATAATATATTGAGTTAAATCAAATGTAATATTTATTTTAATTATTAATTTTATTTTGATTCATTTATATTTATAATGCATTGTATTTTTTAATTATATTATTTTATTTTTAAAATATAATATTTCTAAAATATAAAAAATTAAAATTTCAAAAAAAATTAATTGGGAATCCAAGCTACCCATAACCATTACGACCCAGCATGAACCTAAATTGACCTAGCACCACTCAGCACAAAAGTGCCTGAATGTTGGCCAATCGAATCATGTCGAGTTGAGTCATTATGATCTCATGTCATGTCGTGCATGACATGATTGCCCCACAGGGACACAAAATTTAGGTCATCACAACAAATCACAACCTATTTGACACCTCAAAATTCATATAACTTTTAATTTAGTATTTTACGAGCAAATAATACACATAATAATACATTGTTTCTTCCTAATGAGAAAAAATTATCATATAACCATTATTACAACATATATTCAAATAGAAGAGCATCTAGGAGACATCTTCATAAAAGCCTTGAAGAGACTTCAACTTATATTTTTTTCTCCAAGTTTGATATTATTGTAGAATAGTACGCACCAACTTAATGAGAAATATTATAGTTTTTGTATTGCTTTTTTTTTCTTATACTTCTAATAAATTATTTTAATTATTTTTGTTTATTATATAAGAATATTTAATCTATAAATTTTATTAAAAATATTATCATATTTATTTTTTCATATTATTTTGTAACATAACTATTAATAATATGCATCTAAACATTCAAAAGATCATTACTATTCAATATTTATACTAAAGATTATTATAAAATTATTAAAAACCAAATTATAAAAAAAATGAAAATTCAGAAAAAGAATGAGAGAATTTTCTATTCAATATTTTTCTAAAAATCCAATTGCTTTTTTCTAGTTAATTGACTTAAACATTAGAAAACGTTAACTCATTCATTTGAATCATCTCTTTTTACAAAGAATCATCTATCTTATGATGAACAAAAAAATAAGAATTTCAAAATCTAGTAAATCCAAGATCTAGTAATGTATGATCTAAAAAGAATAAAATTCATGATAACAAAATCCAAGATACTAAAACCCATAATATCAAAATCCAAAAAATTCAACCCAACTCATCAATTATGTAATAACATCATAATTACTACACATGAAAATTATTTGACGAACAAAAATAAGTAATCAAAGTAACTAACATTCTTGCAAATAATGCAATAATTGAGCATTTATGATCAATCATTCCTCTTGATTATCACTAAGTAGAGGATTACAAAATAAACAACTTACACTAGTCATTAAACCAAATGCTAATTAAAGTCAACAACAATAGTAAGTCTCATTCATCAATTGTGAAATACATTATGAATGATACTATTCCTCCATGAGTATATCAAAAAATAAGATGATATAACCAAGAACACACCCATCAAGAGCATCAAAAATACATAGTGAATAAAATTCCTAACAAATGCACCACACAACCACAATGAGACTTAACAAAACCATAGTGAAATTAAAAAAAAACCACAATGAGTTAACAAATAATATTTTCAAAGGCTAAGCTGAAAATTTCAACCTAATCAAAAGGATAATTAATTATGATAATCATCATTATCAATCAAATATTATGTCATCCAATTGAGGTCAACGATATAAATCATATTTTTCCAATCAACTTTGTTAAAAATTATGTTTACTCTTGATCATTTAATTATTCTACACTTAATCTCAAAATAATTATATATATCTTACTTTTTCAAAAAATAAGATTATCTCCAAAAAAAATACAATGCTATCATAAATATATAGTGGTAGATGCTGATTGTCAGCTCAAAATTGAATATCCAACTAACTAGAAGTGTACATGATACCTGAAAAAAATCTCAAATCCTAAATATTTTTTCACATATCTCAATAAATAAAAAATTACGTCAAAATAAATTTACCGAGAAAAATCTATGAAATAACTATCTATATTTATTGTGTATATTATATTTAGTCTATTCATAATCAGATAGTTAATTTTTCCTATGATTCTCTTATAAATAATAAAATTAAATAGTTAAAATTCCAGTTAGTTGGTCATTTATATTTGAGTTGAGCACAAATATGTACTAAATAAATGTCAACGATAAAGATGTCATACTTTTTTTGAGACAACTTTATCTCCTGAAAAATTAAGAGATTGAGTTATTTTAATATCAAATACTTAGATAAAGTTCATAATAATGATGACAATTACTTAAAAGATAATTTAGATACATCACCTGCTAAAAGAAATCAGATATACACTCTCATCTCTCACTATCTTTTACTGTGATAGTCGAGTAAAAAAGTTTATACCCTCCAATTAGTATTTCACGAACAAATGAAATATATAATAATAGATTGTTTTTTTCTAAAAAAAAAGGTTTATGATATGATTATTTCTATAACATAAATTCAAATAGTAGAATAATTAACAAACATTTTCACGAATGCAATCAAGAGATTTCAGCTTAATTTTCTTTTTCTTAAGCTTAGTATTATGAACTTGTATGCATTAGCTTAATGAAAAATATTATAATTTTCTTATTACTTGTTAATTTTCATACTTTTGATGAACTGTCATAATTACTTTTACCTATTATATAAGGATATTTAATGTATAAATCTCATTATAATTATTGCATTTATTTTTCTACATTATTTTGTAATTATATTATTAGACAATAAGCATCCAATCATTCAAAAAATTATTGTTATTCAATATTTATACTAAAGATTATTACAAAATTATTATAAACCAAATTATAAAAAATTGAAAATCTACAAAAAGAATGAGAGAGAAAAAAAATTATATATTCAATATTTTTCGAAGGATTCAATTGTTTTTTCCTAGTAAATTGACTTAAACATCAAAGTGTTAATTGATTCATTTGAATCATCTCTTTTTGCAAGTGATCATACATGTCTTATGATGAACAAAAAAATCAAGAATTTCAAAAATCAGCAAATTCAAGATCTAGTAATGTGTGTTCTGATATGCAAAAAACCCATTATATCAAAATCCAAGATACCAAAATCCATAATATGAAAATCCTGAACATACAACTCAACTCATCAACTATGAAATAACATCATAATTAATACACATGAAAAGGGTATGAGAGCACAAATAAGCTATCGAAGTACCTAACATCCTTGCAAATAATACAATAATTGAGCATTCATGATCAATCATTCTTATTGATTATCATTAAGTAGAGGATCACATAGTAAATGACAACTTCAACTTCTCATCAAAGCCTAATCAAAGTTAACCACAAATAGTGAATCAAAAATATTTAGAGAATAAAATTCCCAACAAATGCACCACACAACCACGATGAGATTAAACAAATAATATTTCAATACTATGAGTATCCCAACCTTATTAAGGGGGTTGTGATAATATAAGAAGCACAGACAAAGATACGAACATGGAGATACGACACAACGAAATATAGGGATACGATAAATTTTAAAAAACTAAGATACGAATACAGCTAAGATACGACTTGATAAAATAAAATAAAAATAAAAATAATTATCTTTATAAATATTATTATTAAAAATATATTGATAAAATAAAATAAAGTAATATTTATAATTATCTTTATAAATAATAGGTATTTTAAAAAATAAATTAAAATAATATTTATAATTATCTTTATAAGCATTATTATTTTATATAACATAAAATAAAATAAAAAAAATAAAAATAATTATGTTTATAAAAAAAATAACTATCTTATAAAATATTATAAATATTGAAAACATAATCTTTATAAAATAAAAATAAAATACAACT
This sequence comes from Sapria himalayana, assembly GCA_029783825.1. Taxonomy (NCBI): domain Eukaryota; kingdom Viridiplantae; phylum Streptophyta; class Magnoliopsida; order Malpighiales; family Rafflesiaceae; genus Sapria; species Sapria himalayana. The sequence goes on from JAREIK010000385.1 coordinate 4,190,819, forward strand.
AAGACACGGCTGGATCTCATGATAGTGTTGATAAAGGTTATCGTATGAGATGCATCACATCATGAATGAATAGGCCCATAACAAATGACAACAGAGTGGGTAAAAAAAATTTTCAACATGTGGTATTGCCATAAATCATTATTTATGGCTAGAAGTCTATCTCTCTTGTCAATGCATAGTAGCTGATAAAATCGTGTGTGAAGTTGAAATAAGAGGACTCATATTTTTCTAGAATGAAAAAGATATTGATTACTATCTAGTAGTGCATAACAAGTATTTGCCTACTAGGGATGGAAGTTTCATTATATGTATTACTTTCAAGGTGAAAGTGAGTGAGAACTCCTTTCACAGCTTTGAAAAGTCACGATCTTGATAAGAGTATCATCTTTGACCCAGGGAATCAATGAAAACCTTAATGATTAAAGTTTATGTAGAGCATCAAACTTCAAAAATGAATATTAGAGAAAAGTGAAATACACGAGGACGTGCAAGATATTGAGTGAGAGAAAATGTCATGGACTTAACATGTGCGTTAAGAACCATAGCTGAAGACTTTATTAAATATCAAATATACTTACGAGTTTGAGTAAAAATGGGTAAGAATACTTTAACAAAAGGGTACACGTGTATTGAAAATGATACTTCTTTAAAGTTCAAGTATGTTGATCCTATTAAGTTTGGGAACTTATCGCTAATCTAGGATTTCACTATGAAGAAGAGTATTGGCCTACCATATATATACTAGTCGAAAATTAGAGCCAATCTCCGAATGAGCCTGTGGCAAACCTAAGCCAATCAATATAAAGGCATGATATATAACATAGTAAGTTGGGACTCACAATAATATGGATTGTGATGCTGTCACACGAGCTACATTATTGTGTCAACGAGCAGACCCATGATATTAAATACTTACAATGATTGACATTTGATACTTTTTGTTTCACCATTTTAATTATCATATCATTATCACTTTTAATATAATTAAACTTATATTTCCAATATTTCGTCTTGCTATAATTAATCATAAACCCCCTAGACTCAAGTGTAACCCTCCAAATTTCGAATTTTCTATCCAATTCTTCTTCAATTTCATCAATCAATAATATATTATCTACGAATAACAAACTAGATGTATCAAACAGGCCGAGCTAGGCCGGCCCATCCCAATTTTGGATCCCCCAACCATGCTACTATGTCATGCCTAGCCCGACACAGTATCTTCAGGCCAGGTTCGGCATGGCCCATAGGTTCAACCGATTGAGAAACCGTGCTAGGTCGGGCTCATACAGGCAAGTTCTGGCCCGTACGGACTAGTTTTTAAATTTTAATAAATTTTTTTTTAAGATTATGTTATTTATGTATTCATTATTTAGTTTATGTTTAAAAATTTTTAAATTTTATTACTATAAAAGTTTATTTTTTAATATTAATTATTTTTACTTTTTAATAATTAGTTAATATTAATTATTTTTAATACTTTATACTTTATGTGTATCAAACTATCAAATATCAGTGTAAGTATATTAAATATTTAAATATGAATTAATAAAATATTAAAACTTAAATATGAATTAAAATTTAAAATCACTGCAAAATAAAAATAAAAAAAAATATTAATGTTTTAACTTTCAAGCATCACAACTAAAAATTAAACAAATACAAATGACAAAGTCAAATATAATATAAAAAAATGAGTAAAAAAAAATTAAAAATCAGAATCAGACATAAATGTCGCAATCCAGCAATCGTCAACCATCAAGCATCATCAATCGTCAATTATCATATCATTATCATCTTCAATGTCAATATTATCAATATATGGATCATCATTAGTAATCAACTTCTTCACTTTTGCTACAGTTACAATATAATCCAAGATGCCCAAACTCGGATTCTCCCAATTCTTCATGCATGCTAAAGTCTCAACAATAACTAGACATTATTTTGATTTTTTATCTGAATTTACATTCATTGGAATAGAAAAAATAGATTGCGATATTATGTTCGTCACCAGAAAAGTCAGTATATCCCATGTCATCTTAGATAGCACGGGAAAGATAGACTCGTATAATTTTCATTACTATAATATATCAAGATTTTTAGTATCAAAATATGATATGATTGAATAATAATCATTATTTAAGTATCGAAATAGTTTACTCATATTCAACAGTCTACCCCATTATTTCCCCCTCAATAACTGAATAGAAAAGATATCATCTCTGAATATGATATTCATGTCTGTACTCAGAGCATCACTACTACTACCATCATACCTATTATCATAGTATGTAAAAAACTTAGTCAACTTCTTATTGATGAACGTTTTAGGTGGATCTTCTAGATTCATACATGATGAAATATAAGTTAAAATATTTTCTATCCCTTCCACCTTAATCCCATGGTCCATACAGGTAGCCAGACAATAAAGAGATGAACACCATTTCACTATAATCCCTAAATTTATTAATTATTATTTATTTTTCCAACTGATAATATTTTAATATATAGTTCCCAGATGTGGACCTAAGAATTCTATGATATGTAGGCTAAAAATATGTCTGCATGAGACTGATTACTCTTTAATCCTTCGAAAATCTAAACGGAAGACTCGTTATGATGATCAGTTTGGTCACGCATTCCCTTCTCAACTTGATGCGGCATATGGAGGTAAATTTTAAGATTGAACGAGATCCAGCTTCAAAAATTTTTACCGTTGAGTTGGTTTTGCCTAGGATTTAATACACCATATTTTTTGGTACATAGTTTAGCATGCCTCATAAGCTGCCCAGCACCACACAAAATCTTACAATTTAAAATTTTCTTATAATATTTGTACTGTGCCTATTCTCATTGACATCCATAAAATTTTTTTGTTTTATTATATTAAAATAAGTCATAACTATTGACATCCTAGCTTTTTATTTTTTATATATTTGAGTCGAGGCAACAGGAAAAACCAAAGTTTCGATAGTCTTGGACCTTTGCGTAGGATTTTCATTTTCTAAATTAAAATTAATTTCATTTTCATTATTTATATTACTATTTGTCATTTTTTAATTTTTTATTTTTTTTAGACTAGAGAGCAGAGTAGAGAAAGAAAAATACTAGTTAACAGTTAACTAATTAAAAAAATATGAAATACTCACAAAGCATAAACAAAAATGCATTAATTTTAGCTTTTTTATATTCTCATTGCACGCATACCAAAAATCTAAACACCAAAGCCAAATTATGAGTCCCAAAAAGCCAAGTCAAAATCTAGAGAGAGAAAATTAGGAGAAAGAGAAAGAAAATTAGAAAAGAGAAAAATAAGAGCAAGAGAAAAGACAGCAAAATAATGAGATGATTTGTATTTTTGAAAAACATAAATCTTAGAGAAAAGATGGAATTTTATTGATCAATGAAAAAAAAATATTTTTTAAAATTTTTTTTTTTGATTTTTAAAAATTTTAAATAATTTAAAAAGGGACAAAATCTTTAGGACCATCAGATTCTGCTACATAGTCGTTGGAAGTGAAATCCAACGACTTGGATTGAATTTTTTTTTTCGTTTTGGTTAGTTTGACCGTTGAACCAACACAAACAATCCATTCCAGAAGCTTCAGCTTCTAGAATAGCCGTTGGGGTGGACTTGAACTCGGGTCGAAAAAGACCACGGGTCTAATTTCGGGCCCAACAGAACTTTCGGATCCGTCGGGCCTCAAGATATTGGTTCAGGTCGGGGCATCTTGCTGACTAGGTTGAGGCAATTCTCGGCTCATGCTGAGAAATTATGCCCACGAGCTTCGGTATAGGGCCATGTCTAACCTGACACAAGGTGTGTAATGAACAGGCCCCGCACAAGCATGGGCATTGGTCATTCCCATGCCATGCCGGGGCAAGCATGACCGAATCATGCCATGCCGGGCCAAGCATGATTGAATCATGCCATGCCGGGCCAAGCATGACCGAATCATGCCATGCCAAGCCAAGCATGACCGAATCATGTCATACCGGGCCAAGCATGACCAAATCATGTCATACCGGGCCAAGCATGACCAAATCATGCCATATCTCGGGTCGGACCAGTCCATTTGACACCTCTATAACAAATACCAAAAAATATTTTCTTAGAGATACCTGTCAATTCATTTCTACTTAATATAAAAATACAATGAATAAGAAATAATTATTGATGTAGTCCGACAACATAAATTCAAATTAACTCTCTAAAATTCTAATTTCTCTTCTTAATTTACGTTAAATTATTTTTGCCTAATTTTCATAGTGTTACTCATGAATTTAATATCTTGATAGTTATTATAATCTTGAATATCTTTTATTCTTATACATTTAAATTATAATATTTTATTTCAATCCAGCAATGATCTCTTTGATCCTCATCTTTCACTCTTATGAGACCCTCAAACATAAATAGGGATAATTCAGGCTAAAACATTCATTTTCTTAAGAGCATGTATAATATCCATGAGTTTTATCTTGGCTACATATCTTAAGTTTAATCCTTTACTACCCTAAATATATCATCAACCTCATCTATCACTCTCATGACCCTTATCCTAGCTAGCTTATATATATATATATATATATTATTTTCTTATTATTTATTTTATAGTTTATCATACAACTTATCATACATCTTATATTTATTTCATTCACTATTCTTACATTTTTTTGCCTCATAAAATTTTACAGTATTTTTATTTTTTTGTATTTCTTTAAAATAAACTCGTTTCTTCTTAATAGTTTGTATAATAAACTATAAACTATCCTGATGGTGTTCTCCATAACATTGCTTGCAAGATGTTGGTCACAAATGATCGAACACAACCAACATGTAACAAAAGACCATATAAACATGTTGACAAATGCATTTTCTCCTCATGTGGTAACACCAAAAATAGTATAAACCACTAGCATTGACAACTCACCTTCGTGCGTGCCAAACTCATTGAGAGTTTGTCCCTACAAGTGGTCCCCAAGATGGGCACCAAAAAGAAAGCACAAATTCTCCAATTAGTTTGTCAAGTTCACGAACCCATGATCTCTAATACAATGAAAAAGATAAGAAAGAAAGAAAAAATGATTACATGACACTTAAGAAAATAAGGAATAAGTGCACACAAAGGCAAAAATAAAAAAAAAAGACCTTGGAACACCCTTATATATTGAGCACTCCACAACAACTAAAAAAGAAACAATAAAGTTAACACTTCGAATCTAAAATACACATAGTAAAGCTAATTTTCAACTACTTTGTTAGCAAATTTTAAATTATTATTTTTCACTAAAAAAGCAAGCTAACAACTAGTTTTTTTTTTAAAATATTGCAAGCTAAAACTAAATGCCTCGAGGATTTAAAAGAACAAACATATATCAAATACAATTCTTTATCAAAAGTCATGACTAAAAGATTTGGCTATTGTCAAGAATGGGAGGCAAGAAAGATGTGGAGAAGTAATAGCTAAAATTGAAGAGAAATTACAGTGGATCATAAAATGTGAGCTTAGCAAAGATATTTGAAAATACAAAACTTACAAGATATCAACATGTGCATTGGTAATGGCAGTAAAGTTCATGTGTATTTCTTTTATCATACCCAAACCACACCTCTCTCTCAGAATCTCCACCTTGATTAATCCTTCAATTCTGCATGGAGAGGCTGTCATTAAAGTGTCAAAAATTTCATCATACTTACCCTCTTTCCATGTTGTTTAAAGCTAATATTACCTTCAAATAAAAGTTACAATGGTTGGAGCATGATATCCTCCAATTTTAGCAAAGCAATTCTCATTTCTATCCATACCAATTAGATCTAGAATCCAAAAATAAATACAAAACTTGAATTTGAAAAAACAATATGCTCAAATCAAAAAAAAATTGTCAGGAAGAATAATCTTTTCAAAGCTAATTCAATGACTTGACTTCCATGGCACTAGTGAAGCCAATTTCTCCATCACTTATGTGAAAACAAAGAAAAATACTCTGAGTAGCAATAATGTGGTAACTAGCTGACATAAGTGTAGAATGAACTGGTGCTACAGATATATGATGATTAGGCTGCCCTGCCCAACCTAACAAGATGAAAATGATCTGGCCCAGTTAAACAAATAGTGCCGGTGCTAGATTCCAATTGTTAGGCAGTAGGTTGGGCTGGGTCTGGCTAACAAATAGTCCTGGGACATGCGCCCAGGCAGCGCACGAAGCATGGCACGACCCAACCATGCCATGCAAGGCACAACTCAATTCAGAGCCGTGCCTGGACATGCTGCGAGCTAGCATGCAGCGCGCCTTGAAAATATTTGTAATACACTCATTGGTAATTATGTAGACGATAATTATTAAACCATTCTGAATCTTTTTTCATATAAAATAGTAATCAATTTTAATATGCTTTGTTTATTAGTAAAATACCAAATTAGCAGTAATATGCCGAATTATTTAACTATCACAGTAAATTATCATTGACCTTGGAGCTAATAAACTCAACTATTCCAATAAGTAACTAATTTATTAGAGTTCACAAGTAACTGATATCATAACCATGTATTTTGATTCTACATTACATCTAAAAATTATAGTTTGACATTTATTTTCCCATCAAATAATATTATCTCAAAGAAATGTACAAAACTTACTAATCAGTCACCACTCAATAATTACTAAAGCCTAACTAAATTTTGAGCACGTCTTTACAAGATATGCTCATGCTCTGAATAAAATCCTTTGTCAGGGAACCCACTTTACATATTTAAGAATCATAAGAATAACATCCATATGAATTTATCTGTGAGAATATAAAAAATAACTAATTATACTAATAACATAAATAATATCTAATATGATCATTATTAGATAATTTAGCTTGTATATGACTCTTTTATATCTGCATCAACTAACTTAAGAGTCAAAATATACAGACTAGGCTAGAGTCATATCAAGTAATGAGTTGATCAGAATGCATCACATCATGCCAATAACATCCGAAATATCTAAAAGATATATCCAAGAAAAAAAATTATACGTTCTGAATGTGCAACCTTGATTCCCAAAAATATACTAAGACATCTCAAAATTTTCCCATTAAAAAAAATCAACAAAATAATTTCAATTGTGATATATCTAACTAATCATCTTATATAATCAAAATATTATTAACATATATAAGTAATATTATATATTATCTTTTTAATTCACGTCGATAGAAACATGTTCTCTAAAGAGAACATGTTAACTATAACCTACAAAATTATTTTAGGCCACAAAGAGTCTCCTATAATCTACATATCATGCTTGCAATCTTCAAAATAGTAAAAGCTAGTAATTAGTACATAATTACCTCCTCAAGATCATAATAAATAAATATATTTTTCTTCCAACTAATATACAATCAACCTATAAGAAACAACATATCGTCCAACTAATAATTTATATCATAAATCTATATAAACTACTTGGCTACCAGCCTAACCTTAAGCCAATCAACCTTTACTTTAGATATGATCTTCATTGAGTACACTAACTTATATCTTACTATAAGCATACATGAAGGTTTTGAACTAAATTCCATGAATAATTGGAAGTAACTGCACTTAATTATTCAATATAGTCTTTTGTCATCCTAAATAACTAAGTATCTCATAAAAAATATGAGGGATCTAACTATTCTCAAGAAATGACAAAAAATTAGAATATATAATATAAAAAAGATAATGAGAGAGTATATGTGACAATGAGTTCTTGGTAAAACAGAACATTAATTTTTTCCATTGAGAATTCAAAAAGTCAAAGTCAATACTCTAAATTAAATCAATATTAATTTCTTCTATTAGAGTACAAATGTATCTATCATCATGTCTCCCAACCATTATTTCCCCTTCTCGAAAAGAGTCATATCTTGTGTTATATAAGATACTCATACTTACCTCATCTTAGCACACATTTCAAAGAGATATCTCATTATTTTTCTTAAAATCAAATATTTTAGTAGTATTAAGTGCATGAGCAACATCTCATATCACTCTACGAGGAGAAATAATAGAATAAAAAAATGACTATCACTACCAAGTACAAACATGTGTTCTCTTGGATTAAGTCTTTAAATAATACTTATACACAAAGAATATCATATTTATACTCGTAATGATCATCCTAACCTTAAGTACGTAGCACTCATGCCTTTTTAAGTACTAGAGCACCCAAAGAATAAGTATTTTAATGGCATGAACTATCATTTTCTCTCAATTCAAAACGAAATAATAAATAAAATAATTACAATCAAAAATTTTTGATAAAAATATAAAAAAAATTCATCTTAAATATAAAAACTAATATAATATACAACTTGAGAGAACAAAAAATAATATTCAATTGATTCAAAAATTAAAAGTTAATATTATTTATCCTAAAAATATCTAGAAATATTTATATGTAGCATGATTGTTCTAAACGTTTCTACAAAATATCAATTCTTTCTTAAATCTATCATATTATGAGCATGAGCATCAATACAAGAAATTTATTAAATTATTTTATGCTCCTTTGATAAATATATTTTAAAATATTATTATTTCTTAATATTCAAATATCACAATCAAATTATATTTTTACTCTTTTATAAAATTTCATAAATATAGATACATATTAAGATTTTTTCTTTAAAAATAGACAAACATATATATCGAGTATAATCGTGAACAAAAATAAAAAAAATATCTCAACCTATCATATATGTCATTTTGCATGGTCTCCAAATATTTGAACCTCTAGTATTCTCTCCTAGCTGACATGTTTTGTAATTTATAAAAGATTAAAAGTCATTTCATTGATAATCAGCTCCAAAATGTTTAGTTTATCCGCTAATAATTGTCCAAGCTAATAGCGTATAATTAGTGAGTCAATAAAAGTCTATCACCTTGAGAAACTCTTGTGAGTGAAAACAAATTTGTACTTTCCAAAAAAGTCATCAACCCAGCTAGCTGATCATGTATAAAAATATCAAAAAAAAAATATTACAATTCGGTCATTTAATAAAGTAACTGACTAAAAATAAATTATAATAAAACTCATATATTTAAAAAATTGATATGAAAAATATATCAAATATTAACATTGGTTATACTCCACAAAAAAAGTAAATAAAATAAAATCAACTATAACAAGAAAATTGACTCCAAAATCTATGACTCAGGAGTCTAGAATAGAGTAGTGAGTAGAAAAATTCATATACATATGAGAGTTTCAACTAAAACTAGCAGTGCCTAAGGAAAGAAATATGTAATACTCTTGAGTAGATCCAACTGAATAAGCATAGCATAACCAATAAATATACATGTACAAATTTCATCTTGAGTAGATCCAATACTATAGTCTTTGAATTGTAAAATATACTCTATAAGTCAAGATACAATATACAACATATCTCTTGAACTTTTACAAAAAAAATAAGTCATTGATAGTTTTCTCCCTTTTATGGCACTCCTATCAACTCTCTCATTACTATATGTGCAAAAGTTAATGTAAATGTTTAACTAATCATTTCAACTTTATTCGATCTATATTAGTAGTAGACACATAAAACATCTTCAAGTATATTTTTAAGCAAATTAAAAATATCCTCTCATTATTTAGTATACTATAAATCTAATCATTCAAATTCCTTAATATAGTTTATTCTATCAAGACATGTATCACACTTATCAATCATCTCACACAATTGTATCCAAACTATATAGTGAGTCTGTATGCTAAAAGCCAGGTTATATTATCATGCAAATAGAACATCCCATACAAGTACATCAACATTGTCAAAGCTCAAATTTTATTGCACATGTGACAAGAATCAAATATATTAATTATACTTAAATGAAATAATTATCATAAGTGAACCAATAATTATCCAACAATCATTATCACTCATATAACTCAACCTAATATGACAAATCCAATAGATATATCATGGATGACATACATTTGGCTCAAGAATTATATCCTCACCAAAGTCATCCACAACGAATATGTATCCTCATTAATTTATGACTCAATCATCTTAATTACATATAAGTATTTCTTTTCAATAATAATATTTCATATAGGAATATTAGCATAAGATATTTAGATAATCATCTCATGATACTCAAGTAAACAAAAAAATTAATAAAAAATATACTTTAATACATTATTAGTTTTCAGTATTTTTATACTACAATCAAATTAAATTTTTACCATTTGATAAAATTTCACAAAAAAATAATAATTTTTAAAATTTTTCTTTAAAAACATATGATCACATACATCTAATATAATTAATAATAAAAATAATAAAATATATTAAATCTATTTGTATATGTTACAAGATCCTCAGATATCTAAATGAATCATAAATAATGGGTTCCTATTAACACTTTCTTAATGTGTTAGAAAGACATTCCTATTATGCTCTTCTCACGGATACATCTCACACATAATAAAAGTTTTCCCCTTGATGCTCGATTCAATAATATTCAATTTATCCAATGATAAATAATGAAGCTAACAATATACAAAAAAAACATAAATAATACTAAAAAATCTAGAGGGATTCCTAAGGATGAAAAAGAAATTATAATTCTTCTCATTCAATCCTCAAATCATTAATCTTGTTGTATATAATTTACTTTGATAAACTATTTGTATAACTAAAATATATTTCTATTTTAATATTTTCATATAAGTACAGGAAAAAAAATATTAAGAGGCCGAAAATATAGTAATAGCATAATAACAAATGTCCCGCTATCTGGCCAGCAAGCCAAAAAATTTTTGGAGCAAAACCTGACACATCCGAGTAATCCAACCCACTCTATTTAATTAAACAGAGAAATTATATTAATATAACTTATTTTTATTTTATGTTTTGGGCTACTATTTTTCGGTGTGTGGAACTATTCATTTCTGATATTTTCTTCTTTCTATGTGATTTTTATCATAATTATTTTTTGCACATAAATTATAAAATATTCTAGACTTCTATTTTAGTTATAATCTATAAACACACAAGTATTTTTTTGATAGATGTAGCTAATCGTGTTGAATGACTAGTGAACTACATTATTTCGTACGTTTATGATGTGGTTTCTATTTTGTTTTTGATTCTGTTGTGCTTGGATTGTGGTTGTGGATATATCAGTTATTGTTCTTTGTTATTCTCATTTCTGAATCATAAACGTGGAAGCGAAATTGCCCAACAAATCCATATGGTCTATCAATCATGTACAAAAATATCATAAGCAAAAATTATAATATTATAATTTAATTACTTAGCAAAATAATTAACTAAAAATAAATTATGACAAAACTCAAGTACAAAATAAAATTATCAAAAGAATACACATAAGATTAACATTAACATACCTTCTGACTTATACAATAATATTATTAGTCACAACAATATCAAAGATTTTAGATTCAACAAAATAAAAATAAAGTTAGATCACGTAAAACATGAGTATTGCCCATTAAGTCTATGACTCAAGAGTTCGAGTGAGAATGAGTAAAGAAAAACAATAGAGATTAAAGTCTATGTTAGAGCTAATGGCCCTAAGAAAGAAAATCTAAAATACTTCTCCTTAGTATGTATAACAAGGCTAGTAGGTACACTCATAGAAATTCTAGTCTGAGTAAATCTAGCAATATGTTGTACAACCTCTAAATATGTTGTACAATCTCTATTGTGCCCGAATCTCTCAAAAAAATCATCACCAATTTCTTTCCTCTAAAAGCAACCCTTAAACCCTCATTGTCACCATGTGGAGATGACATTGTGATTATTTAACTAATCACCCCAAGTCTACTAGATTTGGAGTGTCATCTCACTAAGTATTTGTGTCTGCAAAATAGTATGTCACTCCCTCGATTAATATAAGTACAAAATATTATAAATCTAATCAATCAATCTCTTAAGCACAAACAGATATATTAATTCAAATATTACCATGTTAATCATCTCACATTATTGTGTCCAAACCACGTAATAATAATTTTATCTTGATCAGTCAATCTATATATCAATAACATAGTAATAATGTCATACAAGTAAAATATACTAATAAAATAAATCAACATAACTAAATCTCAAACTTTTTTTCACATCTAATAAGAACCAAACATATTTATGATACTCAAATTAATCAATTATCATAAAAAATCAATAGCCATCCATTGAACACCAATCAATGATTTGAATCAACTTTGGATAGCTCATCGAACTAGTATCTCATATATCTTTAGCCCAACAATCAGACTCTCATTAAAGATTCTTATAACAAATAAGTGTTCACTTTTGATTTCCATTAAGTTATCCCCAACAGTATCTTGTTGGGGATATCTTTAGCACAACAAAATAGCATTGTTGACAGCATCCAAACACCACAAAAAACACCGTAGCACCACTACACTATCACTTCCCACCACAGCACCATCACGACACATTGATTATGCCAACACAAAATCAAACTCACATAAAACTTACTACACCAACACAAAATTGACTGCACTACTATTTATAAATTCCAAACATCAATGATTACTACCACCACAAACATCACCATGCACCACCTACATTCAGACCACATAGCTTCCCATCAACCTTGCATGCCTCTAATAACATGTTAGGGTTTCAAAAAATTTGGGGAAGGACTGAGAGAATGAGTGAGAGGTGAGAGCGAGAGACAAGAAGTATGAAGAAAAAGTGAAAGAAATAGCAAAGGAAGAAGGAGAATAGTGAGTGAGAGAGAAGAGAGAGAGAGAGAGAGAGAGAAGAAAAAGAGAGAGGGGGAGGAGATATGGAGAAAGAGAGAGAGGAAGAAGAGAGGAGAGATGAAGAGAGAGAGAGAGAAGAGAGAGAGGGGGAGGAGATATGGAGAAAGAGAGAGAGAAAAAAGACAGGAGAGATTAAGAGAGAGAGAGAGAGAAGAGAGGAGAGAAGAAGAGAGGGGAGATGGAGAGAGAGAGAGAGGGAGAAGAGATGAGAGAAGAAGAGAGGGGAGATGGAGAGAGAGAGAGAGAGAAGAGAGGAGAGAAGAAGAGAGGGGAGATGGAGAGAGAGAGAGAGAGAGAAGAGAGGAGAGAAGAAGAGAGGGGAGATGGAGAGAGAAGAGAGATGTAGAGAGAGAGAGAGAGAAGAGAGGAGAGATGGAGAGAGGGGGGAGAGAGAAAAGAGGAGAGATGGAGAGAGAAGGGAGAGAGAGAAAAGAGGAGAGATGGAGAGAGAGGGGAGAGAGACAAAAGAAAGAGGAGAGAGAGAGGGAGAGGAGAGGGGGAGAGAGGAGAAATGGAGAGAGAAAGAGAGAGAGAAGAAGAGAGGGGAGATGGAGAGAGAAGAGAGATGTAGAGAGAGAGAGAAGAGAGGAGAGATGGAGAGAGAGAAGAGAGGAGAGATGGAGAGAGAGAAGAGAGGAGAGATGGAGAGAGAGAAGAGAGGAGAGATGGAGAGAGAGAGAGAGAGAAGAGAGGAGAGATGGAGAGAGGGGGGAGAGAGAAAAGAGGAGAGATGGAGAGAGAAGGGAGAGAGAGAAAAGAGGAGAGATGGAGAGAGAGGGGAGAGAGACAAAAGAAAGAGGAGAGAGAGAGAGGGAGAGGGGGAGAGAGGAGAAATGGAGAGAGAAAGAGAGAGAGAGAGGAAGAATAGAGAGGAGAGGGGGAGAAAAAAGAGAAAAAAAAGAAAGGAAAAAAAAGAAAAAGAAAGAGAGAGAGAGAGAGAGATAGTGAAAATAAAAGAGAAGTATGGAGGGAGATATAAAGAGAGGAGAAAAATATTGTTTTTATTTTATATATATATATATATATATATATATATATATATATATATATATATATATATATATATTCTCAAGTTAAAACAACTCACTTGTCAAATACTCCAATACAAATAAAAAAATAAAAAAATAAAAAAATAAAAAACTAAAAAAAATACAATAGAATTAGATCTAAACATTTATTAATTCTACATATAACACAATTCGTTTTGAGACTAGGGTTGCATTCCTAATGAATTTATAATGCAATTTTTTAATTCAAACTTAAAAAACATTATTAATGAAACATACTTTAAGGGATATATAATTGCAATTTCATAAAATTTGAGCTATGAACATCACCTAAACCATGCTTTTTTTCAAAGTGCAAGAAGAAATATCAGAAAAACAATTACTTTGAGTGCATAACATAATTTTTCATCAATCAAAAAGAATTGATTGGAAAGGCTTATTGATGAACTACAATAAAACAATAAATGCCGAATAAGACAAAAGGTATTATTCCAACTTTTAAAAAGATAAAAAGAACAGAAGGACTACTTGATGGCATGAACGATGTTAGTCGTTCACTTTGTTATCCGGTGCTAAACTCTAAAACTCTGAGCAAAGACATCTCACCATCAAAGAAGTCACCAAAATAACAATGTGGATCCGATACAACCATGGAGATGAAGTCTCTAAAGATGATTAAGCCCTATGGGTTTTCCCTGTCAAGAACCACATAAATGGAATGGAAAGAATTTTCTCAAGGTTTAGCTACATAACCACATCTTTGACGATGATAGTTGTGGTGCACATAACCATGAGACTCCGATGAAGGCAAGGCAATGGCTCCCAATTTTTCTTCGGGTTGCAACTCATTGCCATCAAATTCTTGGTCATGATAAATGATTGATGTTTTTTTCTATTTTGTTTTACTTTTCCCATGTAGTTCTAACATGGAAATACTAACATAATTCGGCAAGTATACGTGTCATGCCGAGTGATAATGGAGAAGGATATTTTGAGTAGCAAAGAGGAGAGCAATATTTTAGCATAACTTATAAAAGTTATTTTTTTCAAAATATTATAAAAACTAAAACATCAATTTTTTTTTTCTAATTCAAGCACTAAAATATCTTTTTCTCGATCAAAAAAAATAATACAATAAAGTATAATTGTCTTAGAACTAAAACATTGCAATGACGATGAGATTTATGAATTATATGAATTTTGATTACTTTCAATCTCATCTTTACTCACCACAAATGATACTAAATCTGATGTATTTGTAGATGTATCAAAAGGGCTGAGTGACCCGGTTCAGCCATGTCTGACCCGGTTCAGCCATGTCTGGCCCAGTCCGCCATGGTTTGGAATCGTGCCACGGGCAGGGTTAACCCTTGGCATGGTTTGTGCCTAGCCGGACGACATGGTAAACCAGCCCGGGGATCTAGCTAAATCTTTTTATAAATCTAACTGAAAAAATCAGGTACCAAACCAGTCCAACCTGACAAGTCCAAGAACAACCCGAGTATGAGTTGGGCCGGCAGGCCATGCCAAGCCGGCACTTCTCAAGCTATGCCATGCTAGGCATGGCACGATTATTGTATCGGGCCGTGCCGGGCATGGCATGGTGGCCCGATTAGGCCACCAAAAATGTGTCTGGTTGACGAAGGAAGGCCCATTTGGCACCTATATACACGTCATAGTTATGAAAGGCGTGTCTGAGGCGCGCCTAAAGCTCAGGCACCACCACTCCCGGGAAAATGCCTCGCTTCAGGCAAGGTGCAGGCGGGTGAGGCGCAGCGGGCAAGGAAGCATGGACACGGCACGGATACGTGTCCGATACGCCATGTGACGTATCATTGATAAATTCGTATCCGATACGCCACGTGGCGTATCGGACGGTGGCATATCGGACGGTGACATATCGGACATCCAGTGGGCGGCAGAGGGCAGGTGCGATTTGAGGGGGGGAGGCAGGGGGCGAGTGCGAAATGAGGGGAGAGGCAAGGGGCGGGCGCGAATTGAGGGGGGGAGGCAGGGGACGGGCAGGAATTGAGAGGAAGGCAGGCGGGCAGGAATTGAGGGGAAGACAGGCGGGCAGGAATTGAGGGGAAGGCAGGCGGGCAGGAATTGAGGGGGAGGCAGGCGGGCGGGAATTGAGGGGGAGGAGGCAGGGGCGGGCGGGAATTGAGAGGAAGGCAGACAGATGGGAATTGAGGGGGAAGGCAGGTGGATGGGAATTGAGGGGGAAGACAGGCGGGCGGTAAAATAAAATAAAATATTTTAATAAAATAAAATAAAATATTTTTATTTTATAAAATAAAACAATATATTTTTATATAATATAAGATAATTTTAAAATATTATTTTATAAAATAAAATAATTATAAATATTATCTTATAAAATAAAATAAAATACAATATTTTTATTTTATAAAATAAAAATATATTTATTTATTTTATAAACTAAAATATTTTAATTTATTTTATTTTATAAAATACTTAATATTTATAAAGAAAATAATTTTTATTTTTAATTTTATTTTTTTTATCATGACGTATCCTAGCCATATCCGTATCCTAGTTTTTTAAAATTTGCCGTGTCCCCGTGTCCCCGTATCCTGCCGTGTCGTATCCTCGTGTCCGTGTCCGTGCTAAACCAAGCAAAACACAAACACCAACACTAAAACCAAAATCAAGATCATCTAGCTCTAAACATACTCCTACTCTTGCTTTGATTGATAAAGATGAAGAAATGATCTATTCATCGGGAGAGGAAGATGAAGAATGGGGAGAGTGAAAGATTAATGATGGAGATGATATTGATGAAGACTTTATTTATTTAGATTTAGATGTAGATACATGAATATTTATTTTGTTTTAGAATTTTAAATGTTTGTTATTTTGTTTTAAAATTTTGAATGTTTGGATGATGAGAACACTATTAATATTTGATTTTTATCTTTGATGTTCTTTAGTTTATTATTAGATAAAAATTAAAGACTATATTTAGTAAAATATATAATTTTTATGTGTATTAGGCTAGGTGCGCCTCAAGTGCGCCTTACGCCTTAAGGCCCCAAAAGGATTTTGCGCCTCAGTGTTTCTTGTGCCTTAAATAACTATGATACACATGCACAACAATTTCTCCTAATCAACTCCTAAATTATTCCACCCGGATAGAATCATTATTATCTTCAAACTTCTCTAACTGGATCCTAATATTCCCATTGTTGGAGAACCAAGAAACAAAGATTTAACAAACCGATAATACTTATGGGATGAGTTATGTTATTATTTCAAATAGATTTTAAAAATATAATAATTTGTTAAGTGATGGCAGACTCTTCTCTTGTATGCCTATATTTTAGAACACCAAATGAAGACAATAAACTAGAGTGGTTGGCATCATCCGAACATCTCTCTTTTAAATTAACAAATTCCAAACCACTTCATAACCAAAGCATCATATATTTATGAAGTGATTCATTTTATATATTATATTTAAAAAAATTTAATATTAAAGAATTTTAATTATTTTAATATATATATATATAAACAAAACTTATTTGATAAAATTAAATAATTCAATTATAATCAAATTACTTATTCCAATTAAATACATATGTATATTTCAAATAAATAAATTCTTTAATATATTTTGACTCTAGATAAGACTACGTAAAGGATTCTGATCTAAATAATATATCGGACTCCCGATATAAATTATTTAGCATAATAATTTGCATTAAATATAATTCATAATATCACAAAATTATAATTATATTCGCTCACTTATTTAAAATTAATTCATATTTTTTATTACTTGACTATAATTAAACTTCATATATTAAGATTACAGGTATTTATTGATTAAATCAAATCACTAATAATTTAATTCAATCAATCTCCAATTATTTCCTTTATATTTTCCACTTAACTTATTTAAATTATCAAATTAAAATTTATTTGTAAGATTTGACAATATTAAAACTTATATGTTTTCTTAATGAGAGATCATTAATTCATTTGATGAATTCTATCATTAATCAATATTCACTATATACTTGATAAAGTTGTCTAATTCATAGAGTTCTCAATTCTATTTTTAAACTTTATTCCTTATGAATCAAAATAACAATTAATAAGTATACATAAATAATTACTTCTAAATAAAAATAATATTATTTATAATAATGGTACATTTGTTAAAAAAAATTAGTATAAAATAATTATAAATTATTAGTCTTATTCAATACACTCAAATATACTAACACTAAAAAATAAAATTTTTATCATTCATTATAGTCAAGATAAACCTACAAAAATCTAGTATTAAAATCTTACCGATAAATCGTACAGTTCTATCTAGATTATGAACAATTTATATTTCATAATAATTGATGTTTCAATTTTTTATGCATAAGTTAATCTCTATGCACTAAATTATATACAATGAATAATAAAGTAACACATGTATTTTTTACAAATTCAACTCTTTATAAAATCTTTTATTAAAATAACAAGAATATATAAATCAATAAAATAACCAAAAATAACTTTTAATATAAATCAGTTCCAAACACCCATTAAATTAATATTCAGGTATCTTAGTCCAAGCAATATTATGTTCCATTACTGAATAAGAAAACCATAAGGAGGGAGAAGAAGAACAATATTAGCAAAATTTTCATGATGGGAAAACTTTAATGTCATGCTGCAGCTTGTTCCCCATCCACCAAACATCAATGCTAGTAGCGCAACTACAACATCCACATTCCACCGTGTCAGAAAAGACATGCTGCCGATTCTAACAGCTTCGCGGCAGCAATAGTCAATTGTAGCACCAAACAAGTTCCTAAAACTAAAGGAGGTTCTTACAGGGAAAGAAACAGATCGAGAACTAACATTACTTTCGTTTAAGAACAGCTAATGATGAGGTAATGTAAAACACTACGAACCAGATGAACATCCAAAAATTCAATGCGGCGGCAACATGAAATGTGACGGGGTGGTTATTTCGACCCTTTCGCTTTTCCAACCTCCAAGAACTCTGCCCCTTATCCAAAATCCGCCTCCTTATCTTGGAATGGAGGTTAAGTTAGATGTCAATACTGAGACCCTGCTCATGCGGGGACGATAAAAAAGAAAGAGGGGCGGAGTGCCATATTCAGATTGGTAAGCGAGCGTGCTTGATTCCACTATATTCAGATTTTGAAGTCGACTTCAGCAGAGTTTGGAGTTTGGTATCACGTTTAAAGGATGGATTCCCCTTCACGCGAATTTTGAGGAATCTGTGAGTTTCTGTTTCCACGTTGCAATTCTGGTTCTAGGATTTTAATATTTTTAAACTCCAATAAAATAATTGAAAAAAACGAACTGAATTTTTAATATTAAAAAAAAACAAAAAATAATCATCTCTTCACCTTGCATATTATGTAGAAATTAAGTTTTAATTAGCATAATGTAATGATGAATACATTACATACAAAAAATTAAAAAAAAAACATAAAAAAAGAAATCCAAACATTTTGTTAAGTTCATTTTGTACAAGAATCGACAACGCAAGAAAAAAGAAATGAAAAATACAAATAATTTTCAATAAAAAAATCAGCTAGATAAATAAGAGCCATTTACAATTACTTACATTATTATCAATATATACATATATTCCCGGAAAATATATACACATTTGAATTTTTATTTATCGTTCAACTTCGCTCTAATCGAGAAAAGGAACCAGCTTTGCATTATCAGCAATTCAATTTCTCGTGTAGGCATTGGCAAAATCTATAATTTGATGTTTAAGGTTCTGCAAAAAAAAAAAAAAAAAAAAAAAAGATTTGAGTAAATATTAAATATAGAAATTCAAAAAAAATAAAAACTAAGAACCCATATCATTTTTTTTCTTTTTGGAATCCATATATTATGGCTGAATTACCTTTAGCTCCTTGTGGAGCACAATGAATATCTCCTTCAATAGTAGATGTCTCTGCAAATTGCACCCTTCAATGTTAGAACACACACACACACACACACACACAAAATTAAAGTCTCATTTTTTGTTTTGTTTTATTTAATTTTTTTTTTGTTTTATTTATTTATTTTTTGTTTTATTTTTTTTATTTTAATTAGTTTATTTTATTTTTATTTTATTTTTGTTTTTATTTTATTTTTTTTTTCACTCACATTTAAAGGTGAAACTTAACTTATCCAAGTTAAAAATCTCTTTAGAAAAAACAGCAAGTAGCAGAAGAAGTCACACTTGCATTAATCTTGACATTTATATCCTTCAAGTTTTCAATTACTTACATACGAATCCTAAGAGAAAATAGTATTTTTACGAGAGAAAATAAGGGCAATTTTGTCAAAACTAAGAATTTTTTTGGGGTGGAGAGGTGTGAGAGATTTATGTTCTAATTTGAGGAGATTATTTGTCCCGTATAATCAAGTATCCCCAAAACCAGCTTATCTAATTTAAAAATTTATCTGAATTAAATCTCTCATCCTGAATCCATCTTGCTTAATCAAAAATGGTTCTATAGCTAGCAAGTTTCTACTTATATTTTAAAAACATACTTTTTAAAATTTTTTAATTTTTTTTTATTTTTATTTATACATTTATTTTTTTTCTTCTTTTGTCTGGCCAAGCAAGAAGATGGACATATAAAAAAGGAAAAAAGAAACATACGCTTCCACATCGGCGATATGATTGCTTCAGCTTGAGCAAGATGGCGTGATACACGTTCATATCCCTTCCTCTTGCAACATCAAGATCGGTTGCCAATTTTTGAAACTCGCTCCTACGCACACACCACCACCACACCACAGAGCATATTAAAATGCAAACTATCACGCAAGAGACAAGACAAGAATTCACCCTATGAGCCAACACGAACCTGTAGCTCTGCAAGATCTTGTTCAAAGAGCAGTAGCTACTGTACTTTTCGGTAAATTCCTCCAAGTATTCTTTATACCTGCATAATTTCCATCAACTTAAGGTTAATGGGCTGTTTAATAACGCACTTAAAATCTTCAAAACCATTGAAAATTAAAATTTTCACTGAATTGACAGTAGAGGTGTCAACCGGGCCGGCCCGGCCCAGCACGAGGCAAGGCACGGTTCAGCCGTGCCTGGGCCGGCCCAGCACGGAAAAATTCCTTGCCCGGGCCCGTGCCCTGCCTGGGTAAGGCACGAGCCGTGCCGTGTCGTGCCTGGCCCATGCCGTGTTGTGCCTGACCCGACACGGTTCGGCCCGCGGCACGGCACACCGGCACGGGTTTGTCCCATGCCGGGTGTCCCGTGAGCCCGACCCCACGATGGCCCCTCCAGCAAAAAAAGACCGCGGGTGAGGTCTGAATCGACCCGACCCGCGGTCCCCCCCGAATCCTGACCCGTACGGACATGCAAACCCGAGCGGGCCAGGCAAGAGCCCGGCACGGCGGGCCGTGACGGGCTCGGTTTTTTTAAACCGTGCCGTGCCGAAGCACGGTCGTGCCCTAAAAAAACGGTCCGGGCCGGGCCGCGCCGGGCCGGCCCATTTAACACCTCTAATTGACAGTTTAAGTCGTTTGATAAAAAAAAAATTGGAAGCTAAAAATTTAAAATTTTATTATAACTTATCTTAAGAGATAAACTACCAAAAATTTTATACAAAACTGAAAGAGATAACCTGGCTACGAAAGTCAATATAAAGATTTTTATGCAGTTTATCTACCATAATATTTATATTTACAAGAGAGAAATATACAAAGCTCCTCTCTAATAGAGCAATCATATCTTTCCGTTCTTTCAAGCATCATTGATTATTTCAAGAATGCTCTCACTTTGGATTTTTGGATTATAAAATCAGCAATGAATATTTATATTACTGATAATTATATCTCCTTCACTATGATTTTTTCTTATTTTAAAAATATTATTATAAGAAATAATAAAAATTCTAGAGTATTTAGATATATAATATTGAATTTAAATCTTTGTTATTTTCTAGTATTATAATTATTTATGGTTCTGTTATTAGCTTATTCTATGTGAATTTTCTTTTCAGAAAACTTAACACTGACTATATCTTTATTTCTACCTATATTTATTTAAAGGATTAAAAAAATTCTAATAAAAACTATATTTAGAATAAAATAGAATGAATTTTATATTCTCTCTTTAGCAATAAAATCTCTTTTTAGATATTTTAGATCGGTTAAGTATCATTGGACAAGTTACAAATATTTTATCATAATATTAAAAATATTTTGACTCTATAATATAAGACATGTCGATAGAAAAGCTTACCATAGCTTCATATCCTATATATCAATCTAATTTGAAGGGTGGCTTATTCAATTTAATACACTCATATATATATATATATATATATATATATATATAAGGGCATAATAGATAATAGATATGTTATGTGATAAGAAATTAGGTAATTAATTATTTTTAAAAATGATTGCCCATGATTCACATAGAAATTCTCTCACTTTGAACATAATTTTTTTATATTTAATACTTTACATAAAATAATAAAAAATTAATTTAATAATTTTTTTAAAAAATTTATGATAATATATTAAAATATATATCAGATTGATTAAATATTTATTAATTTGATTTTAGATTATGAAATGACACGCCAAAATTATTGTGCTGGCACATTTCTAAAAAATGAGATTGACAAAACAAATAATGAATATTTAATTGAGATAATTTGGGAACTCTTATTTAAAAAAAGAATTTCATATATTTTTGAGAAAATATAATTTTATTCACAATTTATCTTATTAATCGGATGTCCCCCTATATTACGTCTCCTGATTAAATAACTTGCTTTTCAAAGATTTAGGATATATTTATATTATTCTAGATAGTTATTCAAGAAGAAAAAGGTTTAAGATAACATTCAAGGACATGAGATGTGTTTTATTTAAATGTTACAATACTCAAAGAAGATATAAATATTTTTCACTAAAAATTAATATAATTTTAGTGAGGTGAGATATTATTTTTTTGACTAGAGGTCCAAATCTTATTTTTAATGAGCTTATGAATAGTATAAATTTAGATGTTGCATCTATATTTATCACCCTCCTTTCTTTATTATAGCCCTGCATAGAGCACTAGTTAATAGATAGAGCCAGTTATTATCTACAAATGAATAAGTTGATACTTAATTTAAAGTTACACAATAATCCATGAGTGTACCCTAATACATTCTCATATTGAGGTTATATTAGAAGAGAGATATATACAACCTTCTCAGACAATATACAAGCCTACTGGAGAGTCAAAAGATCATGCAGTCAGCCTCTAGTCTAGGCCTGTCAAAATTCAACACGACACGATTAACCGACATGATTAACCACTGATTAAACGGGTTTGGGTGAGACCTAAACGAGTTGAGGTGATAAACGAGTCAACCCATTTAACACGTTAAATAAATGGGTCATGTTTGGGTGAGACATACTAACTCGTTTACCCATTTAAATAAACAGATAAATAGTTAAACGGGTAGTTTGCTATGTTAAATGAGCCAGACATGTGGTAAACAAGTAAATGTGTCAAATGAGTAGTTTATCGTATTAACCCGACCCAACCCAACCCGTTAAAATTAGACGTGTTAAACGAGTTACTCGTTTATAAAATGGTTGGTGTTTGTGTTTCAATTTTATACTCATTTATTAAACGTGTCGTATATGGGTTTAAATATTTTTCACCCATCACCCATTTTACCCGTACCCATTTAACCCGTTTAACTCGTATGACACCCCTGCTCTAATCTTAACTTTCTGATCACTTTTAGAAAGAGAAAGAGATGTACGCATTTTATTTTATTTTTGTTTTTTTATTATTTCTCTTGCCAGTACTAAGATATTCACATCTCCTGAAATATTATCTCATCGAGAATAATATCATGTCATACTGAAAAAAATAGATGGCAACCACTCTGATGGAACTCAGGTGTTCACTATGAAGAAAAATCTAGATAATAATATACATTGACTTCGTGCGAGGCTTATAGCGAGAGAATTCACTTAAACATTCAATGTGAAGGACCGTGACATACTTTATAGTTAAATAAAATAAATAAATAAATATCTCTTCACGGTGATTCTGAAGAGGAATTATACTATATATGAAGCAACCACTTGAATTTTGAGTAGGGTAATCATAAATAATTTACAGATTGAGGAATACACTATATGACATGAAGTATTCAAGAAGAATCAAATTTATAAGATTTTCACATGTGATCATTTAATTTGAGTTGCACAAATATAATACTGACTATGAAAGATGATAGTTGTGGATCATTCAACTCAAAAATTATCTTTAGTGATAGATTCAAATGAAAATTTTCAATATATTCAAATATTTATTAAACATAGAGAGTTTATTCTACGAGAAATATCAACTTGTCACAGAGGAGATATGCACTTAATGTCTTTGTAGAGATTGCCCTTTTGCATTATACTCCTGCAAGAACTCCTATTAATTCAAGTAGCGACTCCACCTCTAATGTATTCTCTCCAGTTGACTCAATTATTTATGATTGTTTATTTGGACTATGATCATGCTGGATATAGTACACATAGTTAATAAAAGTAATTATTTTATAGATTCTCCTTTACAGGTTCATATTCGTACACCTCTTTGTATATTAATGTATGTTAAAAAATCTTTAAATTTGAGTCGAACACTGACATGTATCGAGAGAGATAGCCTACGACAAGATTTTGCTAATTTCCAAGAGACAATCTCATCTCCTTTAAAAGATTGTGCATAATCAAAGTTCAAAGTAATTGCGGCAATTACTAGTGAAATAATTGACAAGTAATTGTGGCAACACTTTTTCTACTTTTTTTTATAATGATAGTCAGACATCAAGATGCATAGCCTTCAATTCAATATTTGACAAGTAGACTGAGCACATGGAGATAAACCATTTCTTTCTCATGGACAAAATTCAGAATCATATTATTACTACAACATAAATTCAAATAATAAAATTATTAACAAAAATCTTCACAAAAACTTAGAAGAGATCTCACCTCATAATTATAACCTATAACCACCATAATCACTTTTTCTTATTATATACAAATATTTAATGTATAATTTTTGATTAATTGAGTGTTATGTGATTATTTTATTATTTCTTTTTATTTTGTTTTATTTAATCTCTTATAAAACAAACAAATAAAATTGAGACAATTCATAGGTTGAGTGCTCCAATCAACATAATAAAATAAAAAATAAAACTAAAAACTACACTATTCCTCAACAAAATGGTGTACACAAATTCACAATATCAAACTTAGATAAAAAAAATAAGTCAAGACGTCTTCAAGATATTCTTGAAAATATCAGTTAATTACTCTATTGTTTGAATAAATATCATAGCGATGATCTCATTCTTGAAATTCTCCCTCATGAAAAAGCAATCCCAATCCACCTTTATATGTAATGTCTTCTTATGAAACATCAGATTTGAGACTATATACAGCATTGTCTGACCATCGGAATAAAAAAAAAAATGAAAAAAGATTAGGAATATTCGATCTTCACAAGAATTATCATTAATTTGAATTTTACATCTACATTGGATCTCGAAATAGTTATATGCCTCAAGCTTTTCCAGAAGACTAAATTGTCTCCAAGAAAAATATATAATTTTAACATAAACATCTATGTTCACGTTGATGCCTAACTTAAATCAACTACAAATGCTCATGATTCTTAAAAGAGATTCAAATATTTTAGACTTTTT
Source organism: Sapria himalayana (assembly GCA_029783825.1). Taxonomy (NCBI): domain Eukaryota; kingdom Viridiplantae; phylum Streptophyta; class Magnoliopsida; order Malpighiales; family Rafflesiaceae; genus Sapria; species Sapria himalayana. The sequence goes on from JAREIK010000385.1 coordinate 4,216,380, forward strand.
CACATACCTTAATATGTAAAGAATTTTATTAAAGTGAATATATCAAAATAAATCTAAGAATAAACTAATTTTATTAATTATGTATGTATATTATATATGATATGGTCATAGTTAAATAGATTATCTTTTCTATAATTTTCCTATATGTAATAGAGTCAACTCTATGACAAAATGATATTACTAATTGAACATACCACCTCTATACCAAAAAAAAAAAAAAAAAAAAACCTAAATATCCCAAGGTTCTTAGTCTAACACTATCCTAAAGAAATTCCATGAATTGGATTATCTTCATCTTGTTATTTCTAGTAATCAAATTATCATACAAGCTTACAATTAATGAAATCACTATGTCATTAGTGTTCTTTCGGAAAAAAAAAAGTACATAACATACTTGTATAACCCAGACAAACTGATTGACTATAAAAATCTCACAAATCAAATTCTTAATTATTGCTTCAATCCATACAATATCTTTCACAATTCACAAACTACATATAATTATACTGTTCGAAACTTAGATAATTACTCAATACATATCTCCTCTATATTACCCTAAAAAAATATATTATTCATAACTAACTAGAATGTCTACTAACAATGTGAAACTGCAAGAAAAAAAAATCAAACTAAGACATTCTTAGCCACTAGAGAGTGTTTCCTAGAGATCCACCCCAAATGTATGAATAAGCTCACTCGTTACAAATCTTACCTTAAGGTGAACTACTTTCCCATCTGACTTTGACATTATAATCAATATCTGTCTGTAACTAATAATAAATATTCTTGAACATCATAATATTAATTCCTAAGTCACATTAGAGTGAAGGATGTGAGTCTATTACATCATGGCCTGACACCACCTTGAATGAGATAATAACTCAGAAGAAAACTTAGATATTCTAATACCGATAATAGTAAGAAAAAAATAAAAAATAATAAATATACAATAAAACTTATAATATAAAATATTAAGGACAACTAATCTATCTTTTCTAGAGAGCTGTTAAAAAGTTAAGATCAAAGAGATTGACTGCTAGATTATCAAGCTTCTCATTAATTTTGTCTCTTGTTTGAACAGGCTGAGCATGTGCTTATCTACAAATATAAACTCCAGTCCTAGTTATTAAATCATTTAGTTACTAGCTCAATATAAATATGTAGTAGAGAATACTCGTGAACTAATGTATTATCTAGGCTTATAAAAAATCTTCCTTTCCAAGAAACTTCACTTTTTTATAATCAACATGATCTAAATTTATTGATAAATATGATTATTATATATGATTAATATCATACTAAATATAAATAAGTCTAGATGTAGCGAACAAGTAACTCTCAACTAATTGATAGTCTAATTAGAACAACCAGTAAGAAATAAAGAAAAATAAATTTAAGTACATCTTCTAAATTCACATTCTTTCGAGTCTCAATAAAAAATGAGTCGTAGTTAAAAAAAATAATATTTGAACTCACTAAAAGCATATTTATTTCATTAAATCTCAAGACCATAGATGCTAGCTTGTCTCATCCTAAAAAATATCAAAGACAAAATATGTATATCCAAAAAACATAATAAGACAATCTAAATAATCTATCTCTACTATATAAGATCTTGAAGGATATATATAAAAAATAAAAAGATGATATCTAATTAATAAGATATATTTTGGTGAAAACTATATCTTCCAAAAAATAATTCAGAATACTCATTCAAAGTAAGATTATCTCATCTATCTCATTCAAATACCTATTCTTTTTTTCAATAATTTTATTTTGTTAGGATGTATTTGAACAAAAAGTCCAGTATATAATTACATAACTCATACTATTGAATACCTATGAAATATATTCTAATAGATTATTTGATGAAGATGACTATTTTCATAGTGTATACCAACAAAGACTCTTTCTGGAGAACACCCCATTTAGGATTCCAAAATATGAGAGAGCATATGTGGAGTTTATAGGAAAAGCATACGTTGAGTGAAAAACATTTTTTTTTGTTTTATTTTTTTTTATTTTGTATTAATATGGGTCACCAAATATTACTATTTAGTTAACCCCCCACCTCATTTTGTTTTTTTTCTTGTCATTGTCTCTTACCCTTTTTTCTGTAACATTTGATTGTATAAAAATAGCTCAATTACTACTTATGATAGATAAAAACAACTTTGAAAATCATGTGGTTGCATTCGTGATGCCCAAATTTACTCTTAGAACCTTGGTAAACACTCTAGTGGGTGTGTGAAACCTACCTCTTGTGAAAATCTTGAGAAAATCTTGAGAAAATCAAAAATATTATTAGCATAAAGAAAGTGTTGTAATAAAGAAAATTTATAGTTGATAATCTTAAAGAGATTTATCTTCGGCGTTATGCTTCAATGGTCACTCCTATTAAACAATAAAATCAGTAATAATAATTTCTTGTTAAATATGGATTCTCCAATTGACTCACCTATATAGAAGAGAAAAAATATGATATATTAAGTTTAAGCATCTATCTATCAACAAACTACATACATCATATATAGTCAATATAAATAATCATTTTCTAAATTTTTCACAAGTTTATATCAACACAATTCTTCACATATTGAGGTATACAAAGAAATCTTCAGGCCCCAATAATTCTTTGCATGATCACAGGCACTTCCAACTAATAAAATTTTCAAATTAGAGTTGATAACAACTAATATCGAAAGAAGATATACTATAGAGTTTTATACTTTTCGTTGAACATCTTATCTCCTGAAAATGTAAGAGACAGATAATAACCTCAACATCTACTATAAAGACAATTCATGATGATTGTGATAATATTTGTGAGATACATCAGCCTAGATACCCTCTTTCTCAAGAAAGAATATCAAATATAAAACAAAAATTTTTACTATGTTCATACAACATATCAACCAACCAATATATTCACAAATATATTGAAGATAAATCAGCTCATGTTTTCTTCTTATAAACTTGGAGTTATGGTTATTTACGTGCCAGTGTCGTGGGGTTGCTATGGTTTATGTTTGTTACATGTTATATTTTGATTTTATTTGTCTTTATGAATGCGAGAATCCAATATATGAGCTACTTCAATACATATACATTTTCGATTTATTAGTAAGGTTTTTTATTTGAAATTAGAGTGTTGTATCGTATTTTTCATCATGCAAATTGAGTTTAAAGAAATTTTTTCAATTATATGGTTTACGTTTTCACAAAAATAACAAATTTAAATAACAAAAAATAATGCATGTTATTGAATCAAAGGGTAATGCTATGTCTGAAATTGTATTTCACAGAAAAAGGCTAGCACACCTACAAGTAATGATATTGGATCGCAAGTCTATATATATATATATATATATATATATGGTTATATTTTCATTTTTTGAAGTTTTTAATAAAATAATTTAAGTTTTGCTTTTCATCTCTTCTATATCTCCCCCTTCCCTAAACTAGAGGGGTCAAAGGGGTCGGTCCAATTTTAGGTGACCCAACCAAGCCATCGGGTCGTGTCTGGCCCGACACGGTTTCATCACAGCAATCCCAACGTGGCCCATTGGTCTAGTTGTAAAGAAAACATGCCGGGTCATGCCCGAATAGAGCAAGCTCTGGTCAATCCGGGCCGGATAGGATATTGTTTTTGCCCATTGAGCTGGGTTTGGGCTTAATTCAGGCCAATTTTAAATTTTTAAATTATTTTAATTCAAAATATTAAAAATATTATATACTTTACAAAATAATTATTTAATTATATACTTAAATAATTTTTAGTTAATAGAGAATAGTTAATTGTTAAATTAAAATAAATAATTAATTTTTAAAATTTAACTTTATTAAATTTAATAAAATATTAAGTTTATTATAAATAAAACTAAATAACTAATTGTATATGAATTAATAAAACATAAATATTAATACAAATACAAACCAATGAAAATCACAAAAAATTAATATTCAAGCATCAGGTCTCAAACTCATTGTCTCAAACTCAAAACAATATCACAAAAAAATAAGACAAAGATGATGTAAAATAATATATCAAATATCAGACATCAGTGTCTCAATTCGTCAATCGTCAACGTCATCAATTATCATTAATATCAATATCACATGAAATCATCATTAGCAACCAACTCTTCTACTTTTACTATAGTCTCAGCACGATCCTAGATGCCCAAGTTCGAATCCACTTTATCATTCATGCATGCTAATACTTCAATAATATCAAGCCATAATCTTGATCTCTTATCCGAAATCATATTCATTGAAACAAAAAAAAAATTCTGATACTACGCTCAACACTGAATAAGTCGGTAGATCATGTTTCATCTTAGATAGCATGAGATAAGTAAAATCTTATGATTTCTATCATTATAATATATCAAGATTCTTATGATCAGAATATGATATGATTGAGCAATAATTTGTATCTAAGTACCAAGAAAGCTCACTCATATTTGATGATCCACCCCGTCATTTTCCTCTCGCTACCTGAATGAAAAAATTATCATTTCCAAATATGATATCCATGTCTGTACTCGGAGCATCACTATTACTACCATCATACCTAGTATCATAATATATAAATAGCTCAGTCAACATCTCATGAATAAACCCTTCATGTGGGTCTTCCTAGATCATGCACGATGATATGTATGTAAAAATATTCTATATCTCTTTCACTTTAACCTTAGTGTCCATGTAGGCAGTCAGACAATAAAGAGATAAGGTGATGGACAAATACTTTGAGTCCTTAGTTTTCATTTCTATAATCATATTACTAAGTGTTGGGTCATCTCAAAACTTCATAAGCATGCTACTAAAGTTGCATGTGTATCTGAGTGAAATACAAATTTTATAAGTATAAACTAACAAACATATGCTCATCGTATCATAAAAAATCTTCAAGAATTTCATAAATAAATTTCTTGTATCCCAGACAGTATCGTCAATAATAAGTTTATCACTTTTGCTATTGAAATAGTCAGATATTATATGTTCGTATCTAACATATGACTCCAACATAAGATATGTGTAATTCCAATGTGGTCTCACATCCGATTGAAATTTCTCTTCTTTAGACACTCAGACAAATAAAGATTACCAGATAACTATTATATGTGAGACACCGAATATATTTTAGTAAGTTAAGTATATTTTTTAAAGCGAATGCACACACATTCATCTTTGCTTGTACTATCAGATTAATGACGTGACACAAATATCTAACGTAAAAAATCTCTCATAATGGTTTAACTTTAATACTACTAACAAATATGTTAATCGCTACTTCATTATTAGATATATTATTGAATGTGATGCTAAATATTTTATTTTGAATTTTATAATCTCTAAAGATTTTCATCGTATACTCAAAAAAAAAAAAACAATCCAGCATGAGAATGAATAATCTCAAAGAATCCTAATATTTTTTTTATTTAGTATCCATTTAGAATCTACATAGTAAGCATTGAGGTATGCATATGATATATCATCGTGACTAGTCTAAATATTATAATCATGGACACTTCTCCACTATATTCCCTAAATTCATTAATTATTATTTCTTTTTCAAACTTATAATGTTTTAGTATGTCATTCCTAGATGTTGACTTATGAATCCTATGATATACTTGTTAAAAATATGCATACATAATACTGACTACCCTTTAATCCTCTGAAAACATAATCGGAAGACCTATCATGATAATCAGAATTTTCATTTATTATCTCTCTAACTCGTTGCAGTATATGAAGGAGATAAACTTTAAAACTGAACTAGATCCAGCCTCAAAAAACTCCCCGCTGAGTTGGGTTTGCCTAAAATCTAATGCATCATATTTTTTAGTACATAGTTCAGCATGTATCTTGATGTGCCTAGTCTCACACGAATTCTTATAGCTTAAAATATTTTTATAATATTTTTACCATGTTGATTCTTATTCGACACCCCTAATATTTTTTTTATCTTACTATATTAAAGTGAGTCCAATTTACTAATGTTCTAATTTTTTATTTTTTTGATATTTTGGTCGAAGTAATCAAAAAAACAAAATTTAGCAGCTTCAAACTTTTTCATAGGATTTTCGTTATCTAAATTATAATTAATTTCATTTTTGTTATTAAAATTACTATTTATTTTTTTTTTATTTTTTTTTAATTCGACTTATGAGTTAGGAATATGAGAGAGAGAGAGAGAGACATGAGAGAAGAAAATTTTAATTTTAAATTTAAATCTTTAAAATTTAAAAACTAATAAATAAAAAAAATATTCATAAATTGTAATGTGTAAACTTTGACTTTTTGATATTTGCACTGTACCTAGACCACAATCCACACCACACCCGAGTTTCAAAGAAAAAATGACAAAAGTTCAAACAAAAATCAAGAACCCATAAGAAAAAATTAGAGAGAAATAGAGAGATTTAATGTTTTGAAAACATAAATATTTGAATGGGGAATGAATGAGGGTTATAGATTAATAAAGCATAATTTAAAAAAATATGTTTTTTATTTTTTTTATTAAAAAATGAGCAAAATCCTTAGGGCCATTGAATTCTGTCTCATAGCTGTTGGAGGCGAAATCCAACAGCTTAAATTTGAATGTTTAAATTTTTTTTGGACTGTTAGATCGCCAGCCCTCTCTTAACCTTGTTGCCATTGGTCATGAATCTGTTCGACCGTCGAACTGACTCGAACAATCCAAAGTCTCAGGAAGCTTCGGCTTCTGGAATAATCGGACTCCGTTTGGGCTCTGGGGGTAGTGAAATTGACTGTGGGTCGGGTTATGGGCCCAACAAAAATTCAGATCTATCGGACGTCTAGCATCGGGGTGGGGCTGAGTCGGGACTCGAGTCACCACTCAATTCGTGCCGAGATTGCATGCCCGCAGGCTATGGTACCAGGATATGTCTGGCCCAACACATGGTCCGATTGGCCTAGGCACGGCATGGCATGAGCCATGCCTTGAGAAGGCCCATCACGAGCATGGGCACGGGCCTTTACCGTTCCATGTCGAGTCATGTACGACTGAGTCAAGTCGTGCCTCGAGTCAGGTCTGGGCCGCCCGACCCATTTGACACCTCAACCCTAAACAACCTAAGAGCAAATCCTAGAAGCATGTATGTATAAAACTTCAAATAAGAAATAAACTCAATAATCACAATAAATGAAAATGAATAAACCAAGCCCTAATATACTAGGTAAATATCATTTGTACAATGCACAAGCCAAATACTTCCATTAATAATACATTACAAGATAACAATGAATAAAAAAAAACTATAAAATTATAAAACTACAACACTCTCCATCAAATTGGTGCATGCAAATCCAAAATATCAAGCTTACAAAATAAATAATAACTTGAGATATTTTTAAGATTTTCATGAAGATATTAATTGATTACTCTGGTATTTAAACTTATTTTATATCAATGATCTCATATTGCATCTTCTCCTTGATTAAGAAGTAGTCCATGATCAACATCTATGTGTTTTGTCAACTTGTAAAAACAAAGATTTGAGGCTATATTCTTCTTTGACTGACCATCACAACAAATAATAATATGAAAAAATATATTCAATATACTCAAATAAATTTCAAATCCAAAATATCTCATTGATAAAAATTAACATTGCTTAGAATTCTTTCTATGCATTATAACTCAAATTAATTATTTGTCGGATATATTTTTGTTAAACAAGATTATATCGAAGAAAAATAGAAAAATATATTGCCCTCAACTCGATGCACATTGGTGTCCATCTCGAATTTAAATATCTTAATAACTACAAGTATCCATGATTATAGGTACTAAGATATATCAAAAGTCTCAAAGACATTTACAAACATTAGTATGAGAAAAAAAAAGTATAGGTCAACATATCAAAGAAAATCTATGAAATTTCTAACTATTTTAAATTGGATGTGTTATATCTAATTTGATTATAATTAAAGAATTAATATTCATTATGATTTTCCTATAACTAGTAAAGTCAATTACAAGGCTCACATTGAAAGTAAAATATAAAATAAATATCAGGATAACTAGAAATATCTACTAAAGTACAACTCAAAAGTATAATTTCCATAAAAGTGTCAAATGCATACCTTATCTATGACAAGGCAGTACCTCTCATATACTAAATCACATTTATCCCAAAAAATATTGGAGTCTCTTAAATTTTTTATTAAAATTATGATTAAAGATACCACTTGAGTTAAGTAATTCTCAACTCATCATCATTATACTAAGAATATCATTCAGATATATAATGAGCAAAATTATTTTGTCATTAAGATTTCTTCAAAAAAATAAAAAAATCCAAAATATATATGTATAAACCAAACAAGATGATTGTCTGTGAAAATCTCGCAAACCAATATAAACATGATAGACAAACCTATGGTCTGAGCAAGTAGTGTATGTCTTCTCCTAGTATATATCCTAAATTTTGAGTGGTTGGGTATCCTGATTTTTGACTCATCATAAGTCTGAACTAGAATAAATTCGTGAGCTACCAAATCATTTGTACTTGAAAGAGATTTCCTCTCCTGATGAATCCTACTCTCCCCAAAATCAACAAGCTATATACTTCTTGATACATATGATAGTTTCCCAAAAATATCATTATAATATAAATCAATAAATTCAAATATAGCAGAGGAAAGACTCTCTATCCTAGTTGGAGGTATAAATGAGACTATTGAAAAGTAAATAAAAATACTAGATCCATATATCTTCTCAAATCTTATTATTGCTTGAATCACTAAAAAAAACCTCATTGCCAAAAAAAAATACCAGTGCTAACTAAAATCCTACTAATTTTTGATAACAATTACTTGTACCTCCTTTGAGCATTGAAGTATCTAATGAAAACACATACCAACGCACTAAGTTCAACCTATCACTTCCTATGGAGAGACCATAGACAAAAAAAAACACTCAAATTTTGAGAGATAAGTTAAATGATCCCTATTTAAGATATAATATTTGAAAGTATATACGCTCACAAAGAATATAAGAATACATTTGATAGGATTTATGGTTAAATTATCTTCCCAAAATTACTTTGAAATACTCATCCCAAATATGATTATCTGAGTCATCTCAACTAGATATATATTTATATATATTTTTCAATCACTCTATTCTATGAAAATGTGTCGGCATAAGAAGTCAGAAATATAATTTCATAATTCATACATTAAATATTGAATCTTACTGACATATTATCATATATTATAATTATTTATTTTTTAAAATTTTAATTAACTTTATTTTTTATTATTTTATAAAATTTTTTAAAATAAAAAATATTTAGTATTTATTATGAAATAGAAATAGAGAGAGAAATATATATATATAATGAGCAAACATCAATTACAATAATCAAGTATTAAAAAATATCTTTATTCGTATCTTTAATAAGTCCCATATATTTCAATATATCAATTTCAGATCAAATGAGTTCTTATTCACAATAGACTGGTGAGCAAAATATGAAGATCTAATACTTTTTTCTAATTTATAAGCTTCACACTATGAAATATAAAAACTCTTAAGACTAAAATATATTATTCTCAGCTTGATCAATAATAAATAATCAAATTGAGAATAAAAAAAGTAAATAGTTCAACACATTCAAATACCTAGAAAGAAATCATACTACAAGAGAAAATAGATAATCCACGCTATTCAATCCTAATTGAAATCTTCATCGATCTTTTAAATTCTAAAATAAACATCAATATATAAAAAAAATAAAATCAAAATTAAATTATATGTAAAGATAGCTCACTAAAAATATGTTTATGATGCAATCATGAAATGAGTAAGAAATAAAGAACCAGTATAAATACTATCATATCAAATAATTTTAGAGGACTTGTCATTAACTACAATAATATTCTCAGAAAAAAAAAGTGAAAAGACAATGATTATATATTAAGTGACTATTATTTGTGTTTCTTGTATCAACAATCCAAGAGTCTAAATACCAAGTACAAGTAAAAAAAATAGCAATACATGAATAAAAAGAAGTTTCTATTATTAGCTTTGAGAAAAATTTTATATACTTATTCTAGCTATGATGGATGAGCTCTATGAATACTCCTAAATAACTCCGACGATCAACCTCTCTCAATGCGGTACTATTGATCTCTAATCTAAAAATATCTAACAACTACCTCTAATGTGGAACCTCCTCCTACAATGTTTGCACTGAAATGAAACTATATTCCATATATCTTGCTACAACAATCTCCCTCCATACTCAAAACATTACTGATATTATAATTTTGAAAAACACTACTGAAACCAAGGTTATATATTTCATCACTTATCATCACATATTTTTAGATGTAAGTGTTTTGTGTAAGACATTTTTGCTAAAGAAAAAAGTTGACAGTATGTGCCATTAAATATGTTTTTCTTACTTATAGTAATACTCAAGATAGATATTTATTTTAATTAATTATTAGATCATTTAAGCTTCGTAAAAATATTTTTTGATTAATATTTCCTTTATATATGTGATTTAGATGATACATGTATTAGTATTATATTATTAGTTTATAGAAAAGATAATATTATCAAAATGAATGATCAATTGAATATTTTGCTACTAAAAGTATGTCAACAGACATGATTTCATATGATTATTTTTGTCATCCTAAATATTTTTTGAGGATTGAAATGTCTTATTCAAAGGGATAACTAATTCTATCATGGGAAAGGTAATCAATGGCTATCTATGGAATACTTTAGTATAGCCGATTAATTAGATTTGGGGTGGGCTCCAGCAGTCACGAAGAAGATAAATATTAGACATTATATCATTTTTTGAAATTTAATGTTGTCTCCTGAAAAAACAAGATTCAAACAACCACTCCGAGATTATGGGTAGAGGCAAAACATGGCGCTGTGACATATACCACTTGCCAGTACCTTTAGAATGAATACTGCTTCGATGAGTTAGGTTTTTTAGTTTTCAGAGCAATCAATCTATTTTCTTATAGCCAATAAACATGATACATTACTTACTCTTTAATTTTTATTAAACAGATAAAACATATTGAGATAAACAATCACTTTACCGGGGAGAAGATCTATAATGGTTCCATAACTACAACTTACATAGTTTCCCGGGGTTGGGCCGCAGGTGCGTTCGCAAATACTTTGAGAGAAAGATATATGAAAGAACAATATCGCACCAAGCCGAGGGGGCCCAACCACAATTACCACCCGTATTTTTTTTTTTTGCAATTGAGTGTTTTTAATGTATAAAGGATTGCTCCGTGCGTCGTCTTCCACCGCACCCACACGCGCGCGCGCATGCGCGCGTGTCCGTGTGTTTGTGTGAGTATTCTTGTATACTTAGTTTAGAAGTGTTTTACATATGGATGAAAATCAACCTTTCGGTTGAATAACATGACCCTCTCCATGGTGGGCACCTTATGCAGGAACCACACCATTTTTGACTATGTGTTGAAAGATAGGCCACATGGAAAACATGTCATGTTTAAAGCAAAGAGGTAGCTTACTGTGAGAAATTACTGATAGGCTCTCGCAGCTCCAGGGCATCCTTCTTGTACTTCATGTACAATGAAACATCTTCATCCATAAAAGAATCATTTTTCTGAGAATTGTGACTAGCTTCCGACAAAAGACAATCTTTTTTCCCATCCATCAAGTTGACCATTCCATTAGACACTTGTGGCTTGGATTGCACATCCTTGTGATGAGATCTCACCATAACTTCGCCGTCATGTTCTGACTTTCTTTGGATCCCACCAGTTACACGAGGATTTTCTGCATCCAATCTCACCATCTGAGATTTTCCCATGGATAAATCTGAAGAGTGATACTTCTCCAGTTGTTTCTCTAACTGCTTATCAGCCGTAGGGTCTCGCTGGAGGTCACCTCCATCAACATGCTGAGATTTCTCCATTGATACTCCGCTGTAATCATCTTTGGTATTTCTGGGCACCCTCTTCTCCCTCACAAAATTACCCTCATGTTGATCATCTCCCAAACTTTTTTCTCGCGAAACGGCAAGCCGTTCATCAACACAAGAAATTCCTTTGAAAAGCTGCTTGTTTTGCTCAGTTTTATCAGAAATGATTCGTTTTGGAGTTCGATACGAAGAATCCAGCCCACATTGTGAAAGATCAGAGATGGGTTTTGCTGGTGAGATGTTTTGGATTTGATCCTTCTGTGAGAACAAAACATCATCTCCTTCTCCATCCACTTCATTCCTCAATTGGATGGATGGCAGAATGTCGAACACTTCATTGTTCTTACCACCATCAGAAATAGGGGTTCGCCCAAATCCTTCAGCTTTCAGGCGTTTAGCATGAACAGAGCTTTCCTCCAAATGAATCACATCAGAAACTCTCTTGGATTTGGCTTCCGATATTCTATCCGAGCTGTCAGAACGATCACCATCATCAAATAAGGTCCCAATGAAAGCTAAGCGTTCTTTTGCTGCGTCACAATCAGATGAAATGGATCTTGCTTCCATAGCTGATTTTCTTTCTTCAGCAGGACCTCCTGCCACATCAATGGCAGCCATTTCAACATCCTTGACATTGCCAGGTAAACTATCCTCAATATCAACATCAGCCTCCTCAGAACCATTGCTGTGCCCCATGTCTGTTCCACTTGTAAGTTTGTGTGGTGGATCATGCTCATCATCACTAATAATATCCACATCCTCATCAGGCCCCTCTTTGCTGCTTGACGAAAGATCACTGTCACTATCGCTACTACTTCCACTTCCACTTTCCTCACAACTCCTGCTTCTGCTTCTGCTTCTGTCATGGGCCCCACCATCACTCCTGCTCCCACTGCTGTCCGTTTCACTTTCACTATCAGTGTCACTTCCACTATCGCCGGAGCTTACTTCTTGACCCTCACTGACATCAGAACTCTTCTCCCCAAACATATCTGGAATCTGCTGTTTGGTCTCGGCTTCTTTTAATGCAGTTGATCCTTCCTCTGCAGTAGAGTATGATCGTGCCTCTTGCTTTGAACCAACATTGTGATGTTCCTTTGCACGGGCTGATTCTGGAGCAGCTAAAGAAATATTGGTTCCCTTGGGAGAACTTGTCTGCCTATGTTTTTTTTCTGGGGAACTGTAAGAATAAAACAAGCAACATTAAGTACACCAACAGAAAGTGCAGCAACAATTTGATAAAAATCGATTGATCCATCACTTCTCTCCCATTGGATCAACAGAGCAGATGCATTAAAAAAAAAGCTACTTTTTGCTTAAATCTACACATCGGAGAAATTTCTGTTTGGATTTGCAAAAAAAAAGCAGCTCACATGTTTTGTTTCTAGTGCCAATGGAGAAGATTTTTTTTTTTTTTAGACAGCATGATTCAATAGCAAAAAAACACAATTTTTATGACTTCTAGTCACCAGCATATAATGAATAGGCAAAAAAAATATAAAGGTTCATTTAAAAAATATCACGCTCATTAATACTAAATTGATTTTGTTGAAACTTATAATCTTTTTTATTTTACTTATTTATTATTTTATTTTTGATGGGAGCATACAGCTTGTGGGCTGTCTTACAGAAATGGTCGAGTATATGAGGACATCTCATGAACACATTTGTATATCGAATTTTATTGATATTTTATATTTTTTTTGATGTTTAAATTAAATTGAGGTATCATAGTCAAAACCTCATGAGTGAAAAACACAGGGTTTGTGAGGAACCACATGCACTGCACCAGCACGGTGCACGTGATATAATGCATTTAAAGGCGGTCGACCATGTAAACTGCAGCGAGTGATGTCGCAAATCGTATACCCACTATTTTGATGCTAGGAGTTATGGTGGAGCCGAAAAACAACAATAAAGGCAGATTCGGGACAGCAACATTAAAAAATAATAAAATCCTAATTTTCAAGGGTAGCAGATTCGAGCAGGAACTCTTTTGCTCTCCTAAACCCTAATTTCAAAAGAATTTAAAAAAAAATTATAAGTGTCAAACAGGACATGCCGAGCCATCACGGCTCATTTTATTTAGGCTCATCTAAGCTATCATGTCATTACCACGCTGCTCTAAAAAAAATGGGCAGCCCAACACAAGCACTTGGCCCGCCACCTGCCCAGGGCATGCTGGGTCGTGCCAAACCAAGGCAGGCTTGGTAAGGATAGTTTTGTGGACATGGTTTGGTCAGACAGTGTTGCGGGCCGGCACGAGCCTAGTCCAAGAACGGATATGGACTAAGTCGTGCCTTGCCAAGCACAATATTTTTGTATCATGCCTCACGCCGTGCTCGGACAACCCAATCCAGATGACACTTGTAGGAAAAATAAAAAATTAGGATTCTAAATTTAGATATGATTAAAATTAAAGTTTTTTGATTGATTTTGCGACAGTTTTATCTCTTAGACATGTATTGAATATGAATAAAAAAAATTCTAATTATTAAATTTAGAAATCATAATTATTCACAGCAAAATTATGTATACACTACAAAATTATGAGTCAAACTGGAGATTGTTGTGAGTTATATTCAAAAAAATGACCGAGAGTACTACAAATAATTAACAAAAACAAGTTAACCATTAAAATGATTCATAAGTCCTCACAAAATTCTTTATAAGAGAGCTACAAACACTTACTATTCATTAGGCACCATTAAGTATGTTACTCTTACTTTTAGATCAAATTCTTAAAATATCAATACAGAAATTAACACTAATATTATTGATAATCATTTGTTTTTTTATTATATTTTTTCTTGTTCATTAAATATTATTATATTCAATGATAATCTTTCAAGAATTATTGAAAATGATAATATTTAGTCAAGTTTGTTGTTTCTTCAAGTTCAACATGTATTGCTTTATAGTTAATCTTCATTGTTTTATTAGTCTATGTTCGGTGAGTAATTTTTTCAAATAATTCAATTTTAATTTTACTATTTTTATTGATATTTAATTGAATGATTGAAAAACTCTAAGAAATACCTCCTTAGATTTGAAGGGAGCATAATATATTTCTTTGCTTCTATGATAAAATCTCATACTATGTATTTGAATATGTTGGACTATTAACTTGTTTGAGATAAAATATATTTCTTTGCTTGAGCATTCTCTCAATTTGATCACTCAACTAGTTGCGTTGTGAATTTTTTTTACTATACTCTTAAGTATATTTTTACCTTTATATGTCAAGATAGTATGAATAATAACCCATTTGGTCTAATATACTCATATATAAAAGATCTAATAGAGATAAAACTAACATAGATTTAAATATTTTATTATTTTTATCAATGATTATTTTGTTCTGTATAAATGTTCCTTTTCCATTCAAAATCAAAAATATTTTTTTTAAAGATACTTAACAAATAATAAAAAATCAATTTTAAAAAATATTTTAAAAAATAAAATATAATAATGCAATATAATATATATCAGATAATTTCAATACTTATAATATAAATCACAAGATTACATACTATACTTTTTATATTGATATATGACCGCAAAATAAGATTATAAACAGAATATAAATCTTATTAAAATATCTAGGACAATCCTATTTGAAATGAGTGTTTTAGGATTTTTTTTAAGAGATATAATATTAATTACAAACTACTTCATCGATTAAATATCCTTTTTTTGTTTCAACATATGCCCTTTGAAAATATGTATCATAGAAAGAAATTATCTAGTTATACTTTTATAATTATGTGAGTATTTTCTTTGTTAATGATATCTCTCCATGTTAGAAAAAGGTGATATTGTTTGCCTTGAAGTATAGATTTCTTGATTAATCTAATACCCAAAAAGAATACAAATATTTTTTACTATTATTTTTAGGATTCATTTTTGAATGAGTTTTGAGTCCTAATATTACCTTTATTGAACATTAATTATTTTTAAATGGGTATCCCTCTAGATTTTAAGCAAAATAGTCATACGTAAATTATGAATTACGAAAAGTATTGTAGAGCTTAAAGCAGTCACCGAACACCTATTTTGTGAAATTTTCATAGGCAAATTGTAGATGGCACATTTTAGTTATACAGGTATCTTTTTGATTTTTCCTTATCACGTATATATACTCAATTTCAAATGATTTTCTATAAATTTTATTGTGCATTAATAAATGATATTCCAACTTGATGGATTCCACTTATTAGTTTAAAACAAATACTCTTAATAAATTATGAGTACCGTTATTAGTAATGATTAAAAAAATATTTATAATCAATAATACAATTCAATGAATACACTCACATAAAAATAAAAAATGGAAAATGTGCATATATAAAAAATAAAACCCTATAGTGGTAGCCCAAGAGTTGGCCGCTCCATTACTAACAACAATAATAAACAAAAGTAAGCAAGAAAATTTTAAAAATAGCCATTATGGCTCTCATTAGGGCTTAGGCTAGTCCATCATAGATATCTTGTATATCAAGCTTAGAAGAAAAAAAAAAGTGAGGTAAGGATTTTTCAAGCAATCATCATATGTGTGTTTATAGTAATAATCTCATCATAGATCTTCTTATTGAGTTATAATAATAATCTCATCATAGATCTTCTCATTGAGAAAGAATCAATCATCATATATATGTTTGATCTATTCATAGAATACTAGATTAAAAAATATATGTCTCGGTATCTGATTGTTACATTAATATATAGAAAGAGCAGTTGATGAATATTTAATCTCAAAAATATATTTGATCCAAAGTAACTAAAATGTGATAGTCATCAACAAATTGAATTCTAAATTTATACTAAATCTTGATACTATTATTTATCTTTTATTTTTTTAAAGGAAAAGTTTATTAACATGAAAAATATAATATCTTAGAGTAGAAATTATTGATATGAAAACAAGTGTCAATTATAATCTAAAAAATCAATCAATTGAAGATGTTCATAATCACTAAAAGAAATATTAAGTCGCACAAATTTCTTCACTTATATAAACTCGTGAAGAACTATATTTGAGTGAACAAAATGAGAAAAATCTAAAAAATAATTAATTATATTAACTACTTAAACTAATTCAATCTAATAATAATCACATAATTAATATTTTATATAATTATTTTGTATATAGTCAAGTCAACTAGAGAAGTTATATCAAACAAGAGATCAGCATATAACTAGATAAAAGTATATATTTGAGCACAATCAAAAAATTGAATCTCTATGAAAATATAAATTATACATTTCTTATGTGGCAATATAATATCTCTCATGACATAAATCAACATTAGCTCAAAAAAGTACTCATCAAGTTGGATAATTCACAATTTATTATCTCTCATTATAAGTATATTAATCATGTAACTATCAACAAAATAACATAACATATAAACATATCTTGATAAACAACAAGTAATCTATAATATATTTGTGCTTCTGGAAACTAAAAAAAATGATTGACTAAAAATCTCTCAAACCAACCCAACCTCTAGGTTACTACTTCAAGTCGTATAATGTATTCCTCAATATGTAAATTGAATTTAAATGTTTCATTACTATTCAAAAATTAGGTGGACTCTTCATATATACCTCGTTAAGATCACTATGAAAAAAAATATTTTTTATGTCTAACTAGTAGATCATTTATCTATAAAAAAGTATCAATAATACAAGTATTTGAAAATAGATAATCTTAACAACTAAAGAAAAAATAATCTAATAATTTATTCTAAATGTATGGTAAAGTCTCTAGCAATTAGTTTTATCGTCAGACGATCTATCTTCTCATATGAATACATTTTTACATTAAATACACATATGCAACCAACAACAAATCTCTCATAAAATAGAAGTACTAGTTTTCGACTCTTATTTAAGTAAAAATATTTATTTTTCAATCATGATCTAACAAAATCCCAGATGAGACAATATCATTGAAAAAGACTTGAGTATCTTGATATTTTCAATAGAAGAAACAAAAGAAACTATTATAATTTAATTATTTATTCTATTTTATATTATTTTATATTTTTGATGGGAGGTCCAACTTTGAGCTACCCCAATTTATTTTAATTATTTTATTCTATTCTGTATTTTTTATTTTCCACATTAATTCAAAACATGATATCAAAATTAACCTTGGTAAAATTTGATCCTAAGGTTTGTGTATAAGTGAGAGAATGTTGCAACCCCAAAAACAAAAAACATTGGAGTGCCCTACACTAACATGCATGCACGAATCCCAAACAAAATTAGAAAATGTCACATACCTACAAAGTGTGATGGAGTACATGAGGAGCATAGTGGCTATGCGGTGGACACATCGTGGTTGTGTGGTGGTCAAGCCATGGTTGTGTGGTAGTCGCATGATGGTAGCATGATGATGGTTGAGTGATGATGCGATAGCAATGTTCTATGTGCAATTTGTGATAGCGTGTTCTCAAAAAAATTAGGATTTTTATGTTATTTCACTTTATTTAGGGTACTAGAAAAAGAAAAAAATAAATTAGAATTCATTATTAATTAAACCCTAATTTATATAATTAAAAGCAATTTTATATTTTAGGGTTTCAAATGCAGGAAACCCTAATTTCAATTAGCACATTGAATGCGATTACCGCCGTAAAGGTAAATAGAGGACAACTTTTATTTAATTTGCATAATACAGGATAATGGATCACATTCAAAGCATCTTTTGGATATTTTTTTTAAAGAAGTGACTAAAAACTAAATATAATATTGAAAGAAACAAACTAATTATTGATATCATCTAAGAGTTCTTAGAGAATTCTTCTATCATGATACTTATATTTACTAGAAAAAAATATACATAATTTTTTTCTAAAATAATAATATTTTATTCCATTCTTTAATTTATTACTGATTATTTTACTTATATCATTATTATAGACACCTTGATTATCAAAATAATGGCTATATGTCATTTTACATGTAATCATACCCTATTCACTATATTTTTTTCTTGTTTTTAAATATTCATATAACAAATTATAAATATTCAAAAGTCATTAAATATAAAATATCCATCAAATATTTTTGTGATTTTCCTTAGTATTACTTATTTTTGATTATTTTATTAGTTTATTTTTTGTGAATTATCTTTTTAGACAACTTAATTTTAATTATTTTTTTACTTGTAATCATCTGCATGATCAATATATTCTGAGAAAGATTCAATTTAAAATTAAGAAAGACAAATTATATTTTATCAATTCTATGATTATCTCCTAATAGTAGCTAGATGATTCCATAAGGCATAAAAGTTTAATAAACACCCAATTTCATAAATTATATCGTACTCTCGTCTTATTCTTTATTTTCTTTATTTCATTAATTCTATTGATAATACTAACAATCTAACATTCTAAAATCTCTTTTTTGTGGCATTATCTCATCCAAGAGTATGCTAAGTAATGATGGAACAGATATATATCTTCCACTCTAATGAGACTTAAGAACTAATACTATAACCTTCTAATTATTATGTTGTTGATCGGACAATAGTATTGATTGTGAATAAAAATCTAAA
The DNA here is from genome assembly GCA_029783825.1 of Sapria himalayana. Classification (NCBI taxonomy): domain Eukaryota; kingdom Viridiplantae; phylum Streptophyta; class Magnoliopsida; order Malpighiales; family Rafflesiaceae; genus Sapria; species Sapria himalayana. The sequence goes on from JAREIK010000385.1 coordinate 4,235,919, forward strand.
TGAGATAGTATATTATCTTAAGGCAAGACTTGTAACGAAGAAATTTACTTAAATATTTAGTGTTGACTGCCACAATACTCTCTTAAATGATCAAAATGACCTCATTAGAATTATTTTATCTCTTGTAAAATCTCATAATTAGAAAATACATCAACTAGAAATAATGAATAAATCACTTTACAATGACAAAGAAAAAAAGATCTATATGGAATAACCACTTGGATCTTGAGCAACACAATCATATGTAATTTGTAGATTATAAAATATAGTATATGACTTGAAACAATCTCACCAAGAGTCTGGTTTATAAAATTTTCATATATAATTACCTCGTTTGGGTTAAAGATGTGTGTTCTAGATTTTTCTTGTGTTTACAGGAGGAGCACAATGGCATTGTGATTTTATTAATTATATATATGAATGTCATTTTGATTATGAAAGTTGATGAATTAAGAATTATACAACTCAAGGAGTTCCTTAGAAAACTCGTGTACTTTCTTGGAACTGAGGTTATGTATTAATTATTATACAAAAAATAATATTTTGTTACAGAGAAAATATGAACTTAGTACTCTTGTAAAGATTAATCTATTATGTTATGCTCCAATAAAAACTCCTATTAATCTAGGTATTGACTTTATTTATGACATAACTCTTCCAGTTGATCCTACAACTTATAGAATAACCATATGAAAGATTAACTATCTGATTATAATCAATTCAAATATAACTTATATATTCATTATAGCTAGTCATTTCTCAAATTTTCTATAATATATTCATCTTGATGTAGCTCTTCACATAGTGAGATATATGAGGAAATCTCCACTACTTGAGATCCTTTCAGGAATTGTGATCACTTATAATTAGTCAAATCTTCAGATTTAAGTGGAACACTAGTATGTACCAAATAGAGGTCAATGATAGATTTTATATTATTCTTAACAATAATCTTATATCCTTAAAAAATAAAAAACTGAGAATTATTTCTTGATCTAATATAGAAATAAAATTCACAGCGATAATAATAGTACTTTATAAGTTATTTTGGATACATCACTTACTACAAGAGATCAGATATTTATTTTTTTCTCCTACTACTTTATATTATCATAGTCAGATAGTGAAACATATAATCTCATATTTAGTGATTCATTAGGAAATGAAATACATTGTAAGAAGCAATAGGTAATTGATGGGTTGAGACTTATTTTGGTAACAAGTTCCCTTCCAACTAATCAATATGGGGTGGTGAGTAACCTCATTTGCTCTCCTTTCTTTGAAGCCCATACATTATTAAGGTAGAGACATGTTGTAATATAGCATCATTAAGAGAGCTAGCAGCAAATTAGTAAGCACTCATAATAAATGAACTACCACGAGAAGTGGTTGCATTAGCTTATCTCAAGTACCTCCAATAGTGGAGCCAAAACATCAGTGGTAGCATCAGTATTAGCTTAGCCTTTTTATTTTTTTACAAGAAAGAAAGGATTAATACGTAACTAGTAGATACAATTGAGTCAGTTATTAATTTTAGAAGAGATTTAAGTTGTAGTATCATACTTTCCATATCAAGAGACCAGTGATGGCTTCCCATATACAATAGAACAAGTAGATCCAGTTGATTATGCTTGTGCTTAAGGATTCAATTTATGGTGTAAGGTTCAGTTCCTTATCTAGAAGCATATTTGGTACTCATCGTGGCTTTCATGCCTATCTCTGTTTGAGTTAATAGCATATAAACTCATGACTAATAGACACATATCAAGCCAAGTTCCTCGTAGTAGATCGAGACCTAGGCCCCTCCCACAAACCACTTGCATCTTTTGAGTTGATTTGAGTTTTCTTCTTTCTGCCTTCTCAAGGAGCTAGAGCAGTAGCGGGTGAATCAGGAAGTGATGAAGAAAAGAAAAATCATTGCCGATCAAGCTCTCATAATTGATCGCAACTACATTCATTCTGTTCTGGTTAGTGAACTAGGGGGTCCTAATTGCAACACATCACCTACACGACTCATTACATAGGTCTAGGAAAATCAGTATAATTTGATTCTCCTCCCTAGGCAAGAATGATGAGCATTTAGGCCTCTAAAGTAATGTTTGGTGCAATCCATTAGGATTCTGCTTTCATTGAGGTCTTTCCTTATCTGTTCATCTTCCCACAACACATGTGCCTTTGACTCGTCTGGGTAGATGAGTTAGCATATATGTTATGGCCTCAACGTCAAATAATGTTGCCAGGAAACTTACCTTCATTCCAATTAGGTCAGGTAAAACTTCTTACTTTAGGTTTGGGGATGATGCATTTGTGGAATAACCTTCAGCCATTTAGAGGTCCTACACTTGCTCTGTCTTTCTGCTTCTACGCCATAATTGAATCGGGATGTTGACTTTGAAAATAGAGTGTTTTGTTATAGCTAAGGGCTAGCAAGTGACTCTATGTTCATGAAAGTGGACGAGTGCTCATGGACAGAAAACCCTTTTTGCATAGCATAAACTTCTTTGTCATCCCGAATAAGTTTTTCCCACTATCTAATTACAACCACTAAACAAACCTAGTTGGCAAACATGATTTATGCGCCATCAATGTAGTGGCTTGTCGAGCATTTGAGAAATTCATACCATCCATTTCAAATGAGATTTATCTCGTGGACACATGGGGAATCCAAACTATAATTTTTACTTTTTCTTTTCCCATTCTGATTTCTGTAGGTTTACCAATAAGAGGTAGATTTGTGAGAACTCTGACTCAGGTCTTGCCATTTCTTTGGAATTGTCCAATAATAGTTCAAAGCACCGCTTCAATGGCTAGACATGAAAGAAGACAAGCTTGATAATTTTTCATGTCATATCTTCCAAAACCAAGTTATGTATTGTCTAGATTACAACCCCTACTACATGTGCCTTCACAATATTTACTATATTGCATACATTTCAGTTATAGTACATCTTTTTTTACTATTTGTTACTTCATGAAATCAACTGACACCTTAGATTCCATAACGAGTAGATACTTCCGCAGAAGCATAAACAATTTTTTGGTTTAATATGTTATGAGATATTTTTCCATACTTTTCACAATCATTTCTAGCTCTTTTTGTGCCTTATAACTGACCTGAACAACATTATGGATCCCATCAATTCATTTTTTATTACTAACGAAATAACCTTCACTATTTGACTAAAGATGTAAGAAATTATTTTTTTTTAAGTTGAAAAAAGATATCTTGAACAATCGGAGAAGCACTTGGATAAACAAATTTGATCTTGACTGATTCAATTAAGACATTAGTATTTATTCTATTAAGCAACAAATATCACATTTTTTACATTTCGTTCAAATACAAGGTGTACCCATATGGATTTCTTCTATTTCTCAATATGATCTCAATCATCATCTCGATTCCTTTTATCAATTCTCCTATCCCACAAGGGATGATTAATTTATCTATCAATTCCATTACGTTATACTTACTCGTGAGGTTCTAACATTTGATCATTAATTAACCTATGAATTGTTCCTAAGCATCTTTAAAAAAAATTACATATACACCTCATCCCTTGGAAAGAAAAAGGTAGCACCAAATAAAAGAAAAAGCGAGATGATGATTGTTGTTGTTTGTGCAAAGCAAAGATCAATCGCTTGGCAAATGAATGAAGTCAACATATTTTTTGCTTCGGATAAACACTTATTCTCAACGGTCGATCTTTATACAAGAAAAGTGATGCAAGACCATATTATCTTATTGAAACTTCTTCCCTCTGCATTAGCTCCCCTCATCATAGATGATCCAGTCACTCCCAGAGCCACAAAAAGATTGAGAACCACAATGAGGTCGACATGAAATTTTTGTATTTGTATAAAAGAAACATTGCATTATTAGAAAATTCAAGGAGATGCACACAAAGGGTCATTTTAAGTAGTTGACTCATCGAGTCGTCGGAGTGAGACTTCTTTGGGAAAAAAAACTTGAATAACTTCTTTTTTAAAAGGAGTCACCATTTTCTATCAAGAATGCTATGTCATTTATAACCCTGGTGTCTTTCAGATGCTTGAAAGCCACGTTGACTCGAATTAATTTCAAAAGGTTATTCTTTATAGATGTTCAATGGTGATTGGTCATGATATAAAATAGCATTACTTTTTTTGGCAAATTCCTTCTTTCGTGTTCCTTCTCCCAGTCATCAAGCTTGATCAATTCAACTATTTTCTTTGCCTGATGGTGATTTGCCAAATCCTTATCCCAGTCGTTGAGCTTGAATGAAGATACCTAATCAACCTGACTTTATCAAATGTCCACCACTAGCCCTTCTCCTTTTTGGGTTGTTAGGGTTTTTTGCATTATGGTCAACAAGTCAGAAAAAAATAAATGAATGTTCATTTGAGAACATATAGAATAATATACCTACCGAGACAAGGTGGGTCTTGTAGGTGGACATATCTAGAACCAATAGAAGATAAGATAATGATATAATGATACACTGATTACCATAATAATAAATAAAGTCGATGATGACCCCACCGTAGAAAGAACTGTTTCTTTCTTGCTTGATAAGGGGGCTTCCATTCACCAGCAAAGACTAAAAATGCTCTTTGATCGGTGGTCTTAATGCTCTGTCGGCTTCCCTAACGCTCATGATTTTGATGGGTTGAGAAAGGAACATCAATCAAGTATTATGAATGAATAAAAAATGGATAGCAGAAAGAATCAAAGATTCTTCTTCTACTGAGTTGAAGCAAGCAACATATCAATTCGATTACACACTGAAGATTAGTTAAGGAAACATACCCTATCAAGTGGGCCTATCAATGAAGCAGCATGTACTTGATGAGAGGATTTAGGAAAGGAAATGGACAAGTGGTGGTTTGAGTAGTATGCTTCTTTCTTAGCGAGAAGATGTTAGATGTGACTATTGTCACAATATATATTCAAATAATAGAATATTTTGCAAACATCTCCTCGAATGCTTGAAAGAGGTTTTATATATGCACTAGTTTGAAAAGAAATAATAAATTACTTATTTATTTTATTTTATGTTATTTTATATTTTTGATATGAAAACTCAACCAGTCGGCTATCACATTTCATTTGACTCAATTTTATAAATATGTACTTGTATGATGTTATTATTCAACATTATTTTATTTTTTTATGTTCATAATAAAGATAAAACAAGTGAGAAAACATGGATACGACAATACATGTGAAATATATTATTGAAAAAAGTCTTTTATTTTTTTTTCTAAAGAACAATCAAATGATTAAGATCAAAATAATCTATAACATCATTTGGCTCCATAAGAGAGTCCCATCAACTCTAAATAAATTGTGTATATCTCATTTTCTAAAAATAAACTCAAAATCTTGAGTGATCAATATTGTCAAGTCATCATGATTTGGGACTAAAGTAAACTTTGAAGCTACGAGCTTGAATGAACTCGAATAATATTTCCTTTACAAAAAAAAATAACATTCTATCTAAATAAATGTGTTTTATATTTGTTAGTACACACAATAACTCCTGAAGAGAGTCATCATAATGTACACAAATAAGTTTAGACATAACTGATACATGAACCTCTCACTCTCTCCCCCTCTCTCTCAATAAACAATTACATATCATTTTATTTATTTTATAAGGATGTGCTTGTATTATATTATTATTCAACATTATTGTATTTTTTATTTTCATAACAAAAATAAAATAAGTGAGAAAACATGGATACAATAATATATGTGAAATATATTATTGAGTATAACTCTTCTATTTTTTTCAAAAAACAATCAAAAGATAGGGATCAAAATAATCTGTAACATTATTTGGCTCCATAAGAGACTCCCTCCAACTCTAAACAAATTGTGTATATCTCCTTTTCCAAGAATAAACTCAAAGTCTTGTGTGATCAATATTTCCAAGTCATAATTTGGGACTAGAGTAAACTTTGAAATTACCAGCTTGAATGAACTCGATGGAGATTTCCTTTTCAAGAAAACAATATTCTCTAGAATAAATTTATTTTATATTTATTAATACATACAACAACTCCTTAAGGAAATCATCATAATATACACAAACAAGTTTAGATATAACTTACATCATAATATACACATTTAACAACACCTTAGGGAGTGATCTTCAATAAAATAATTACTATTAAAATTTTTTAGAAATAAATTAAATAATTTATTTATAAATTATAATATTTAAAAGAGCATATAATGGAAAGGTTTAAGGAAGGCATTCGGTAGATAAACTAATTTGCAATTAAAATATTTCCCCAAAAATACCTATAAATACTTCTATCATAAATAAATATCATAGTTATATCAATCAAATATTAATTTTTCCTTTAAATATTCTATTTTTATAATGCATACTTGAATAAGAAATTATGATATCATAATTAGTATAATAATTAGCAAATATATATTCTAAAATATTATCACTTTTAATAATTATAATATTTTTATTAAATTATTTTTTTTATTTTTTTCATATAACTAAAAAATACATAAAATCAATCATATAAAATAAAAAAAAGTCATGCAATATATATATATATATATATATATATATATATATATATAAATAAAAATGACAAAAAAAAAACTCAATGTATCTCATATCTTAACTCTAACAGAACTTCATATGTATTAGGGTATCAGATCAAATAGGTTATTACTCATACAAGTTTGACGTGCAAAACAAAAAACTAAAATATATTTTCCTACCTAATATACATTATAGAGGTGTCAAACGGGCCGGGCCGGCCCGGCCCGGCACGAGGCACGGTTCGGCCGTGCCCGGACTGGCCCGGCACGTTTTTAAACCGTGCCCGGGTCATGCACGAGCCGTGCCGTGCCTGACCCTGCCCGTGCCAGGCTCGGCACAAGATCTTCCCGTGCCGGTTAGGTTTCACGCGTGGCGGCGGGCACACGTGGACGTGACCCGGGCCCTCCCGAAATAAAGCCCGCGGGTCAGGTCTGAATGGACCCGACCCGCGGTCCCGACTCCCGACCCAATCCCAACGGAAAAAAAAAAATTTTCAAATCATTTTGGATTTCAGCCGTTGGATTCGCCTCCAATGGCTAGGGGGCAGAATCCAACGGTTCTCGTGATTCTGCCCCCTGATTATATATTAAAAAATCAAAAAAATATAAAAAAAATATCTTTTTTTATAAAAAATTAATATCTTTAATCTATAAATTCTACCCCCCTCTCTATAACATTTATGTTTTTCAAAAAGATAAAACCTCTCAAAACTCTCTCTCTCACATAAACCGTGCATCTCTCTCTCGGGCCTCGTGATTTTGCTTTCGGCTTGGATTTTCGTGAAACTCAACTTGAGTTTTGAACATCAGAACTTCCTGCGGTGCACCTTGCACGTGACTGACCTCATTGCCTTTACCGGGTAATTTATTTTACGTTTTTATTTACTTTCTCTCTCTAAAGCTTCTCTCTCTAGAAAAACTTAGGAAAAAATAAAAAACATAAAAAATGACAAATACACCTGACATATATTTAAATTTGGAAAATGAAAATATTAGTATTACACAGACGTCTGCGGAAACTTTAGTTTCTCCAGTCGTCTCAGCCAAAAGTTCTAAAAAACAAAAAACTAGAAGGACTTCAGTAGTTTGGACTCATTTTAAAATCATAACACAAAAAAATATTAGTGGTGAGGAACTAGAAATGGCACAGTGCAAATATTGTATGGGACTTTTAACATACAAGAGTTCATGTGGGACTGGGCACCTTAAGAGGCATGCCGAATTATGCACCAAAAAACATGGACCCTTAGATCCTAGTCAAACCCAACTTGGCACTACATTTTTTGAGAATGGATCGAGTTCAGTCTCAAAGTTTACTCCCTTCGTATACTCCAGAGAGTTGGGTAGGGACGGCATGGCCAGGCTAATCACATTGATGGATCTTCCGATCTGATTTTCGGAAGATCCGAGGGTAGTGCGCATCATGCAGACTTATTTTCAGTCTTCCTATCGTAAGATTCCCAGGTCCACATCTAGGAGTGACATACTAAAGATAATTAAGTTAGAAAAATAAAAAATTATTAAGGAATTTATGACATATAGTGGAGTGGTGTCCGTGACGTCCGATATATAGACAAGTCACGATGATTCTTCTTATGCATGTCTCACGAGTCACTATATAAATTCTAACTGGACAATCAATAAAAAAATTTTAGGATTCACTGAGATTCTTCATCCTCATTATGGCCCGTTCATTTTTGAGTGTATGATGAAAATATTTAGGGAATATAAAATTCAAAATAAAATTTTTAGTGTCACATTCGATAACGCTTCTAATAATGAAGTAGTGATCAATATGTTGTTAGGAATATTAGAGACGCAACATTAGGAGAGATCTTTCATGTCAGATGCATGTGTCACGAGATTAACCTGATTGTTCAAGCGGGTATGAAGGTGTGTTCCCCCGCGTTGGATAATATACGCAATGCACTAAAGTATATTCGCACTCTTCGCAGACAACAAGAGTTTGGTACTCTATGTTTGTCTGCGAATCTTAAGAAGAAGAAATTTCAATCGGATGTGTGACATCGTTGGAATTACACGTACCTGATGTTAGAATCATGTGTTGGATACGAACACGTGATATCCGACTACGTCAATAGTAAGAGTGACGAACTTATTATTGACGACACTAACTGGGCTACAGGAATTTCATTTATGAAATTCCTGAATATTTTTTATGTCACGACGAACATGTGTTCGTCGTTTATACGCCCACCATTTGCATTGCACTCCGGTGCATATGCAATATTAGTAGCATGTTTAGGAAGTATCGAGCTGACCCGACGCTTAGCCATATGGTTGCAGAGATGGAGACCAAGTACTTGAAGTAATGGTCTACCATTCCATCTATTTATTGCCTCGCTGCATACATGGACCCTAGGGCTAAGGTGAAGGGGTAGAAAATACCCTAGCTTTCATTTCCTCGTGTATGAACCTGGAATAGCCACCTGAAGGGTTCATCCACGAGAAATTGACTGACATATTCACATACTACGATACTAGGTATGGTAGTGGTGGTGGTGAGACTGTGATTACGGACATTGATACCTTGTTCGGAGATGACAATTATTTCATTCAGCTAGCGAGGGGGAAACGTAAGGGTGAACCATCACATAGGAGCGAGCTGTCTCGGTACTTAGATACCGATTACTGCTCAATCCTATCACATTCTGATACTAAGAATCTTGATTTATTACAGTGGTGGAAATCATATGAGTCCACCTATCCCGTGCTATCTAGGATGGCACGGGATCTACTGACTCCTCCGGTGTCGAGCGTAGCATCGAAGTCTACTTTTTCTGTTGCAGTGAACGTGATTTCGGATAAGAGATCGAGATTACGTCCAAATATGGTTGAGATCTTGGCATGTTTGAAGGATTGGGAGGAATCGAGGTTTAGCATCCATGATCGTGCTGGAGCTGGGACTGGGACAGACACTGCAGTCACATCCACATCCACTATGATGGCAGAGGAGTTGATTGCCGATGATGATGATCCATATGATACTGATCATGATGTTGTGACTGATGATTCTCATGATATGCCGATTGACGATTGATGATGATCTGCTATTTTTTTCGATGTTTTTTTATTCATTGTATTTGTACGATTTGTTTGTATGTTGTGTTGAAACTTATACTTGTTTTGTTCATACCATCGGTTTCAAATGCATGATTGGTAATTTTTCATTTGTGTCGTTTAATTTTTTTTTAATTTTTATTTTTACTAACATAATGTATTGATTTATTTTTTTTACGATTTAAATTTTATTTTAAAAATTAATAACTTTAATATATAATTAATAAATATAATAAAAGCTAAACTAATTTGAATTTGATAAAAAAAAATAATTTTCTAAACTTTGTTTTTTTATTTATTTATTTTTTTAACATTTTTAAAAAAATTTATATTTAATAATTAATACTCTACACTTAAGCAATACAATTTACAATATATAAATTTTTAAAAAAAAAACAATATCCTGCCTGTCCGTGCGGCCTCCGGCCTGCCCCTGCCTCTCTCTCACTCTCAGGACTCGGGCTCAGCCGCTCGGGTCAACCTCTGCCCTGGCCTGTATGGCCAGGACAGGCCCGCCTATTTTTAAACCGGGTCGGGCCGTGTCGGGCCGGCCCTTTTGACACCTCTAATACATTATACTCAAATATTTAATAAAATATCTAATCATAGAGAAACAAATGTACAACTCAACATGCTCAGTCCCAAAAATAATCTTCCTAGAAGTCTTATGATCATGCAAAATAAAATTAATAAAAAAATAATATTAAAATTAAATTATCTTGAAAATATATATCACAAAAAAAAATTATTAAGGCTCTTGGAACAAAAAGAATACATGAAAAAATCATGGTATCCAGTTAAATTTTATTATAACCAATAGTTTTAGGTAACATAATTGGCTATTACTATATTTGGAGGATACAAAACAAAAAATACCAAACAATTACATATGAATTGATTATTAATTCCTAAATCAATAATTCAAAAATTTAAAATAGAAAAATAAATCATAATAATTATAGCACTTGGAGAATTAAAAAAAATTGTTAATTCCTTAAAGAAAAAGTTTATACACTCTTTAGAAAGTATCATGAAGAAAGAATAATATGAGGACAATAAGATTATTTTGATAGTCGATCTATCTCAATCAATAATTTGTAGTGCTCCTTAGCCTCTAATGTGTTCACCTAAGTTTCTTAGTTAAATCAATTCCAAATCTAGATTCATCTCAAAAAATTCATATGATCAACTATATGTTTATTTCTATAAATTTTCCTTTGATCATTTTTTGCATAATAAACTCAATATTGAATAAGGGTTATTTAAGTTAGGTTGTGAAATATATTTATATCCCAAATCTTTCCATTCATTTTTCTCAAACCTCAATTGACTTGAACCTTCACAATTGATTTTTAAAAATTTTATCTATATTAATTTTCTCAAATTTTACCTAACAAAAAATAAATTAAAAAAATAGCCATTTTTTTATATAATAATAAGTTCTTTCTTGCTAAAAAATTTTGCAAATATTAATTATATTTACGAGACTTAAGAGGAATTATAAAAATCAATAATGTAACTAGGTAACATCTTATGACTTATTTACATTATTAAATAAACACTATAATATCTCATATTTATATTAGTAAAAAGACTTTTTTATTAAAAAAAAAAACAATAACTAAAAGTCCACCCTGGGAAAAAAAATTTAAATAAAATGCATGTTTTAGTTGTCTAAAAGTCTAAAACACACAATAGGTAGCGCATACCCCACCAAACGTGCCTAACCAGTAAAGGTGTCCAACATGCTAGACAATCCCAACCCAACCCATGACATGGCCCAAAAAAATCATGTCATGCAAAGAATGGCACGAGCAAAAAACATGCATGGGCCATGAAGTATGGACTGCACATGCCTATTCATGTTGGATTTAAGAAAAATAGATTCATAAAGCGCACACACCTAGTTATAGTATATTTTATTAAGATGGGAAGCCCAAGTGCATATTTATCATAAACATTTCCTAGTGGGGCGCGTGAAGTACATACTCCCCAATTAAAAAAAAAACATTTCCTTTGCATTGACTAGCCTCCAATAACTAACAATGACATATCACAAACAGACCATGCATTAATGAAAAATAAATAATAAATAATAATAATAATAAAATTTAACCACAAAACTCACCATCAAGTTATAGCATACATACCACAATACTCACCATGGATATATCTACAATATGTTCACTTATAGACACATATGCAAAGACTATTGAATCATCAACAATCTTATCTCAAATAAAGTAGTAAATAATATTACTATATTTTATCTGCTCAATAAATATCAGAATTACGAAAATGTATTGAGATGTATAACTATCACAAAAAAATATCATTAGTTTATGAACTAGCAGACAAAGCTCTTCCAAGAAAGAATAAATCAAATAAAGATCAAAAGTAGACGACATCAAAATATTGTAGTATGCACTTACTGTTCTACACTTGACCTCGAAATAACTAACAGCATTTTATTTTTTTAATAAAAAAAATTACTTGTCATAAAACTACAAAACCAGTGACAAATCTCTTCGCAATAATTACTTAAGCCCAATTAGAATATGAATATATCACTACCCATCTATACTTATGATTTCTAATAATAAACTTAAATCATGAAACTTTATTCACAAACTTGAGATTGATAATCTTGAAAATTAATTCTATATAAATTTATTTGAAAGAATATAGAAAAATAGTAATTATACTGACAATATTGATTATTTATAACATGATAATTATCAGATAATTTAGTTTTTCTACAATCCTCTTATATTTAGAGAAATTAACTAGCAAATTGGTGTTTACAAATGAATTTATACCTGAATTAAATAGTGTGTCAACATGTACATATTCTATTAATAATAAGAAAAAAAAAAGAAAAAAAAAAGGCGAATAAGAAAAAAAAATAAAAAAAAATTAAAAGAAGAATAAAGAATGGGAGAAGAAAGAGAAATTGAAGGAGAAGAATAAATAAAAAAAGAATAAAAAGAATAACAATAATAATAATAATAAAAGAAAAAAAATAAAATAAGAGAAAAAGATTCCGAAAAAGAATCAGAAGAATAAAAAATAATAATAATAATAATAACAAGAAAAAGAAGTATATGAAGCAGAAGAAGATAATAATGAAGAAGATAGTGATGATGAAAACAAAGAAAAAAAAAGAATGGGAAGAAGAAGAAAAAACGAAAAAGAAAAAGAAAAATTAGAAGAACAAGAATAAGCAGAAGAAAAAAAAAAGAAAAAAAAAATAATAAGAAAAAGAAAAAGAAACAAAATAAGAAAAAAAAATAAGAAAAAGAAAAAAAAAAGAATGAGAAGAAAAAAAAAGAACATAAATAAGAAAAAAAAGAAGTATAAGAAAAATGTGAAAAAGAAAATTAAAAAAAAATGAGGAGAATAAGAAAAAGAAGAATAAGAATAAGAAAAAAAAAGAGGAAAAAAAATAATAAAATGAAGAAGTATAAGAGGAAGAAGAAGTATAAGAGGAATAAGAAGGAAAAGGAAAAGAAGAAAAAAAGAGAGAAATATGAGAAGAGGAAGAAGAAAAAGAATAAAAAAAAATTATATATATAATAGTAGGATGAGAATAATAAAAAGATGAAAAAAAAAAGAAAATAAAAAAATAAAAAGAAAAAGAATATCTTAGCAACAATGATTGAATGGATAAAATTATATTATCTTTTTCTGAGAAATTTGAGAAAAGTTTCTTACGTCACACAAAAAAAACCCCTAAGAAAAAACTATATTTCCTTTTTTATACATTTTAAACTAAATTCATTTAAAAATATTGTTAGAATCTTATTTTCATATGTTATGGAAAGTGGGAGGGAAATTCACCCTTTTCCTTTTAATTATCTTGATTTATTAAATATAGACATGATTATGTGAGTTAATAGGGAACTTATTGGCCCTAAGTGTTCTTTATAAGTAGTGGACTCATCATGTCTCCCACTTTTCTTCCTTATAAAAGAAATAATCAAATCAAATTGCAATTGAATAAATCTTGACAAACCCATTAATGAGCCCAAGTTCTCTTAAGTCATATTCAAATTATATCCAAAATATGTTTCTCAATTTGGATCAAATCTAAATTATTTTATTATAGATTTAAACTTCAAAGTGTGAAACCATTGGACTTGAAATTATTTTGGTTATTTAGTTTAATATTTTAATCAAGTCATGTATAGTATCTAGCAAGACAATATAATCCTTTTACTTTTAAAAAATATATCAGAGATATATTAGTGTATATTTTGACATGAATATCAATCAAAAATAAAAAAAAAAATTTGATGCTTTTATCGATACCTGAAAATTATGAATATTTCAAAAATATATCAGTGAATATATAAAAAATTTTTAGCACGGATAACTTCACATACTGATCTCCTAATTCACATTCAAGAAAAATAAGAATAGAGTAGTATATACCTTTTAAGGCCAAAAATAATATATACCAAAGAAAAACTATTAAATCATGTTCTAGAAAACTACATTATATCATAGAGAGCTTTGCACACCATACTCATTATACCTAAGCTCCTAGAGAATAATAAATCTTAGTGACTACAACATAAATGTATTCTTTACAATTAGCTGATACACAATTTACTTATAGGATACAATAATAAAAAATAACCTATTAGTGATCATTTTAACGACAAAGAAAAAAAATTACATAGCCAACACTATATATCAATAAAAATTTCATCACTTCAAACATGGCTTTGAGCCGATCAACATCCACTTCAGGTCCCATTTCCTCACTTCCAACATGTCATTCTATATAATTAAGTAGCTCAAAAAAAAGTATGCAAAATCCTATAGATATTAAAATATGATAAGAAAATAGAATATATAATATCAAAACAATAATAAAAAAGTACTCAAAATAACATATGTTAAGTAGAATGTGTAATTAAATCATTCGATAGTACAATCAGAATGTGTAACATATGATCATCAAGTCTTCTAATCTTTATATCTAACTCTTAGGAGAACTCATATCTCAAGTGATATATCTAGTATGATACTCACACTAGACTCCTCTCTCTAGCATAATGTCTTAGGAGAGGTGTTACTACTCTTCTCAAAATTAATTATGCTAGTAGTATAAGGTAAAGACAAAAGTAGAGTCAATAATTACTCATATATGAGCAGTAACAACTAACCATAAGAATGAGTCTACCATCATAATAACTTCTACTTAAAAAACTTCACATTGACAATCATAGTGACCCTCCTAATATATGATGAATAGCATCTATATATATTTTTAGTACTAAAGTACTTAATGAAAATACATTTGATGGCATGCATAATAAACTTCTCATTAGCTAGAGAAAGATTATTAACAAAATAAGTATACCGAAAAACTTTAGATAAATATGAAGGAATCTTTTTTTATGTAAACTTGATGATACTCGGTATATATAATTCTTCTACAAAATTCCCACATATCTGAAAAAATCAAATGAAATATATTCTGCCTAGTACCCGCCTAACATGTCAAATTGAACGCTCTAGTAAATGTTCCTAACTAATATCCCTAACAATCAATAAATGTCACTTCTCTCATACTTTACTCTAAAAACCTTAAACTATCTAATTATTAATGTCTCGGACAAGAATGTATTACTAATAGATCAATATTAAACATGCATCTTAAAAGACTTATATGAGTGGAGAAAAACACATAGTTTACCTCACTCGGTAATTAAAAAAGTCATTTATTTGATCTAATAATCATGCATGTATGCACCAAAAGAAGAGAAAATCAAGCCTTAACTTTTTGGCTTAGTAAAATAACTAACATAAAATAAATTATAATAAAATTTTGCTACATATGAAATATATATCAAAAAATACTCATGCTAACATTGGCATGCCACATAACCCATACAACAATATTATTAGTTATAATAATATCAAAAGATTTAGATTCTACAAATAAAATAAAATAAACATGCTTATCTATTATATGAGCATTAGCTCCTAAATTATTAATCTAAAAAATTGGAATGAGATTGTAAGTTGAAAGTAATATGAAAGTAGAGATAATTCAACATATACTAAATGCACATAATAAAAGAAATATGACTAACTCATCTGAAAGAATCATAAGTGTAGCAAAACTAATAAATAAGGTCGTAAAGGAACTAGTCAAAATATGTCAAGTAGCCTATTATTATATAGCCTATGAATCTCGAAAGAAACATTGTAATAAAACCAACATCTAGTACCTATTCTGAGTATGTCTTAATCTCACATAGATTGAAAATATCACTATTAGCTTTTTCCCTATCAGAGTAGCTATGTCATCTCTCTCAAAGTTACAACATGATGAAAATGTCATAGTTCTATAACTAGCCATATCAACCCCTCTTAATATAGGTATAGTTGCAAATACATAAGTCATCATCTAATAAATCTCTAAAAAAAGTATAAATATCTATTTATCAAGAATTTATATCCACAAATGAACATATCACTCTCTAAGCATATGCATGTAAAGAATAATACAATTATGATCACTAAATCTCTTCAATACAGTCAAATTTGTCAACACCAATATCACACTAATAATTATCTCCTATAATTATATTCAAGTCACATAATGCATCAACTCATTTTTATTAACCAATTGATATATTAATAGTTAAATAATATCATCATATAAATAAAATATTTCAAATATATATATATCATATTTGTCAAATCTCAAACCCTCTTATATGTGTTGCATAAGTCAAATACATTAAACATGATAGGACCAATCGACTTCTAGAGATACACTAGTAGTTGTGTATCAATTATCAATCTCAAAATGAGATAAGTTTTCAAAAAAGTAACTTGTATAATCTTGGCCATAAATTAGAACCTCATCGATATAGCTTATAGGAAGTATGTATATGCCCTCAATTTTCAATTGATTATCACTAGTGAACTCACACTTATTCTAACAATTTTCCTCCCTTATATATATATGAAAAAAAAAATTACAACACAACAAACTTCCACACCAATATCAAATAGAGACAACTTATACAAATCATCATTATTTTATGTGAAAGTTTAAAAACTAGGTATCAAACACTCAAAAACACACACACTTATAGTACCAGTTATGTACCACTGTCACCCTGGAGTGCACTGCTATTCACAAAAAATGACTTCTAGACCATCAAAATCATGTTGTTACAAGTCTTACGGCTACAATACACCAAAATGCCACTAAAAAAAACCAATGTATGTGGGTTTTCACTTAAACAATATTGTATTCCCAAAAAATGAAAAATAAAAAGTAAATAATAACATTAAATAAAATCAAAACTAAACAATTATTATTATAAACGATGAAAAAACAAATCAACTTAAGTAATTCTTTCAAATGCATTTTAAAAAGGTCATGAAGAAGTAAAGAACTTTCTAAAAAATGGGATTTCACTCTCGATGAAATATGATTTCATCCCAATGCAAATATTCATTGGATATTATAATAAATATTGAATTATTAGGATATTTTATCAGCAAAATTTTTTCTTTATTTAACTACACATCTTATATCGACATATAATGTTTTTGTAACTAATAAAATGTAAGAAAATCATATTAGGAAACAATAATTTAAAAATATATATGTTGTATTCGTTGTGTTCATAATCAATCACTTTTTACATTCTTCAATTGTTCTCCATATATTTTACAGTATGAATCAAATATTAGACCTTAGTTATATCTTTGACTATTTATTTTTCTAAAAGATTGTATGATTTTAAAATTATTTTTATAAATTTTTTATATTTTGTTATATGTTAATTGATATATATTTTCACAAATTTGGACAAACTTATTTTTTTCACCTAAGTAGATACAGAAAGTATATTTATGCCGATAAGGCGTATCAATCAATATATTTGGTCTATAGGCCAAAATTGAATCAAGGTGAGCTGGGAAAACCAAACTATCAATATAGCAAATTCTACTTTCAGTTTTTTCTAAAAATTATTTTTTTGGCACGTTTCTAGGACAAACAAGTTTGTTGGACTTGAGCTTTAGACCCAAGCTATTACATAGTAAAGATTGTGTGGTAGTTTCTATCATAAATGAGCCACATCAATTAAAATTTGATTCGCTAATCAAAGATCATATAAACAAAATAATTTCAAGAATCATTTCTTCTTGCACCGCTTGCACAAAGCATTAGGATTCAATCACATCATTATATCCATGTAATATGTCACATGTGTCTCAAAGTGTCACTTAGCCATTAGGTTGCAAATTATTAGAGCAAGATGAGAGCTCAATAGGTGAATTTTTCACTAATGATTGACCATTTTACAGAATCGTTCTCAATTCTGACTAACATAGACATAACAATTAGAAATAGTGAGCAACTAGCTAGCACTCACCATCTTCATGGAGATGGGTACTCCATTTTGAGTACTCAAAATCACAATGAAAGAGAATTACCTCATGGGCAAAGATAGCTTAAAGAGTAACCTAGGCCTCTGCTACTCTAATACTAGTTAGAGTAAGAGCAGATTTAATAGCCATACAGCAACAATCTTACCCTTTTTTATAGTGGACAAAAATAGAGTTGGAAGGAGTGTCACGAATAGCAAAAAATATCACTATCTTTTCTACAATGGATGAAGTGGTTGTGCAACATTCTATCTGGCCTACCCGTGGATCATCACAAAGTTTTCCCGTAATCATTTCTGATGGAACAAATATCACTATCTTTTCTACCATGACCCTTGTTCCAAAGTCCCAAATAGTTGACTCAGAAGTCAACTATCATGTCACAAGTGATCGTTCTCTTTCCTCCACTATATTAAATTCTCGAGCATTTGACTTTTTTGCATCCATTGACATTGTTACTAGCTCCAAAAAATATATAATAATAAAATTTTCTCATTATCTCTTAATTGTAAGCTATAATGCAGAATAATTAAATTATAATATTATATATCTTATTTTAATATTTATTTGCAAGATTGATAGATTTTAAAAATGATTTATTTGAGAATAAATATAACATGTACTTTCTTTCTCTACTCTCAAGGGACCCATTGGATATCTGAAATCTATTAGTTCGATTGTGATTCATAAATAACTTGATCATCATTCTATATCCAAATTGATACTCATTGAGCCAACAAAATTATGACCAGTATGCCTGGCAATTTGTGCAATGAGGCTTAGACTATGTTTCTGGCAAACGAGGCTTACAGGCCTAGCTTAGTGATCCAAAATGAAGTGGCCCCGACAGAGCCAGATAGACCCCCCCTAGTTATAAATTTTGCAACATGGACAAACCCAACACTTGAATTATCCAAGCAAGGTACCATGTTCAAAAAAGTGGGCCGAGTCAGCATGGCTCAATTTCTTGGGCTTTCTGATATACCCGATTCAACCCAAATTGTCATATATGGCGAGGAGTGTCTTCTAAGAAAGCATATATTAACTTATTATATGGCACTCAAAAATATATTTGTACTCATTTTCACTTAATTCATACAAATATGTGGAGTCCTTATTGCACACACTACTTCCCATGATGAATTTGTTTTATAAGTTATCTAATGGACAACACAAACCCAAATTCAATATATCCAAAAAGTAAAATAATACAACCTTTAAAAAAATGCCCAAGAAAAATAAACCTTATAAATAGAAAAACAAATATATTACGACAACTTATATATTGGGTGTTCCATCAAAAGAGAAAAAGTAAACTAAAAACAATAAATTAAAATACTTCAACAAGTTTGCACATAAATATTCAGAATACTAACTTCAATGAAATAGAAACAAGCTAAGACTTTATCAAAATCTTCGTTAACATATCTACGAGTGAATTTATTGTAGAATTATAGAATATGATTATGGTCACATCTTTTATATTCTCCTCAAAAAAAAAATTATTTCTATGTACTTTATTAGTTCATGAAATACTGTATTATAGTCTATATATCTTGATGTTTTACTATCAGAATAAACAGTTGAGGGAAATAACAATAAATCTGATCTAAATATTTGATTCAATGAAACTAATATATAGTTGCAGCTATTGCTTTGTTATCTATCTATGTATTAAATATAGAGACAACTATTTATCAAATACTTTTCCAAAAAATAAGATTGTCGTCAAAAAAATATATATAATTACTTATAGCAAATCTCCTCTCTACACATGATGATGCCTAACTATATTTTAAATATCAGATCAACTAAAGATGCTCATCATCACCATATACAATACCAAGTCTTGAGGATTTTTTGACGTATTAATTAAAATATATAAAGCACTACGTCAAAATGAATTTGTCATAAAAAATCTAAAAAAATAATTAAATGTACTAAATGCATAATATATATTTAATCTGATAATAATAAGATAATGAGTATGTTATTTAATTTTCTTGTGTGTAGTCGAATCAACCAGAGAGTTTACTACGAATAGATTACAAAATATAATAAATGCATAATTAGTATATGGCTTAAAAGGTATACTACAAGAGAACAAAATGTAAGACCAAACTATGAAAGAGTATTCTAGATATTTCTCATTTATGATAAAATAATATATATATAATCATGTGTCACATCAATCTCAAGAAAATAGATGAGTCTCCCAAATTCATTCGTTAAAAATTATGACAAAGTATTCCTTATAATTGATGATTCACAACTTATCATTACTCATAATCAAAATATCATTCGCATATATAATCAACAAAATAATCTTGTCATATGAACTATTTTTTAAAAACAAAGAATAATTTATTAACACAAATACATTTTCCACGTGAGTAATTATGATAAAAATTTAATAAACCAAACTCTTATAATTTTTTTAGGTCATATAAAATCTTGCATGTTCTATAAAATAGATCTGTATAATTTTTTTAGGCTCAAAAATTATGTAGTTATTTTATATATACCTACTCATAAAAATCATGATAAAAAAAATTATTTAACATATTTAACTAATATATCATTCATCTGTGAATAGTTATAAGAGAAATAAATTCTCATATAGAGATCATCTTGATCACTAAAAAAAATTATCCGAATAACCAACTCCAAACACTTAAAACCAACAACAAACATTGTCAAAGATTGAGGTAGTAATTCTTAAGTTTCATTAAAATTGAAAACATGTATTTCTTACATCGTGATTTATTGCAATCTACTTGTCATTTGAACTCACCAAAAAAAAAAATTTATAATATAAATGCATAGTCCAAATGAGAAACTATAGCTAAAAATCCAACAAACCAAATGCTCAAAGACTATTTTAGGCCATATAAGGGCATGCACATTTAATCGAATGCATTTCTGTATTTTATCTTGGCTCAAAAACTAGATAGTTATTTCATATACATCTACTTCCCAAGATTATCATTAAAAAAAATTTATCACATTCAATATATATATATATACTTTATCTATTAGTAGTTGCATGAAAAATAAATATTCATACATAGAACATTTTGGTCACTAGAAAGAATGTATCTTAGATAGTGAACTCCAAAAGTATAGATGAACCACTTTACAATAAGTCCGGTGATTAAGCAATCTACCATACAATCAAGATTGATCTTAACAATGAATATTCAATTACAACCAACAACAAATATTCTCAAATAGTAAGGTATTAGTTATCAAGTCATATTAGAATTTAGAATATTTATTTATTTCATCATAATTTAGTACAATCCTAAATAAGATAATATCTCAAAATGAGACTTTGATATGTTAGTACTAACAAGATAAATAATAAAAGAAATAAAAAATAAAAAAGATTTGAATACATCAATATCTATGAAATAAAATATTGATTACAACTCTTATATTATTTTAAGAAAATAATAAAATGTCAAGATTAGAAATGTGTTGTAGAATCATATGGCGACTTAGCAGATTTTTTTTCATTTTGAAAAGATTGTATACATTCTCTTTTCTTAAAATTAAATCTAAGTACTAGGTGATCAAGTATACTGAATCACAGATCATTTAGAATTTGACTTGGAATCGACTCGTGAACTATCAATTCGTCTAGAACGGTAGAGGTTTTTTTTTTTCTCCATTAAAATACAACTCTCTTCAGAATCAACATATTTTATAATTATAGATACTTATGATAAAACAAGAATAAAACCATCATATTATCAAAGAAACTTTTCTTCATTCTAAGAAGGTTGTATAGTTTCTTTTCTCTTAAAATAAAATCTAAGTACTAGGTGATCAATTGTACTGAATCACATATCATTTAGAGTTGGACTTTGAATTGATTCGTGAACTATCAATTAATCTAGAATGGCAGAAGTTTTTTTTTCCCACAAAAACGCCACTCCCTTTAGAATCAACATATTTTATATTTATTGGTACGTATGTTGAAGTAAAAAGAGAATCATCATAATGTGAACTAACATATTCAAAAGTTATTAAGGAATTACACTCTCCTAATTAGAGATCAAAGTGACACTCCAAAGAAATAAGTAAAAATAAAAAATGAGTGCCCCTTTTAAATCTTTACACTACCTACACTCATTAAAAAAATAAGTTCTACTAAAAATAATAATATCAACACTAAAAAATAATATATCAATCTCTAACAAATAACATGTGTATATTTTTTGGGTTAGAAGTACCCCATAAAGTCATATGCTATCATTATTAGTATCATCATATCGTATTTAAAAGAGTAATCATAAATAAAAATAATACTCATAAAAATTTAGAGATAAATTAAAGAAATTATCTTCATGATGTAAGATTTAAAAAGACATACAATAAAAAAATATATTTGATTGAAAATGTAGTTTTTTGATTAAAACAATAATTTTCCCCAAATATTTTAAAATACTTCGATCATAAAAAAACATGTGAGTCATATCAACCAAATATTTATTATTCCACTTTACAATCTAATTTTGTGTGTGTTTGATGGTGAAGAAAATATAGTATATTATCTCATGATCACTAGAATAAGAATTATATTTATCATTTATAAAATTTAATATATTATCATTCTCAATAATTTTTATATTTTCATAACATTGATTTTAATTTTTTCATGAAACATACGAAAGATAAATAAAATAAAATATGAAATAAAAAAAATCATGTAAAAGATATATAATTATCAACAATGATAATAAAATATCTATAATGATCTTAATATTCAACTTTACTAGGCCCCCAAAATCTAGGGTAATCAAATCAAATAGGCCCTACTCACACATGTCTGTCAGATACAATAACGGATTTTAATATGTTTTAGCATATGATGGACCTCAAAATATAGCATAGAGACATCTATAATGTTATAATTTAAAATTGATAACTTCATAAATAAATTAATGGTCAAATGAAGAATAAACAAGATGTTGATCAACGACACTTAGACACCTAATAGGACACATAATTAAAAAAAAAAGACTAAATAACATATCATACTCGACCTCCAAGAAAGTCTTACTCAAAATCTGTCAATTCTACAAAATAACAAGAAAAAAAATCTTCAAATTTGAGGTATTTAGCTAAATAATTGACAAAATAAATTATTATAGAATCAAGGAATAATAAAAAATAAAAATAAAATAAAATATCAAATTAAATTGTATAATAATATTTGATAATTTGTCATTATTTATAACAATATTCAAAAAACAAATAAATAATATAACAACCAATAGAACAATTATATGTGATGTGATTGTTAATCAATAAGTCAATAATCTAAAAGTTTAAAAAAAATAAATCATAAAAGTTAAAATACTTTAAGAACGAATAATATATGGTATCATACTATCAAGCTAAGAAGCACGGATACACCATACTACAGTCGTGTCCCCGTGTTCGACATGTGGACACATAGATACGGTATGGATACACATAGGATACGCAACGTGACGTATCGTTTACCAATCCGTGTCCGATATATCACATGGCATATAAGACGGACATGTTGGATATGTATCCAAAGCTTAATAAAGCCTATGGGCATGTCTAATGGCCGATGACACTGAGGTAATGGCGGGGGGTTGTCTTCGGGATTTCGAAGCAGTAACAAGGATAGGGGGGAGGGGTGATGAGAAATGATAAACAAATAGTAATAAACAAATGGTAGGGGGTGTCGAATAAAATATTAAATTAAAAATTATAATTAATATACAATAGTAATAAATAAAAAAACTACATGAAATTATGAAACTGGAGCAGTGATGAGAGGTTTAAATGCATAATTATAACTTTTAAATATAATATAAGTATAATTATTTTTTAAAAATAATAATTATATTTTTTTTATTTTATTATGTCGTGTCCTAGCTATATCCGTATACTAATTTTTTAAAATTTATTGTGTCCCCGTATCCTATCGTGTCATATCCCCATGTCCATGCTTCTTAGCTATCAAATAATTTTGTATAATTCTCTTTAGTAAAGATCCTAATGAAAGAACTTTGTGAACACCCCCAAAAAGAGCTCCATGACTAGCTCATCTCCCTCAAAAAATTTCAATACCCTTAATCTTCATTCTAGAAACAACTCCTAATAATCCTCCCTATTATGACTATTCTCCTATAGCATATGCACTGAGCTGAGAATTTCAACTATGCCTCTACCTCTCCTATAACTAATACTCTTCATGCCTCCAAAGTATATTGTATAAGATGTCTATTAAATTGTTGTCTTCTCCCAAACAAATATTGATTTGTCTGATGATACATTTATGATAAGAAAAAAAAAATACAATCACTCAAAATTTGACTACAAAATCACCCAAAAGTATGAGGTAGAAAATACAAAAAAATATCATTCTAATATTACCTTGTCTATCTCAAATCTCACTATCATAGTCACATCTTCCTCCAGTAGGAATATCTCAAAGAAGTACATAGCTAGTTATGTAAAAATAATGAAATGAGTGATACCAAGCTCTAACTCTATATGCTCATCTATTCTTAATTTCATCAATAAAAAAATCTAAATCATATATAAGCATCATTCAATATGAATAAAGTGATGATTAAAGCCCCCATAACATCTTACATTTAGTTAAGGATATAAAAACAAAACAAAAACATGTTTTAATAGATTCTCAAAAGTCAATTAATAATTAAAAGTCTATCAATAATTAAGCCTCCATCTCATCATTGTAAGGCTCCTCTATCATGTTGTCAACCTTCTCTTAACAGAAAAATTACATGCAAACTCTAGTAACTTAGTATAAATCTTCTATCAAAGCTTCTACATAGTAATAATTAATATTTTCACTTCCTCATATAGTCATAATAAGCAAGAATACAAGAACAATATAGGGTCACATCTCATTACACACAAAAGGCTCCATTATTACACATTGCACACGCATGGTTACACCATGCACACACTATTCCACTTCAGCACACTGAATCACATGATTATATTGTACTGCACACACACTACTCTACTATTATACACGACACATTGCATGATTTCATCCACAATTGCACAATTTACACATGTTACCAGAACATAACACACACACACTACATACACTTCAAGCATGTGACATGCACAATGTCAAAGCATTGTTTGCATTGACACCCCCTCTATCACCATGTTGACACCAATAGTGGCTTGATGCCACAACATATCACATCAACATAATTACTACATCAACTTGCTTATACTTTCTCCTCTACTATTCTAGGGTTTTGTAAACTCAACATCTAATACCATGATAGAAAATACAAGTAAAAACTCATCCATAAACTAAGATCATATAACCCTTATCAAAATGTCCTAGGAAAAATCAAACTTATAAATAGAAAAAAAAAATGTAATAAGACAGTTCACTTATTGCACACATACTGAGTGATCTCATAAAAAAATAAAAAACATTTAAAATAAAAAAAAATCAATATAATCATTTTAATTCTATCCTTTAAAATTTTATCACTTAGTCATCTTCACAAATATATATATATATATATATATATATAATTTGTGTATGTGTGTGCGCGTGCGCACGTGTGTGTGTGTGTGTGTTACAATCATCTTATACGTATCTTAAATTAAAGTTATCCAATATTCTGAATTATAAAAACATAGTTAGTCATATAATTATTATATAATATTTTAATTTGACCTTCGAAGACATTGTTCAGACATACTTGACCATAAATGATCCAACATGATTTGCATTACCTAAAAAAAATCTAACTTATAAATAGAAAAAAATGTAATAGGGTAGCTAACTTATTAAGTGATCTCATCAAAAAAAAAATTTAAAAAAAAAATCAATATTGACATTTTAAATTCTATCCTTATAAATTTTTTCACTTAGTCATCTTCACACACATATCTATGTTTCAATCATCTTATAAGTATATTATATTATAGTTTTCCGATATTCTAAATTATAAAACATAGTCATCATATAATTATTATATAATATTTAAATTTGAACTTCATAGACATTCTTCTAACCATGAACAATCCAACATGGTTCATGTTACCTAGGAAAAATTAAACTTATAAATAGAAAAAAAATGTAATAGAGAAGCTCGCTTATTGCTCACATATTGAGTGATCTCATTAAAAAAATAAAAATAAATTAAAAATAAAAAATCAATATCATCATTTTTTAATTCTATCCTTACAAATTTTTTCACTTATTCATCTTCACAGATATATTTATGTTACAATCATCTTATAAGTATCTTATATTATAGTTGTTGAATACTCTAAATTATAAAACATAACCAATCATATAATCATTATATACTATTTTAATTTGAACATCATAGACATTAATATGACATGTTTAATCATGAACAATCCAACATGATTCAAATTACCTAGGAAAAATATAACTTATAAATAGAAAAAAATATAATAGGACAACTCACTTATTGCTCGCATATTAATATCTCATTAAAAAAAATAAAAAATAAAAAAAAATCAATATTATCATTTTTAATTCTATTATCCTTATAAATTTTATCACTTAGTCATCTTCACAAATATATCTATGTTATAATCATCTTATAAGTATATTATATTATAGTTGTCCTACATTCTGAATTATAAAACATAATTAGTCATATAATTATTATAAAATAATTTAATTTGAACTTCGTATACATTCTTCTGACATGCTTGACCGTAAACGATCCAACATGGTTCACGTTGCCTAGTGGACCAACATGTCATGCCCAGCAGCCTCTTTTTGAGACCAATAATTAAAATAATGATTTTTACGGATATATTGGCACTTAGATTTTACGGATATATCGGATATATCGAAGATATATCGGTGTGTATTCATATATGAGCACCAATCAAGAATAGATATATGAGTTTTAATGAATATATCAATACTTATAATTTATAGATATATCAGATATATATCGATGGATATATCGGAAATTTTTATCATTGTTTGAGACTAGCAGCTCGTGCCGACAGAAGATGACGGGAGATGGAGCACATCTACAATCATTTTTTGATCCTGTTCACAAAAAATTCATCCACACCTGGCATTTTTAGATGAAGCTTTGCCGAAGCTATCCAATCCCACTCCCGGCTTCAAGTAGTATCTTCCTGGAGCTTGAAAATTTGCAATCTGAACCCCAGAAAATAATATCACAAAACACACATTCCCATGCGATCCAGACCTAAAAGCAAACAAATTTCTTTCATTTACCTTCTTTAGAATAGGCTCCATCTTTTGGGTAGATGTTGGAACAATATTTCCCATGGCTTTCTCAAGGCTCTATAAACAAAGATCACGCCAATGCACTATAAACCCAATAGAATAAAGTACATAATGAAAAAATATATAAAAAATATAAAAATATAAAAAATATAAAAAAATAAAAAAAAATAAAAAAAAATAAAAAAATAAAAAATGGGTGCTGAACCTGTGAACCATGAATCCATGATCTGGATTGGCTTTGTGACAATGAACATGGACAGAAAATGTAAATTTTAGTACCTTCAAGCTCATCCCTTTTGGGTTCTCTGCCAATATATTAATCACCATACTCTGCATATCTACTTGTTTATCCTCAATTTTTGCTTTGTGATCAGACATCTCCCTAACAGCATTAGAGCTCCTTGTCATTGCTTCTTTCTCTAAGCCTTCAGGATTGACTTTGCATTTCATCTGGGGCAAATCATTATCTCCGGCAACTACTTTTTTTGCAACAGCACTTCCATTTGCCATGGAAGAAGCTGGGGGACAAGATCTTTCGGGGGGGGACTGTAAAGGAGATGCTGCCCACTTATCCACTGTACATGTGGTAGAAGCCAATCCAGATTTAGAAGTGCATTTTGTGAGGCCTCCAGCTGAAATTGGAGCATAGTTATTAGAACTCTATATGTGAATGCAGAGGCAGAAACACACGCGTGCGCCAATTCCTTGTTGGCAATTTTCATTATTTTCACCATTTAACTTATATGGATTTATTCCAGCATTCAACTGCCTTCCTGTGCTTTATTTATCCTTTTAATATTAAAGTATAAAGTTTATTATTTCTTGATTTTTATATTGTATTATATTATTAATACAAGCACCCAACATGTAGCCTATCTTAATATGATCAACCCATCATATAAGGATCTCCCTCGTACATTTGATTATTGAGTTTTTCCTTTTGTATTTTTCCTTGGTGCAGAGTTTATCATGGAATCAAAGTCAAATCCTATTGTTTGCTAAGTGGGGCATATACTGTAACAGCACAATACAAGTGTGTGTGTGTGTGTGTGTGTGTGTGTGTTTGTGCTCATCAAGAGAGTGAGGGATGTGTGAAGGTAGACAGACGTCGCACCCCCACCTTGCATGGATGATGTTGATGCTCATTGCATTGACGTTAGCGTTGCAAAATAGGTACATTGCACGTTGCAGTGACAAAAGTGTGCGCGTGTGTGTGGCTAGTGTTGGTACGTATCGGTGTAGCTGGTGCAGCAATGTTGGTGTGCGTGTATATGGCTAGTATAGCTAGGGTGCACTGTGTTGGTGCATGTGTGCGGCTGGTACAAGCATACACAGTGGATGCACTGTGTGTGTGTGTGTGTGTGTGTGTGTGTGTGTGTGGCTGATGCATTATTAGTGTCTCGTAAGTGCAGTGTGTGTGCAATGTTTGACATTACTTGCTTTGTAATTAATTACATTTTTTATTAAAAAAATAAAAATTTTGATAATTACTCTATGGAAGTTTAGGCACAAGATTTATACACACAATTAAATGAGTTCAAACACAATTTTTTAGTAAGATGATAGATCCCTGACATATGAACCATCCAGCGATTAGATGAAAGAGAAATAACAACAGGCATATTCTCGCCTATTGATTACCATGTGACAATCCGTCAAGTTAGAACTGACCTCAATTTTCTCAAATTAGACAATAAGCAAGATTATAAGCATTATTATATTCATCTTATGCGAAACAGACACATAATATAGTTTCATAGTTTAGTGGACCGAGACTAGAAGAGATTAGAGAGACAAAGTATGTCACTATTCAATTTACTCATTTCAATCACATAGTTAAACATCTCTAAAAAGTTTTTCCAAGAGAGATTGAGCAACCATTAAAAAAAAAAGTATTAAAAAAATAAGATAGATTGAGCATTTCACATCCATATTTTGAATAATTGAAAATTTTCTCACAAGAACAAAGTTATATTATTGAACAATTTAGTTTATATGAGAGCTACTAGAGAGACATCATACTACATTTACTAACAATTGACAGGATACTAGTCGATGTACATGCAGAAGCATGAGAGGACAATTTAATGAATACATTTAAACAGGATAAATCACACAAAAAATAATTATTATAAATTATTTCTATAGAAAAGATCAAAAACACTATGTATTGTTAAGGGAGGCAAGTTGGCTAGTGATCCAGAAGTTTTCACATATTTCTTCCCTCGTGACCTTTACAGAATGAAAATATATAGAATTTCTCCCCAGTAGGGAAGCAGCAGACTATTCTCAATCTTCAATTATTATAATCTTTATAACTCGTCATTTCGCTTCAAACTCATGAGTTATCCGCTCAATAATCATTATTCACATTTCATTTGACTTTTCTCTTTTTATGTAGCATTTTGTTTCTTTCAAGCATTCATGAGTCTATTACTACCGCCTACATTTCTATAACAAACTAATTAGTGGATATTTTCAAGAAAACATTAAAGAAATCTCAATATTTTTTTTTCCTCAAAATTTAATATTTTGGATCTTTGCGTATTAAATTTGAGAAAATTATTATAGTTTATAACTTATTTTTTCTCGAGCTTATGTTTTATTTCATTATGGATATGAGCACCTGAGATATAGGTTATCCTAATCCATCCAGCTCATTATATAAGAGATTAACTTATATATTTAATGATTGTGTTTTTCATTTATATCTTTTCATTGGTGCAAAGTTTATCATTTAGATTCTATTATATTAGTTCCATTGTAACATCCCTTGAGGTAGAACTTGTGCCCAAGAACTAGCAATTTCGGGGAGGATGACCAAGAGGTTGTTACTTATTAGCCCACCAACCAAACTTAAAGGCCCTTAACATGGAAATATGGGCTAATAAAAGGGTCATTACAAATCACCCCTATTTCAAAACTGATATCCATGGAAAGATAGTGACTTTGTGGATCTCGTACATGAGAAATATGAGACTTGATGTTTATAATAATATTAGACATGCTAATATGGGGCAATAAATAAGTCATTAAAAATCTAATTGGTGTTGGATTTCTTTCTACTCGAAAATTTTTAAAAAAAATAAAATTTTAATTATAAAAATTAACTAGAAATAAAAAATTGACATTTATAAATTTTTACAGTCAAATTGTAATATATTTTTTTATTTTTTATATCTCTGCTCTCTCAAATATTTTAAGCTCTTGATAGTTTTTTTTTTAATATTGATTATTATTTAGAGGTGTCAAATGGGTTGTACAGTGCCAGCACGGCCCATTTTTGGGTGGCCCAATCGAGCCACCGTGCCGTGTCATGGTCACATGTCGATCAACCTCGACCATGTCAATGAGCCAAGCACATGGGTAATGCATGGCCCAACTAAGATGAGGGATCCTTGAATTTAGATTTACTTCAAATTCAATGATCACGTATATTTATTACCATGAGTTTGAAAAAATATATATAATTAGGTTCATTGCTAGCTTTTATCCTCGCTTAAATTTTTAGAAGATTCTGAGCTAGTTTATTTAATATAAAAAAACTTTCAACCTACTTTTCATATTATTTCTAGGATGCCTAGTAAAATTGAGGTATATAAAAATTTATATAATAAAAAATAAGTAGTCATTAATGAACTTAAAACACAAGATATAACAATATCAATGATGTTCAACATTTAAATTTAATCATGATGACAAAACATTCACATACGTCACTATTTACCTTGTTGATTCAAACTAAAAACTAAATAAAAAATATTAAAATTTCACAGAATCCTACATTTTCATGATAATTGTGTCATATAAAAGTATCTATTGAAAATCTTAAAAAAATATGATATTCAAAAATATATTAAACATAATATTTAATGTCTTAAATAACTGTGTGTGCATAAACATTTTTATAAAAATCCTTATAGATGATCTCTTAGTAAAGATTTTTTACGTTAATTATATGTATTATATAATAAACCTAATAATACAAATAAACTAGAAAATTATTTCACCCTCATTAAAATAAATACATAATATATCAAAATATATTAAATACTATGTAAACTATACGAATTTTAAATACTATTTAAGGCATTATGGCTAAAAAAAAAAATATCAACTAGATATCAAATATAATTTTATTTTTATATATCTAATATTAGATTCATATATTAGCTACTAACTTGTAATATCCAGCGACATAAATAATACAACCAACAAAATAATAATGAACAAACCATACTGAGACATATGATTTTATTTTACAAAGATATGAAAATCTTTCATGATGAAACGAATATATATTCATCGGTATATACTCTCATGACTTGCATTACACTTATGTGCATATGTCACATGAGTTGTATATTTAACCAATATAGATAACAGTCATATTTTTATGTCATGAATATTGATATGAAAATAAAATTTTAAAATATTCATCTTTTATTTCATCTCTTTATTACTTATCTATTTGTATTGTATGAATCATAGGATTAAGATCAATTGGATAAGAACTAATATACAAAAATATATTCACTTTAATAAATCAGATACAAAATCAAAGAATAAAATTTATGATCAATTAAATAACATATATAAATATTATATAATTTAAATTTGATAGTTTTGCAAGCTACATAGTACACAGATAAATATTATATTTGAAGATAATAACTTTTTAATCCAGTTATCTATGAAAAAATGACGAAGAGATATGTCCAATATAGATGTGTCAATCAGGTTGGGCAGCTCAAGCAAGGCCCACAGCATGAAATGGTTCAGCCATACTTGGCACGACATGAAATGGAATGGTTTGAATCCATACATATAGGTGCCACAAGCCGACCCACGGCATGACTCAGGCTGTGCTGGGCCAATATTTTTGGCACGGGAGGCTCGGCATAGCACTAGCCAACACAATGCCCATGCTGGCTAGTTTCAGCCCAGCTGACCAAATCGACTAGATTGGTCCTGACCCAAGCTAGTCTGCCCTGACCCCAGTTAGACTGACCATACCTAACCAGACATGACACGACCCAACATGACCCACCCAAAAATTATGTCAATGGCCCATGATGGCAACTTTTTTTTGAACAGTGCCAGCATGGAATGACTCATTATAAATATTGTGTCGTGCATGATGAGGCACGATAGCCTAGATGGACCAACAAAAAATAAGGCATGTCAACACAAAATGACCCATTTAACACCTTTAATCTAGGATGAGTAAGTTGTCTAGTCACGTAAATACCAATTACAATTTCATTTTGTCCTATAATGACATTAAAATTTTGATATTTAATTAATAGAAATCATATGAATCTATCTTTAATATATTATCCAAAATGACACATCAACTACAAACTCTCATAATATTAAACATAACATCAAAATTTATTTTTTCTATGAATATAAATGTGATTTCAAATATAAAAAGAACATATTATATCTATATATTATTAAAGCTCTATTATGCTAAAAAGATTAAAAAGTTACACAAATAAATCTTTAAAATAATATAAAAAACTAAAAATAGATGACATACAAAAATAATAATTTCAACTCATATAATTATGATGATATAAACAAGACTAAGTGAGAGTAACTGATATTATGTTTATAAATTTATATTAATATTACTGACACTGCACATGCATGCATTATTTACAATATTTTTTAATATCAAATCTTAAACACAAATATACATAAATTTACATTTTTTATTAAAATTTAAGTTAATCATTTGTTATTGTATTTGATTTGTGTTGTTTTATTTGCATCAATTTTTTGAATTTAATATATATATATATATTCATATAGCCACTGCTCAGGCCCATTGGCTATGGCTAGGGCAAACCCTATCCAAGACAAGGTCACTACCCAGAGTCATTGGCTTTGGCGAGGGCCCAACCTGGCCCAAGCCAGAGAAGCGAGTGTTGTGGGCTGCTAGTGCCATGCAGCTAACCCAAGCTAGCATCAGGTTAGCCACAAGCCAAACCAGGCAAAAATTTGTGCATGGCCCAATCGTGTCATGATCAAGATGGGTCCAAACTGAAGCCCAACCAAGCAAACAAGGCATGGCCCAGGTAAAAGTATTATGATGTGTCCAACGTGGCATGGTGGCTCGGATGGGCCTACAAAATGTCAGCACTATGTGGACACCTCCAAGACTGAATTAAAAACAAAAAGAATGCTTCACTTGACTAAAAATTGATTGTATGACAACCCAATTGGGATTTTCCAATAAGAATAGATTGACGTGCATTTATATAATGCAGCCCTTTCTCAAGCATGATAAATAGTTGAATTTGTGTAGGTTCGACACGACACATACATTTATACTATTAGACATTTACACAATGATGATCAGTTACATACTTATACTGATTGACATTAGGATTAAGCTTGATTATGATTGACGATTATTATGTTGTGTACTTATATTATTTTATTTTTAGTTGAATTGATGATATATTTTTTTTTATTTTTCTTTATTAAAATTTTGTTAATTTTTAATGTGATTTATATGAAATTGTGTCATAACTAATAATGGATAACTTAAAATTTTAAATTTATAAAATTAATATTTAAAATCATAAAGCAGTAACTGATCAACAATCAATCAAGCTGGTAGTCTCTGGGCACTACCAGGCATGGCCCGGCATGATTTGACCTGATTTTGCCTAGAATCAGGCTAGTCAAGCCATGTCGGGATGACATTAATTAAGCAGTGTCATGCCCGGCACAGCATGGTTGCCCGACTAGGCCACCAAAACAAGGGTCGTGTCAGCACGACAAGGACTGTTTGACACCTCTATGTTGAGATTTTCAATTTTTCATATTTATTAATTTTATTTTCTTTTGTTTGTTTATATTTCTTTGTTCTTTGATGGGAATACCCAACTTATGTGTTTTCCCAATCATTTCACCCTATATATAATGAATTTTGTGTGTGTCATTTCTAAAAATTTAGTTTTAAATATCCTATTTGATTGTGTTAGATTTTACATGAAATCCAAGCAATAATTGTGCATGTGGGTTAGAATTTTCAAACACAAAAAGATCATATTAATCTGTAACAAAAAAATAGGATTGCACAGCACATCCATATGCATAGTGCAGGCACATAAAAACACATAGCAGAGGCAGAGGCAGAGGCATGCGAAAGCATGTGCAGAGTAACATGAAACACTAACCAACAGCGGCAGAGCAAAAGTTGGTGGCGTTCATAGTGATTTTTTTGTATTCAGTAAAATATATAGAAGAATTTATCACGGCAATAATAGATAAAGAATATTCTCAGGCTAATGTACTAATTATAGGAGGATATGACACACCATAAAAAGTTATTGATTTTTACTTTGTGAAAAAATAACGAAAGCATTATGCAATAATAAGAAAAGCATGTTTTATTTCTATCAGCATTTTCGTGATTATTAGATTACTTAAAAAACTAAAATTCATACAATTAATCCTAATTATATCAAAAATATATTTTAAAAATATGAATAATATAGTTGATTGGCACATTTTTTTCATTTTAATGAAATAAATAAAAAACTCTTTTCTCTATTTTATTAGCAATTAGAATTAAAATATATATATAGATTTGCAAACTCTGTAAATCTCAATATCTTATATTATTTAAAAAATTTTGTCTTCATTATTATCATCATTAAATCAAAGTGTATTCAAAATCTAATCAAGAACGATCATATGAATTTTTGAAAAAAATTATAACAAAGAGAATCAATTTTGTAGAAAAAAATAATTCAATGATGGTACCGTGTGTTTGTTCAGCTTTCCACTTCTTAAATGGAGGCTCTTTCTTTTGCTTAAATGTCTTCCATGGATTACCTAGAAAAGGAAAATAGAAAAAGTGTCAATTATTTAGTTATCTACAGTTCAATAGAAACTTGCTTACCCTCAACTGCAGCCAATTGCTTTATTTGACTCTGCATGGATGGGTTCCCATGTTCCAAAACAATAGCTCTGTCATAAAAAAGATCCATTTACAACTTGGACGCCATGAGCAACAGACAGCAATAACTTCAAGGAATATAAAGAGTTGTGACGAATCTATAAAAAATATATTTATCGAAACTCATTTTTAAATTGCTCAATGCAATTCTAATCATGGAAAAGAAGAAACACAAATTGAGTTCTATTTCATGGTGCATGCAAACTCATCCAATTTCATGACAGACAATCTCAGATCAAAATAACAAAGGAGAGCTGTGCTAAACTCGTTGCGATTAACCATTAAAATTCAAGAACGCATTTTTATCAATGAAATTAGCTTCAAAACATAAATCAGAGAGATAGCGGCATTCCACACTATATGAGTGACACATTGCAGTAATAAATGAATAACAAGTCTCAAGTCATGTTGAATGACAGCAAGAAACAAAGAAAGATTAGGATAGAGATAAGAAGATCATATTAACATCTGAAAACGTAATAACTTAAGAAAAAAATTCATCTCAAATTACATGTATTTGTCATATTATTAATTCAATAAGATATATTGAATTAAAATTATTATTACATCCATTAAAGGATATCAAAAATTATATAAGATGTATTTATACATCTAATAAAATTCACGAGTTTTATATTTTATATCAATCAGTAACATAAAAAAAATTCATATGATGTCTAATATTATTAGAATTCAGCCTATCTGATTTTATAAATAAATATATATAATATTATATCAGATTTCATAAAAGTAAAACTGATAAATAAATAACTATAAGTTTTGATATATTTGAAGAACAAAAAATATTGATGATTGATACTTTGAGAAAATGAATCTTCATACTGAAGTGGTGGTAATGCTTAAGTTCGAGCATTTTTTTCATTTAAACAAGTATTTTTTTTTATGTAATTTGACATTCTATGTTAATTACCTTTTAATTTCAAGTTCAATATATTAATTAAACATTAATTATTATTATAACAAATATCATTACGTACATTAAATAATGATCAATGAGCCCTTGGGTCCCCCTTAACCCAGCTCATAAAGTCACATGCCTCCAGCCAGCCTCCTACCCCAAAAGCTAATGGCCCATGGGCCATACTCCATGGCCCTCGGCACATCAACAACAAGTTATAGCATACACTGCATGCATGAGGCAACAATCCAACTACCACAGAGCCCAGCCAAGCTTGACTTACTAGACTGGCAGAGGCCAGACTTCAGAACCATCAACAAGCATGAAGTCAACAAGACCAGGGTGTCATTGGATATGGGCTTTGTGCCTAGGCTACGCCCGTGTCATGCTAGTGCTTGGACTGGGCCATGCAAGCATGATGTGAGTCGCCACATTTTTGAGGAGTTCTGAGTTGACACTACATGGACCATGAGGCACAAGAAATGAACCATCAGCCACCAAGCATTTGGGTTCCATGGGTCATGTTCCCAAGAAAGACTGGCAGGATCAAACTAGGCCATTGACCATGTGCCCAGGGTCGTGCCGTGTTGTGTCGTGCCAGGCTACCTAATTTTTGAGGTATGCCTAGCCAGCATGATGACCCAATCAGGCAGAAAAAAACAGGTTGACTGCCCATCACGGCTGATTTGACACCTATATTCGACATTTGGCAATCCTGCACACCAAAAAATATAAAGCTAGTATCAAAACCAAGTTGCTTAAAATGCAATTTACAAATAATAAGTTATAAAAAATATAAAACAAGTCATAATATAAAAAAAAATAAATGTATCCAAGTTATGTCACAATAGATAATGGCTTGAGAAACGTAATCATTTGCTACTATGACATTACATACCCACAAGTCACAATACATACCAACATGTCGGAATCAAAAGTAAATGTATAGACAATATTGAAGCATAATATCCAAAAAGTGTAAGTGATAATTATAGCATGGGGTTTGCAATACTCTTAGTAAAGAA
This sequence comes from Sapria himalayana, assembly GCA_029783825.1. Taxonomy (NCBI): domain Eukaryota; kingdom Viridiplantae; phylum Streptophyta; class Magnoliopsida; order Malpighiales; family Rafflesiaceae; genus Sapria; species Sapria himalayana. The sequence goes on from JAREIK010000385.1 coordinate 4,273,200, forward strand.
GAATATCTTGGTGGGATAGCTATGTGTAGGCTGCCAAGTAGAGATGTCAACCGGGCTAGGTTGCCTAGGCACGGCCCACGGCACCACACGGTTCATCTATTCCTAGCACAACACAGCATGGCCCGAAACCATCTCTAGTCCCGAATAGTGTTGCCCAATGGCACGGTTCATATCATGATGGGCCAGCACGAGCCATGCCTCGTACTAGGCTAGGCGTGACATATGTGTCTAACCCAGTGACATGGCCCACCGGCCCGAGGACCCAGGATAGACTATGGGTCATAGGTCAAGTCTCGTCGGATAACCACCCAATGGACAAGTGATTAAAAAAAAATAACCACATAAGTCAGATATTACTTACATGGATGATTGCAATTAGTAAGCCAAAAATCATTTGTATTTTCACGCAACGAGTTCCAATAAGGGTGGTCTGGACTTACATGGATGGTCCACCAGCCCTGCACTTGATCGTGCCACCATGGTGTGCTAGGCTAGCTTGCAGGTTCTCGTGCCCTGCATGCTAAGTCATGTCTGGCACGAAATAGTGACATAGCCCATTTGATACCTCTACAACTAAGTAGGACAAACAGTTAACCAATAAAATGATAATCAAAGTGACACATCCTTGGATATGAAATGCAACAAGTGAACCGATAATATGATAGTTTTATTAACAAAGAAGCTTGGAGCTCACACTGAGATCAAGAGTTTGAACTCCATTAATGACAATTATGCACCTCAGGGCACCATTCATCATTCACTCTATCATATTGTTGGGATGGAGCATTACTTTCTCTAACCCTAGAGCCCTAAGACATATGAGCCAAGAAATAGTATGAATTTGATTTGTGGGAAAGGGGATGAATAAAAAAGAGTTCAACAAACTTAATATATATTTCCATGAATGTTAATGCACTATAGGACATATCTCATATCTAAGTAGGTAAGTCAATCACCCCTTTCTGTGTCGCACTCAATAACAATAATAATAATAAAGTAAGAGGTCTATCAACCAAATATTATTGTCTTATAGTTATTAAAGGATCTTGACCCTACATTGATTGGCTTCAAAAAATGTATACAAAAGTCAGACTAACTAAACATATACGAGGCTTATATGTCTGATTCATTTCAAACATAATGGTGAACTTGATTGTTGTATCCCATAGCAATGCTAGGTTTTATGATAAGGTTGAGCTAGGCCAAGTAAGGACAAACAAATAGTTTATCTATCTTTATTCAATTGTCATTCATTCCAACATCTAAAAAATATATATAATCTGATATAAATATCATAAATTCATTATCTACAATATCCTCAAAGGGAACATTGGATACAAACACTCAATTTGGTCACATCTAAAAATCATAATTTTTGAACTCTAAATACATAACCAATCAAGATAGCTCAAAATAATGTTTAAAATGTTAATTTTCCCTTGTGGTGATAGAGAGGTGTCCATTGGGCGCTACCATGACAGCACTGCCCAAATTTTTTAGGCCCGGTAAGGCCGACGTGTAGTACCGAACACAACACAGTAGTTCCTCCGAGGCCATGGCATCACAGAGGCATGGAAGTGAGGCTCATCACGGCCCATTGGCCCACAAGGGGGAACATGGCATGTCAGGGCCTTGCCAGGTCGGGCTGGACCCAGCACATTCCCGGCATGACCAAGCCAGGAAAAATTTCGTGCATGATCCAGCCTAACATGGGCAAGCTGAATGGCACCAGCGACTTGCCCTTTACTAGGCTAGGCTAGGCCCGAGCTAGTGGCCTAGTTCCAGTAAGCTATTGCCTACTCGCACTAGGCAGGCTACTGGTGTATTGCTCAGTCAACCAGTCTAGTAGGCTACAGCCAACTGCCTACAAGTACAAGCATTAATTAGTAGGCACAAGTAGTATGTAATAAATGTAATAATATATGTGTGTGTGTGTGTGTACACATATAAAATAAATTTTTAACCAATTAAATTATTTTTAAAATTGAATTTACACATGTAATAATATATATATATATATATATATATACATATATATATTAATATATACAAATATAATAAAAAAATAAACTCTGGTTTGAATTGAAAATATAAATTTATATTTATATGCATACAAAATTCAAATATTAGGAAAAAGACAAAATAATGCACACTAAAACAATGACAATAGCAGTAACATAAATTTAATGTTAATCACTCTCACTCAATCCGGTTTGAATCTTCAAAACTCCAAAAATCAATGACATCATTTTAATGTATGTCATTATCCACTTACAGTACGTTCACTTTATCTTGAAAAACACATCCATGCATTCTTTCAATCTTTTTTGAGTATGACAAAACTTCAATAATATATGAATATAATGTACTCTTTATATCTGAAATTACATTCACAATAACAAAAAATATATACTTCAATGGGATGCTAAATACTCAATGGATCAATAAATTAATTATAATTTTAATTAATACAAAAAATATAAATTCATATGATTTTCTTACTCAAAATATCAAATTTTTTTATCATTATAAGACATAATGAAGTAGTAATCAGTATCTAAGTATTACAATAACTCATTCATATTTAACAGACCTCAGTACCAGGAGGCTCGCTAAAACTAACAAACTTAATTTCATATTAATTAAATAAATTATATAACTATTTGTAAATGTTTTTGTGATTAGTTTATTCAAGTAATTATGTATTTTATAGTATTTTACAACTTAATCATATAATTCATACATACAACCAAATAATAAAAAGATATAATGAATGACTAATACTTTAATATTTTTTTTATCTCAATATTAATATTACTAAAATATAAGTATCCTCTAAATTAATTAAAAACATCACTCACATTGTATATATTATTAAGTATAATAGAGGTCATGAGAGTATATACCAACAAACACTTATGAGTCGTATAATAAAAGATTGTTATAGATTAAAAAAATAAAAATCATATATCTCAATTTAATTTGATAATTGAGCAATTATACTATTTAAATAGTTGATTATCACATATTTATTGTGAACATATGAATCACGCATCAAATATGTAGAATTACAATGATATTTGAGATCAAGTTAAAATTTTTTATTTTTTTTTGTCTAATAATTTGCATAAATATATCAGTATTAGAGCTTATTAAATAAACTAATATATTTTAATACAATACGTATTTGTTCTAATAAGTTAGAAATAATTTTTAAGCATCTTATACTATTAAGTTTATTATATGAAATATACAACTAAAATGAAAAATCTTTGCAAATATACATTCTCTAATAATTCTCATAAAAATATTTATTATTATATCATTATTTAAAGTGATATCATATGGTATGTAATATATTTCATTTTATATATCATATTCTTATAGACTCTTGATAGGCAATCACAAAGTGGTATGGTCATCATGAGAATGTAATATCTCATGGAATCTTATATATTTTTTATTTTGTTTCTAATTATAATTTAACAAAATAAACAATAATGCATGTGAATGTTTTGTTATTGTAACTACTACAAATATCCGACATCAACAAGGCACTCCACTTTGAGATTTAAATTCATTATTGATTATAAATTTTTCTATTTTATAATTTTTTATTATGTTATTTCTAAAGTACATCCTAAGGATCCTACAAATGATAGACTAAAAATATTTTTATATTAAATGAATTAGACTATAATCTTCCAAAAATCTAACTTAGAAACTCATGATAGCAATAAACATAGTTATATCTTGCCTTGCAAACCCATGAAAAAAAATAAATAATATCACTCAAACTGAAATAAATCCAAATTCAAGAACATCTACACTTAGTTGGATTTTCCTAAGATCAAACATACTATATTTTTTGTTGTATTAATCACTATAACTCATAAGGTTTTCAATCCTATCAATACTCTTACTAGTATATATTTTTTTACAAAATATATATTGTGTTGAATCTTTTTTGATGCCCCTATTATTTTTATTTATAATAATCTTAAATTGGGTCCATACTATAAATTTTTGTTTTTTCTTAGATTTTCCTATGTGTCAGAATGGAGATCAACGTATGACTATATAATAACTCAATCTCAAACCTTTTAGTCCAATTTTTATTATCTATATTAATATCAATCTCATTCAATAAAGTATAATTGGTATTTTTCATTTTTAAAATTTTATAATGTTTTTAAGAGGCGAAAAAAAAAATTTATTTCTAAATTTATATTGAAAAAATAATTAAAATTTTTTATTAGAGATCAAATGTTGACCCACATCAATAGAGGTTGCCACTAGACACCCACCAATGATACCATCGCCAAATAAAAGTGTTAGTTGTAGATATCTTTATCAATAATGGCAAGAGAAACTGACCATTGTGTTGAGGAATGAAATTTTTATGTGATTATACTTTTCAAAAATAAAATTTTATTTGATGTTCAAAAGAAATTTTCAAGATTTTTAAAAATAACATAAAATTTAATTTGTATGCGATTACACAAATAAAAGTACACTGGATCTCATAAAAAGTTAAAATTCAAATGTATTTAATTAAAAATAATATTAAAAATTTTATTATATGAAAAATCTTCGAGTTACATGCATAAGTTAGAGATAATGTCTTGGTGAAATAACGAGCATCTTCATCCGATAATTGTAGGACTCGAATCGAGATTTATCAAATACAAAGTCACAAACTCAACTTTTAAAAATAAGACTGACGAGATATTAACTCCTCCTAAATCTCGTTCTAAATTAGAAGTCTTATTCACTAAATACATCTCCGCCTAAAACTCTATTTATCAAACATTCACCAATTAGTTGTTTATATAATTTTAATGAAGAATAGACCCAGGGGCACACCTTGATATAATTTTTTTGTAGTATAATTTGGATCAATTTTGGGTCTGATCAGCATGATGCATCATTTCTTTATGTTTCTTGAACTAGTTAATGAATAATTGACCCCAAGGCACACCTTGGTATAATTTTTTTGTAGTCTGATTTGGATCAATTTTGGGTCAAATCAATGCGAAGACACAATCACAATGATAGTTCTATTTTGTTGTGTTTCTTGAACTAGTTAATGAAGAATAGACCACGGGGCACACCTTGGTATAATTTTTTTGTAATCTAATTTGGATCAATTTTGGATTAAATCAACGCGAATGCACAATGATGGCATCGTTTTGTTGTGTTTCTTAAAACTAGTTAATGAAGAATAAACCCCTGGGCACAACTTGGAATAATTTTTTTGAAGTTTAATTTTGATCAATTTTGGGTCAGATCAATGTAAATGCACAATGATAGCAACCTTCGTTGTGTTTCTTGACCTAGTTATTACCCATATATAGCTTACTGACATTATTTGGATAATAATTTTAATTCTTTTCATTGTTAATTAGCTTGTGTTATAGTTACAATTAAAAAGAAATAACAATTGTTGGGTATGTTCAAATTATACCGAAATGGGATAGTTATTCTTACTTTCCAGACATAGACTTTGAGCAAGCCCATTTTTCTTACTAAATCATAGATTTATCATCGAGTTCTCTAACACTATTTGAGAAGTAAACAGAAGTATTCAAAATGTACTATGATAGATCATGAGATAGGCAATAGGAGCTGAGAAAAAGTACACTCAAGATAAATATCAGTTTCTCATACATTTGATCATTCCTATGAGATCAAATAATCCTGCAGGCCAATACGTTAATCATGATTTTTCAATTACATTCATAAAGAAATAATAAAGATGTGCTTCAAGATCTATTAGCACCAGTTATCATGAGTTTTATCTTGTTCTAGATATTTCCTCTTGCACTGTTTTTTATGTTCACGTGTTAATTCCAGTATATTAGGGTCTCACTAGAGATGACAACAAGTCATGCTGAATAAAATAGATGCTCTCCATTCTAGCAAAACTTGAGAACATTATTCTCATCACTTTCATAAATTTGTTATTATTTGCAGATGAACATTCATAATGAAAATAGCCCAAATATAAATGTAAATCATATCAAAACCTAATTGATGACATGTCATTTTATTAGAGGTGTCAAGTGGGGTATGACTTTAATAAAAAATCAATGATAATTGACATTGTCAATGTCATCGTCATTGTCATTGTCATTAAAGGTTAAAAAAAATTCCTTTTACATTTTTTTTCAAACTATAATTTTTATACACGAGGCACGGCACGGTTCGGCCGTGCCTGGGCTGGCCCGGCACAAGAAAATACTGTGCCCGGGCCCGTGTAGTGCCGTGCCTAACCCGGCAGGGTTCGGCCCGTGGCACAGCACACCGACACAGGTTCGACCTGTGCCGGGTGTCCCGCGAGCCCGACCCCGCGATCACCCCTCGCCCCTCCCGCAAAAAAGACAGCGGGTCGGGTTTGATTGGACCCGACCCGCGGTCCCACTCCCACGAAGCCGGAACCGACCAGATCCCCCCCCAACGAAAAAAAAAATTAATAAAAAATTAAATTTTCAGCCGTTAGATCTCGCCTGCAACGGATAGGGGGCAGAATCCAACGGCCCTCATGATTCTGCACCCTAAAAAATTAAAAAAAAAAATTTTAAATTATTATCTTTAATCTATAAATTTCACCCCCTCACTTTAACATTTATATTTTTCATAAACATAAACTCTCTCAAATCATTTTATTTCTCTCTCAAAAATCTTGCTTCTCTCTCTCGGGACTCTAGATTTTGGTATTAGATTTTCAGGAGTCTCAACTTTAGTTTTGAACATTAGAGCTTGACTGTGATGCACCGTGCACGTAGCCGACCTCACTGCTTTTACCGGGTAATTTGTTTTACATTTTTTTAACTCTCTCTCTCTAGTTTCTCTCTCTAGATCAAAATTAGAAAAAATTAAAATCAGTCTTCTAATATCTATTAAACTATTCTTAAAAACAAAAATCTTAAAAAATGACAAATACAACTGAAACATATTTAAATTTAGAAAAAAAAAATATTACACAGAGGTCTGAGGCTGCTGAAACGTTGGTTTCTCCAATCATCTCAACCCAAATTTCTAAAAATCAAAAAACTAGGAGGACTTCTATAATTTGGACTCATTTTAATATAATAAAACAAAAAAATATTAGGGGTAAGGAACAAGAAATGACACAGTACAAATATTATATGGGACTATTAACATGCAAGAGTTCATTTGGGACTGGGCACCTTAATAGACATGCTGAATTATGCACCAAAAAACATGAACTATTAGATTCTAGGCAAACCCAACTTGGCACTGTTTTTTTTACGACTGGATCGAGTTCAGTCTCAAAGTTTACTCCCTTCATATAATCCAGTGAGTTGGATAGGGACGGCATGGCCAGACTTATCACATGGATGGGTCTTCCGATCAGATTTTCGGAAGATCCAAATGTAGTGTGCATCATGCAGACATATTTTCAGCCTACTTATCGTAAAATTCCTAGGTCCACATCTAGGAATGACATACTAAAGATATATAAGTTAAAAAAACAAAAAATAATTAATGAATTTATGCCATATAGTGGAGTGGTGTCTGTGACGTCCGATATCTGGACAAGTGGCGATAAATCTTCTTATGCATGTCTCACCAGCCACTATGTAGATTCAAACTGGACAATCAATAAAAAAATTTTAGGATTCTCTGAGATTCTTCATTCTCATGATGGCCCGGCTATTTTTGAGTGTATGATGAAAATCTTTAGGGAATATAAAATTAAAAATAAAATTTTTAGTACCGCATTCGATAACGCATCTAATAATGGAATAGCGATGAACATGTTTGTTAGGAATATTAGAGACACACCATTAGGAGAGATCTTTCATGTCAGATGCATGTGTCACGTGATTAACCTGATTGTTCAAGCGGATATGAAGGTGTGTTCCCCCGCGTTAGATGATATACGTAATGCACTAAAATATATTCGCACTCCTCACAGACAACAAGAGTTTGGTAGTCTATGTTTGTCTGCGAATCTTAATAAGAAGAAATTTCAATCAGATGTGAGACATCGTTGGAATTACACGTACCTGATGTTAGAATCATGCGTTGGATACGAACACGTGATATCCGATTATGTCAATAGTAAGAATGACGAACTTATTATTGACGACACTGACTGAACTTCGGGAATTTCATAAATGAATATCCTGAAGATTTGTTATGACAGGACGAACATATGTTCGTCGGTTTATACGCCCACTACTTGCATTACACTCAGGTGCATATGCAACATTAGTATCATATTTAGGAAGTATCGAGATGACCTGCCACTTAATCATATGGTTGAAGAGATGAAAACCAAATAATTGAAATACTGGTCCACCGTTCCATCTCTTTATTGCCTAGCTACATGCATGGACCCTAAGGTTAAGGTGAAAGGGGTAGAAAACACACTGACTTACATTTCCTCGTGCATGAACCTGGAAGAGCCACCTGAAGGGTTCATTCACGAGAAGTTGACTGACCTGTTCACATACTACGATACTAGGTATGATAGTGGTGGTGGTGAGACTGTGATTACGGACATTGATACCTTATTCGGAGATAATGATTTTTCCATTCAGCTAGCGAGGGAGAAACGTAGGGGTGGACCATCACATAGGAGCGAGCTTTCTCGGTACTTAGATACCGATTACTGGTCAATCCTATCATATTCTGATACTAAGAATCTTGATTTATTACAGTGGTAGAAATCATATGAGTCCACCTTTCCCGTGGTATCTAGGATGGTACGGGATCTACTGACTCATCCGGTGTCGAGCGTAGCATCGGAGTCTGCTTTTTCTGTTACAGTGAACGTAATTTCTGATAGGAGATCGAGATTACGTCCAGATATTATTATGGTCTTGGCTTGTTTGAAGGATTGAGAGGATTCAAGGTTTAGCATCCATGATCGTGCTGAAGCTGGGACTGGGACTGGGACTGCAGTCGCATCCACTGCGATGGCGGAGGAGTTGATTGACGATAATGATGATCCATATGATATTGATCTTGATGTTGCGGCTGATGATGCTCATGATATGCCGATCGACGATTGATGATGATCTAATGTTTTTTGATTTCGATGTTTTTTTTTATTGATTGTACGCTTTGTTTGTACGTTGTGTTGAAGCTGTAATTTGTTTGATTTGGACCTTCGGTTTCAAATGGCAGATTGGTCATTTTTCATTTGAGTTGCTTATGTTTTTTTTTTATTTTTATTTTTATTAACAAAATGTATTGATTTATTTATTTTTTTGTTTTAATTTTTCAATTAAAAATTTATAACTTTATTATATAATTATAATAAATTTTAAATTAATTTTATATTACATTAAAAAAATTTTAACTTTGTTATTTTAATAAATTTTAACATTTTTCATATTATGAATATATAATACTATACATTATCTAAAATTTTATATATTTTTTAATAATTTATATAAATAAAAAAATTAAAAAAAATTAAAAAAATTAAAAAAAAAATTTCTGGCCCGCACGGCCAAGCCCGAGCGGCCGCGGCACGACACGGAACGGCTTGCCGTGCCGAGCCCAGCTTTTTTAAACCGTGCCGGGCTGGGCAGGGCACGGCACGATACAGTAACCGTGTCGTGCCCGGCCCGGCACGAAGACACACTCATGCTCAAAAAAAATAAGACGGGGCGGCCCGGCCCAGTCCGTTTGACACCTCTACATATACATGTTATAGCGAGGTATGACTTTAGTGATAATTATTATGCTAAACTTGACAAAAGTGAGCAAACAAACAAGTTTAGGTTAAATCCATAAATATAAAATTAGTATCTCAAAACATAGAATAGTCAACAAATAAGTCAATAAAATTAATTCATACGATATATTAAATGAAAGTAAATATAATTAATCTCAAAAAATATAATAAAAAAAAATAAAACTAAAAATTAGAAAAATAGTTCAAATTTTTATATTTTGGATCAAATGAAATTAAAATATATGATAAGTATAACTATAAACGATACTTTTAAAAAAATAATAATAATCATTCAATAACTAAAGATATTATTATGATTTATAGCCTTTTTTTTCCAATATTTATATAATATTATGAATATTACACCACTTATAGACTGCCAATCAAACAAGCCCACTATAAATGAGCACCTCGTGTACATTTTGATTAATTGAGTTTTAATAAAAATTATTTACATTTTGACTTACTTGTTAAATATGATATCAAAGTCAACTCTAAATAGTGCAAACTATAGGATTTATAGAGAGAGAACAAAAAATACTTGAATTGTAATGACATAGTATACTTGTGCAATTCGTGCAACAATGCAAGCAAGTGAAATTGGCAATGCAAAAAAGGCGCACAGAAAGTATGCCCCCACCCATTGTTCCCACTATTTTTCCTCCATCACATGCCTACTACATGGAACATATGGCGACACCGACACATCAAGCAACAAGCATGCCAACACCTAGCATATTGATGTGCCCATAGGGGGTCTATTAAGCATGTTGCACAATAGATGTGCACAATAATACGTAATGTGTGCAAGCATGCATAGTAGGCAAATTTAAAAAAAAAAAGAAAAGAAAAAAATGAAGCATAATTTGTTTTGGGGGCTAAGATTGTGAGTTAAACTACTCACTATTGATGTCTATTGGAGAAAGCTGTGATATGGCATCAATATGAAGACAAAAAAAAATCTTATTACGATGCACATACTACATAAAAAAATGATATTATTCTATAAAAAAATTGGATAATTATTTTCGAGACTAAATTGAGAATACAACAGAGTATTAAAAAAAGATAGACTATCAGAGTCATTTAGAAATTCTCATAAAATTCATCTACTATGATATTTATTAGAGATGAGTATGCAAAATATTTATCTAAGAAAACATAAGATATTTCTCGTTCTTCAGATAGTATTAATTTTGTTACTCATTCTTTCATAGAGATGGGAAGTGGACCGGGCTGTCATGGCATAGCCTGTTTGATTCATGCCAGCCCGAGGCAAGGGCTCGTGTCATGCTAGGCTAGGGGGTGCCAAGCCTAGTACCAAGCTAGGCACAGTCTAGGCGTATGGCCCAAAGGCACGGTCCAACAGCATGAGTATCGTGACCCAAGACCTTAGACCGAGTATGGCATTTCGGGCAAGGTCCAATCCGATCGTGCCTGCACCATCTAGTACACATGGTGGTTGCCTAAGCGGGTCCGCATGGCACGATCCAGGCACATGTTGATGCCCTCGCAGGCCCAACCAAGTTGTTGCCGACACCCCCAAAGACCGAACCGAAGCCAAAGCTTCTGGACCATCCAAAAGCTTCAGTTTCCGGCGGCTAATCCATAAAAAAAATAATAATGAAAGATCCAGATCATTGAATACAATTATTATGATTAAGGCAGAAAATCCAAAAGCTATCGGGTTTCTACCCTTTTAAATTTGAAAAAAAAAACATTAAAAATTAAAAATATATTTGTAAATTAAAAAAAATTATATAAATAAATAAGATATTTGAGTTTTTTATTCAAATCTCTGAAATCCTCTCTCGCTCTCTTCTCGCTCTCTCTCCTCCCGGTCTCGGTTCTCTCTCTCTCAAAATAAAATTTTTTAATTTTAATTTATATTATTTTTTTAAAACTTAAAAAGCGTGAACGTAGAGGACAAAAAATTCAGATGCCTCGAGACCTCAGACTGAGTATCACATATCAGGCGTGATCCAATCAAATCATGCCCGCTTCACCTGATACATATTGTGGGTTTTTTTAATTAACCCACCACGTGGTTGCCTGAGCACATCCGCATGGCACAACCCAGGCGCATGTGGATGCCTTCGCCTGCCCAACCAAGCCCATGTCGACGCCCCCAAAGACCAAACTGAAGCCGAAGCTTCTGGACCATCCAAAAGCTTCGGTTTCCAACAGCTAATACATAAAAAAAAAAACAATAGAAAATCATAGTGAGTTTTTTTAGTTAACCCACCACGTGGTTGCCTGAGCACATCCGCATGGCACAACCCAAGCACATGTGGATGCCCTCGCTAGCCCAACCAAGCCCATGTCGACGCCCCCAAAGACCAAACCAAGGTGAAACTTCTGGACCATCCAAAAGCTTCAATTTCCAACGGCTAATCCATAAAAAAATAATAATAAAAGATCCAACCCATTGGATACAATTATAATGACTAAGGTAGAAAATCCAAAGGCTATCAAGTTTCTACCATTTTAAATTTAAAAAAAATTATTAAAAAAATAAGAATATATTTTTTAATTAAAAAAACTATATAAATAAAATAAGATATTTGAGTTTTTCATTCAAATTTCTCAACTCCTCTCTCACTCTCTTCTCGGTCTCGATTCTCTCTATATAAAGCTAAAATTTGTAATTTTTAATTTAGATTACTTTTTTAAAGCTTGAAAAACGTGGATGTGAAGAACAAAAAGATTGAGTGCCCTGAGACCTCGGACAGAGTATCACATATCGAGCATGGTCCAATCGAACCGTGTCCGCCCCACCTGGTACGCATGGTAGATTTTTTTTAATTAACCCACCAAGTAGTTTCCTGAGAGTACTCGCATGGCACAACCCATCCAAGCCCAACTAAGCCCATGCCAACACCCCCAAATGGCCAAACCAAAGCCAAAGCTGATGGACCATCTAGAAGCTTCAATTTCTAATGGATAACCCATAAAAAATAATAGAAAATTTAGGCCGTTGGATATAATTACAATAGCTAAGGTAGAAAATCTAAAGGCAATCAAGTTTCTACCATTTTAAATTTGAAAAAAAACATTTAAAAAATAAAAAATATATTTTTTTAATAAAAAAATATATATAAATAAAATTAGATATTTGAGTTTTTCATTCAAATCTCTCAACTCATCTTTTACTCTCTTATCTCTCTTCCTCCTATCGGTCTTGGTTCTTTCTCTCTCTAAAGCTAAAATTATTTATTTTTTATTTTGATTATTTTTTAAAAGTTGAAAAAATGTGGACCAGGGCAAAAAATTCGGGTGCGGGGTTCTCCCTCTCCCTCCTCTCTATCTCATTTCCTATCCTATATGTCAAATTGGTATGAGTAGCGATTCATTTGATCTGATACATTCATACTTATATGAACAAACTAGAGCTAAAATCCAAGAAGAGTTTATGTAAACTTTGTGCTCAGCAACTCCAACCTGCATAACATAAAAAACAAGAAAAAAGTAAATTGCAGCTTAAATGGCATACTTCCTTGATTTCAACTTGCGCTCAGCTTCCTCTGATCGCATCTTGACATGGTTCTTGGTTGATTCATCCAAAATACGTTGTACATTAACTTTGCGCCATGCACAACCAGTTTCAACAAGCAAACCATTTCCATCTTCACCACTACGACACTCTTCATATGTGTCACAAAGATCACCCACTTCCTTGGACCATGTAAACTTAAACTCTTTACCACCCACATCAATAATCTGAAATGAGCCAAAATTATTCAATAAAAAAATAGTTCTATTGAATATGAGCATAAAATGCTCCAAATAGAGCAAAAATATTCCATCAACAAGCACACCATGTTTCAACAGAAGTAATAAAGCACAACCACCTAAATAGAGCATAAAATGCTGCACATTCTTTTGAATTAATAGAGTAATCACATTTAATTTTCCAATAAGGCAAATATAATCTTGTGTTTCTATCAATACAAAAGACAAATAACAGAATGATAACAAATCCATGAACAATAATAACAAAACAATAGTTCTAACAGAATGATAACAAAGGAGAACATATCAAAACTCAATTATATAGATCAGTTTGGTTTTACAAAAAACAACTAAACTTGTGGAAATCAATGTAATAAAAACAAAATAAATAAACAAAAAAAAATTATTCACTATAGAAGCATGCCCAAGAATATATAAATAACTAATAAAACAAATTTAAACATCCTATGTGCATTCCACTACACATACTTAATAGCATAATTACATAAATTCATGTAGATCAAGCTGTGATAAAAAATAAAAGTGAGTTAAACTTTTCTTATGATCATGAAAATATTTGTTAACTAATATTTGATATGAACATATATAATATAAATCAAATCATCCAAAATCTATTGCAATATGGCTTATCAACATGTAAAGGTCATACATAGTGTACAAGACTACCACTTAGTGCATGATTTGGGAGACATTGATATTTCAACAAACTTACCGTAAAAAATTAGAAAATTTGTATTAAATAAGTCTCGAACCCAAAATATATTATACTTGGACAAAGATATTTGTTATCACACCAAAATATAATTTTTATATATTATCATGTAAATGAGTACAGTGATATAATAAATCTCAAAATTTAGTCACAATAAAAAATAATAAGATAAATATGAAATTGATATCTATGGGCATCTAATATAAAAAAGCTCACTATGTCATTTATGAGATCAAAAAATTATTATTTGTCATGTATTTTACCAAAAATTAAAATTTTTCAAAAATATAAAATTTTATAATAAATCTTAAACTCCATAAAATATAAAATAAAACTTGAATCAAAAAAAAATTAATTAATCAATATACTTGATCATTGAAAAAAATTTCAAGTTCAATAACTTCATTTAAATAAGCATATGTAAAATAATTGTTATCTTAACCTCCTTAAAAGAATATAATACATTACTAACTATATCAATATCATATCCAAAATTAAGTCAAATAATCATTACATATAAAATTATTTTATATTTAATATGTAGAACTTTATTATTATTTTTTTATTTATTATCTATTTTTTTCTTAATATGTGAGTTGCATCAACCTATGCTATTATATATACATATACATATATATATATATATGACTTTTTACTCTATTTTAGCATTGTCAGCAGACAACACTAGCTTTTACAATAGTTGTGGCTACAATACATAGCGAGAAACATGCGCGATGTAGGCTAGCATGGTGGAATGTGCATAGTGGAAGTATGTGTACTGTGAAGCTTCATGTAGTGAAAAGCATAGTATGAAGTTGCACATGCCAATGCACACAATGATGCAAACCCAAACACTAAATTGTAGGATGCCAACATAGTATGTGTGATAATAGTTAGTGTGTGAGCAATCCCCAGGCTGAAAAGAGTGCAATTTTTGGACATGGAAAAAAAATTAGGGTTTGCATTTTTTTGGGCAGAATTGTTGATTTGATGGAGTGACTGTTAAGTGTGATATTGGAATAAAAAATTGTGACAATCAGTGTATGCCCACAAAAATTAATCTAGTGGTGATTAAAGACATATATGGAGTATTATTAATTGATTTTTAAGTTAAAGATATATGAAGCAATTTTTTGTTTATCCACTTAAAATTGATTTTTTTAAATTCACCTAAATTTTATTCATATGATTGATTATCAATCAATACACATGTACTTATTTATTTGTGACAGTAAATTAATTAAGTTTGGTTATCATATTTGATTCATACAAGAAGATCAAAAAGATTTTGAATTTAACAGCCCTAGTGTATTCTTCCATAATATTTCATTTATAAGATAGTATTATTCAATTATTGGCATATATACACTTACTAATCAGAATGAGACTACACACTATATAATTTGGACATATCTATGTAAGAAGATTGATGAAACAATACATATATTAGTAAATTTGGATAGGATCCCACTTAGAAGAGGTGGTGAGATTTGTATCTTGAGTTATAAAGAATATTTAGTGGTCCAAAGATAATATAATAAGCTATTAAATTTACTATGCATATGCCTATTAATCTCATTACACTAACTCATGAAAAATATTTCATACTTATTTCTTCAAGGTCTACTAGTACCAATTAAAGTACTTATTTACTCTTTATTTTGTGCAACTCATTCAAGACTTTTGGGTCATAAACTCATGTGCCGATACTAATACTATAGATATACAATAACATTTCTCTTTTTAGTTTTGATGTTGTTCTGGTCAATAGTACTGTAGTATAAATATGGAAGCATGGCAGTCAATATCAGATTTATTCTTTTGACATGAACTTTTTTTACACTTGAGCATAATGTGTTTTTTATCAATTAATTAACTAAAAAACAAAAATATAATGGCATTGTACTCCTTTTGATATTTCTATACACAATGTTGGCATACCATACAAGTGATTTCCATAAGGATTAATCAAAATTGACTCTACATAATATTCTCCTCCTAAGAAGCTCTCTAGATGTATAATTAACATTGACCCACTTGTTACCATTCTCAACATTGACATTGAATATTAGATGAATTAAAAATTATAAAAATCAAATAGAAATAAAATAACTTCTATTAACTATAATAGATTAATACGTATCAATTAGAAAAATATATCAGAATATTATTTAAGACTCATTCAATCTAATTCATTTAAGTATTTAAAAATCTTGTATGACTATAACACATGCCTATTTAAAATATTTTATAATGTTTTTTAATAATTATGCTCGATATACATAACTATTTTTAAAGAAATATCTAAAATTTTATCTATTTTTATCAAATTTTACCAAATAATTAAAATACACTTAAATAGATAGCAAAGATAACCAACAAATATTAAGTTGAAATGTCCATAAAAATTTATACTACATAGAAATATCCTTAAATTAATTTTGAGAAGTATTATTTGTTATCCTTTCAGATTATATCTCATATTAACTTATATATCCAAGTAATAACTATTTTATTTTTATCCAATTATTTTTGATTATTTGTTTAGTTTATGGTTTCTCTCATAGCATTGAAAATATTAATACACTTGTTATTTTATATACTTATTTTGTTTATGATCTCTCTTTTTTTATAGAAAATATTTATGCATGTATCAAGTATACATTCTTTGCATACTTCATTACTCAAAATGAATATAAATATTACTCAATACAGACTAAGAAAAATTATTACAAGTACAGAAATGATATTCTTTGAGGAAATACCATTTTTCAAGAACTCAATTCAAGAAGACGTGCCTTTACATATTGTAATAACTTTAGCAAGTCCAATTATTCCTCGCAGAGTGACAGCTAAACTCGTTCCTAGACCCTAATAATTCTATGATGATTGATCTTGAGGAATGTGGTGGAACATCTCTTGGAGCCTCATCAAACCACAAACATGATGAGGCTTGATGATCAATCATAATCTAAAGATGTATACTTGTTCAGAGTATTACCTTAGTACTTCCACTTGTTCTACAAAATGAACCAAAAAATATTCTACCTAACATCTTTTGTCACATGTAGTTTTTTATTTTTAATTGGATACTAAATATTCTAATTTTTTTATATTCTCTTGTTAATTACTAGTGCCTATATATATTTTTTCCACACACTTAATCATTCAAAATTACGATAGTTTATAATGAATGAACTAAGTGCAATGACTTTCAATAATATGTGAGATCTTGTTTGAAACCTTCAGGTAAGCTATTAAGTTTGAAAGGAATTTTCATCTACTTAAGATGATGTAAACCTATATTTAAAAAGTGTAAATGGATGACCAATGAAGAATACATTTGAAAGAAATTTTAATCGACTTAAGATCATGTTGATAGCAAATATTTACATAGATTTATGGTACATATTATTGCGATATTTTTCTTTTATAACCAAGAAGGTAACTAACAAATTATTACTTTATATTGATATTTCTTACAAATAAATTATTTATTTGTTAGAATTGACAGACATTTCTTCATTATAAAAAAAATTCTTTATGGCCTAAAGTAATATTCTAGAGCATAATTTAATCATTTTTCTTTCACAATTACTACATTTAATCTAAGATGTATATCAAATTATTTTTGTTTTTACTAACATGAATCAGAGTAGTAATATATGATGTTGGATGTATATATCAATGATATTCTTATTACTAATAATGATCAATTAGGTATATTTCAATTAAAAGTATTCTTCCATTATAAATTTTAGATTAAAGGTTTCAAGTGTCGTTAATTAATTTTTGTTCTTATCATTGGTAATTTTTTTGGTATTTTAATTTTTAATTTTAGGATTTTTTTGGTATTTTATTATTTTTTTACGTTAAATTCATAATATTAAAAAATTGAGTTATTTTTTTTCATGTTAATTAATTCTTGATAATTAGTATTAAATTAATTCATGATTCAGCGATTTAGTTATTAATTAATGCATGCTTTTTATTCTTTTTGAATATTAAAATTGTTTATTCAAAAGATATAATTTTTCTCTCGTAAGGGATATAATCTAAATATTTTATCTAAACTTAACATAGTGAAATGTGCAACAATCAACTCATCATTTAATCAGATCATGGACTTTTTCATAGATATTGATGCCCTAATTAATTTTTTTAGTACCAAAGAATTATAAAAAAATTAAACTATAAATAATTATAAGATTAGATATCACTTATATTTTTAATATAATTAATCATTTACTAAAATATTC
This sequence comes from Sapria himalayana, assembly GCA_029783825.1. Taxonomy (NCBI): domain Eukaryota; kingdom Viridiplantae; phylum Streptophyta; class Magnoliopsida; order Malpighiales; family Rafflesiaceae; genus Sapria; species Sapria himalayana. The sequence goes on from JAREIK010000385.1 coordinate 4,291,642, forward strand.
CCAGACAAATTCATATGAATGCATATCAAGACCCTTAGTCACTCCAACTCAGTAGTCGTGACATTTATGGTTTGATTAGTTAAATTTAATATGATTTAAAATATTTTAAAATCTAATCTGAAAGATTTTTGCATTTTTAATAGTTAATTTTTATAAATTTAATAAATTACTCATAAAATATATGTAAAAATAAATAAAAAAATATTTATTAAAAATATTGATCCAAAATAAATAAAATTAAAGAAAAAATCAAAAAATATATATATGGTAAAAAATATTATATATGATTGATTGCATATCTAACAACATAGCTGTAAAACATTCATGTTGTCATAGTACATCAGATGTTGATCATCAGACAACATTGCTTCGGGCAAAAATAAATTCCCAGACAACACAATGGCATGATGGATGAGATGAGTCCAGTGATGATGGTACAGAATCTTCACCAACATTATCCTTCAAAATCATAGTTTTTTGTTTTTTTTTTTTTGTAACAAACTCCCGTTTGTGCAAGGCAGGCTGGTTGAAGGGTAGCCCACATTTTGAGTTGGACATCAGCTAGGTATTTTTGTGTAGGGGTAACCCACAAATTCACTATTTAAAAAAAATATTTGAACTTATTTTGTATTTTTCTTGTTTTACTTTTGAGATGTACATGTGATGATTCGAATATGATTGGAATCAATATAAGATTACTGAGAATAACTCATTGAAAATTGAGAGCATGCATTTTGTCTTTGAACTAGATCAATGAGAATCTAGTTTGTGACCCAAGAAAATATAGATGACTTATTGGAGAACTCAAGTAGAACTAAACTAATAAATAGATGTAAATTTATGCACAACTACTAGCACACTCCTGTCAATCGATTAATTTCAATATCAAGTGTGTTTGGTTTTTAAATAATTTTATTACTCAATTATTCATATAAAGATTGGATGATCAAGATGAATTAACTAATTATGTGAATTAAATATAACCATAAGAGATTATGGATAACATCGTATCAGCATTAACATACAAATGATATTTAGGGCACTTAATGGGCAAATGTATACTATTCTTTATGTGTACTTATTATGAGAGCAAAATACTAATTTGCAAACACAGATTCTTGGAGAAAATATAATTTTATATCTCCTAAAAGTATATTCGATAGTGACTCAGGTAGTAACATCTATGCCTATATTGAGTAGATTCAATATGATTAGACAAAGTATAATGACACATAGTTATGATGAGAAAGAAAGGAGGCCCAGTATAGGTACATAGAAAGGTAGGAATGCAATAGTGATTATTCTTTCTGTGAGAGATCAGTATATATTCAAAAAGACATTACGATGAACTTATCAATATTCAAAAACTATACAACAATCAATTAGACCAACTTAATTTGGAGTCTCTTTGATCGGATCTACTGGAGATTTGATAATTTCTTGAGATAAATACTCCAACCTATGTATTTTTATATACCACTAGAATAGGTATGCTTATATCCACTATATTCTTTGCTCACCACCTTACTCCAAATGATTGGATAATAGATTCCATGGCTAATACCAATGTTACATATAACCATACTATTTTTATAGAGTTAAGAATATTTAATATTATCATGTGATACAGTTATACGGGCTAAAGAACATGATAATATTAATATTAGTTATTTTCTTTTGTACATTTTTTTATATAATAGAATTTTATTATAATTTATTTTATGTCAGTTATTTTATTAAGCAACAAAACTATGAGATTATTTTTTTTCTTTTTCTAATATTTTTATACAAGATCGTCAAACTAGACAAAAGGCCTTCCTGATGATTGAAGAAATATATTGTATATATTCTTCTTGACTCACATGTAACCTTCTATATGCATGTCTACTATTGATCTATTAGTGATTCACTCTCGATTGAGATATCATTCATTAAAAATATTGAAGATTTTAAAGATAAGCATTTGAATTATAATATTTATTAATTATAAGACATATCAATTAGAAAAATATATTATAACTTCATATCTTGAATATCACAAAGATACTAGGAGAGACTCATTTCATCTAATTCACTCAAATATTTTTGGATCGTGTATGTCAACCACATACTATAGTTATTATTTTTGTTAATAATTATACTCAATTTATATAATTATTAGTATTTAAGAAAAGATCTCAAATTTTTTAATTTTTTTAAAATACTTAAGAAAGAATTAAAACTCAATTTAGTTATTACATTAAGATATTGAGAATTGATAATGCATTAAAATATACTTCTTATTAATTTTCTTATTTCTTTAATGAGCATATTAGTTCATCAGATATCATAAGTTAGCATTCTTGCACAAAATAGAATAATTAAAATAAAAAATAAATATCTAATTGAAATAACTATAGCTAGGAGTGTCACAGGGGCCAACACAGCCCATTTTTTTTAAGTCTGTACAGGATCGCGTGTCGTACCATACAAGGCACAATTCCCTAGAGGGCAGGCCCAGCACAGCCCGCCACCCTAATTTAGCCCGGTTTAAGGCTGGTTTGTGCCGATATTTGGGAATACTGGCACTCCCCAAAGCTGAGCGGGTGCTCTCGATGACCTACTCGGCTCGTCACATCGTCCATCGGACATCACCCATCACCACATTGGGCATCGGGTCAAGCGTGGTCCTCTATCCCAACCAAATTAGCAGATCCCAAGGCACATGTCAAGTCATGCCCCGTGGCATGCTCATGTGCCAGGCACCCAAGTCATGTCAGCACGGCACGCGAGCCTACATCCCTTGGCACGAGATGAGTCGTGCCGACAGTCTCCCCAACACGGGTTTAAGCATGATTCTAAATCATGTCGTGTCGAACCAGGCACAACTGAACCAGACCATGCTCTGGGCCGGCTCGAGCCCATTTGACACATCTAGCTATGACACTCCTATTTCATATAAATGTGCCTAGATATCATCATCCACTATGCACTTGGATCGCATGTCATTCTACTTCGTATATCTCATAGATAAACTCTTTCACCTTCTACCTAAAATTTTTTATTGTACTTTATTTATTCAGAATCTCTTTCCAAGTAAGAAGAAGATGATTACAAGTATCATCAAGTATATCTTTATTAGATATTCTAATACTTAAAAATTGTATAGGTATTATTCAACATAGTCTATGAAAGTTATTATGAGTAAAGATGTCATTTTTTTAAAAGACAATTTCTTTTTTAAAAGTTTGATTCAAGAGAATATACATTTAGACATTATAAAAGTAAGCTCATTTTCCTGCCTAATGATTATTCCACAGGGAGATGTAATGATTAATCTCAGACTTTCTTATTCTCTTTTTAAAATTATATATTTGAATCATTTATCCATGAGTAATAGTTATAAGATTCCAAACATTCATTATGACACACTCAATCATCAAGGATCTCATCCCAAAATTGAGTGCAATATCATCTAATCATACATAGGATCTCATCCCAAAATTGATAAGTAAGGCTACAATAAGATGTAGATGGATGTATATCATGAAGATGAGACCCAAAAAAAATCAATTTACTTAATGCTAGGTTAGTAGCAAGAGATTTTATAAAGACATATGATATTGACTATTATGTCACCTTTTCTCATGTGACCGAGATAACATTAACTATTATTAGATCATTACTTTCTATTATAGTATTACACAAATAGACTGCATATCAGCAAGATATAAAAAATATATATTTCTTCATGATGATTAATATAAAGAAATATTCACATAACAGCCATCAATATTCATTATTCCTAAAAACTTAAGTATGATGTGTAGATTAGAAAAAACACTTCATAACCTAGAGTAGTCTAGGACATAGTTTAGTAGATTTTCTTTGCACTTATATGCTTGATAGTATGAGATATGAGTCAGACTATTCATGTTTCTTCCGATATAAATCATGAGGTGAGTATGGGATGATTGTTATATATATCTATTATAGTTTGCTTACGTGAGATAATTAATTAGGTATATATCAATTGAAGTCATTTCTTGATATTAAATTTCAGACATAAAATTTATGATGTTTATAATATTTTAGATGTGTCAAACGGGACGTGACGGGTAGGGCTATCCCGGTCCATTTATTGTGAGCACGACCATGCTTTCATGCCGGGCCAGGCACGGCACGATTACTATACCGTGTCGTGCCTGACCAAGCATGGTTTATTCAAGCCAGGCCCGGTGGTAAAAGTACTATGCCGGGTCAGGCCAGTATGGGCTGGTTAAAAAAAATAATTTTTTTTATTTTTAAAAATTTAAAGTTTTGTATTAAATTATATATAAAATATATATTATATTATATATAGATAATGTTTAAAAATTTTAAATTTATAACTTAAAAATTATTGAATATAAAATATTAATAAAATTTAAAATTTTTTTATTAATTTTTAATAAATTTAGATTATAATTTATTAAAATAAAATTATAGAGTTTTAAATGAAAAATTTAAACGCAAAAATAAATTAAACCAAAAATTTCATTTAAAAAATTACAAAGTCACTAAAACAAAAGCAGACCAAATGTTCAATCGGCCAATAGATACCGAACCAAAACAAATACAACGTATCGTAAATAAAAAAGCATCCAATCAATACAAAACAAAATATCAAAATCAAAAAATAGAATCAAGAATAAATAACACAAATCATCAACTGTGTCCGTGACCGTGAGGCATCAAAAATCAAAATCAAATAACAATGATACATAGCATGTGGCATGGCGTGGCATTGGCAACTGGCATCTGGTAGGGGCAACCGGCAACTGGCAACGAGTAGGGGCAACAAGCAACCACATCAATCATCAATCGGCATATTATGAGCATCATCAATCGCAACATCAAAATCACTATCATATAGATCATTATTATCAGCAATCGACTCCTCCATTTTCGTAGCGAATCAGTCTCTGTCCCAGCTCCAGCATGATCCTGAATACTAAATCTCGAATCCGCTCAATCATTCAAACAGGCCAATACCTCAATAATATCTAAACATAATGTCGATCTCCTATCCGAAATCACATTCACTGCAACAGAAAAAATAGATTCCTATGTTATTCTCAACACCGGAGGAGTCAGTAGATCTCGTGTCATCCTAGATAGCACAGGAAAAATAGACTCATATGATTTCTATCACTATAATATATCAATATTCTTAGTATCAGAATGTGATAGTAAGCAGTAATCAGTATCTAAGTGCTGAAAAAACTCACTCCTATATGACGGTTCACCCCATCATTTCCCCATCACTAACTAAATGAAAAAATTATTATCTCCGAAGAAAATATCTATATCCGTAATCACAGTCACACTACTACTACCACCATACCTAATATCGTAGTATGTGAACAGGTCAGTCAACTTTTCATGAATAAATCCTTCAGGTGGGTCTTCTAGGTTCATGCACGAAAAAAATATAAGTCAGGATGTTATCTAACATCTCTACCTTAAGCCTAGGGTCCATGCATACAGCGAGACAATAAAGAGATGGAACGGTGAATCAGTACTTTTAGTACTTAGTTTCCATCTCTGTAACCATATGGCTAAGTGTCGAGTCGACTCGATACTTTCTAAATAGATTACTAATATTGCATATGCACCTGAGTATAATACAAGTCATGGAAGTATAAACCAACGAACACATATTTGTTGTGTCATAAAAAATCTTCAAATATTTCATAAATAAAATTTCTGAAGTCCAATCAGTATCGTCAATAATAAGTTCGTCATTTTTTACTATTAACATAATCGAATATCACGTATTCGTATCCAACATATGACTCTAACATCAGGTATGTGTAATTCTAACGGTGTCTCACATCCGATTGGAATTTCTTCTTCTTAAGATTCACAGACAAACAGATACTACCAAACGTTTATTGTCTCTGAGGAGAGCGAATATATTGTAGTGCATTACGTATATTATCCTAATGATGCGTCTCTAATATTCCTAACAAACATATTAATCGCTACTCTATTATTAGATGCATTATCGAATATGATACTAAAAATTTTATTTTAAATTTTATATTCTGTAAAGATTTTCATTATACGCTCAAAAATGGTCGGGCCATCATGAGAATGGAGAATCTCAGAGAATCCTAAAATTTTTTTATTCATTGTCCAGTTAGAATCTACATAGTGGCTAATGAAACATGCATAAGATAATTCATCGTGACTTATTCAGATATCGGATGTCACGGACATCACTCCACTATAAGCTATATATTAATTAATTATTATTTATTTTTCTAACATATAAAATTTTAGTATGTCATTCCTATATATGAACATAGGAATCCTACAATAAGCAGGCTGAAAATATGTCTGCATGATGTGCACTACACTTAGATCTTCCGAAAATCTGATAAAAAGACTCATCAATGTGATAAGTTTGGTCATGTCTTCCCTACCCAACTCGCTGCGGTATATGAATGGAGTAAACTTTGAGATTGAACTCGATCCAGTCTCAAAAAATACAATGTTAAGTTGAGTTTGCCTAAGATCTAATGCACCGTATTTTTTGATGCATAATTTGGCATGCCTCTTAAGGTACCCAGTCTTAAACGAACTCTTACAAGTTAAATTTCTCATACAATATTTACACTGTATCATTTCTTCTTTCTCACCCCTAATATTTTTTTGTTTTATTATATTAAAATGAGTCCAAACTACAGAAACTCTCTTAATTTTTTGTTTTTTAGATGTTTGAATTGAGATGATTGGAGAAACCAAAATTTCAATAGCTTTAGACCTCTGTGTAAGATTTTCATTTTCTAAATTTAAATATGTTTCATTATTATTAGTCATTTTGTTGGATTTTTGTTAAACATGAGATAGAGCCTAGATTTTAGATTTTCGAATTAGAAAGAGAGACTAGAGAGAGAGTGAAAGTAAATAAAAAAACTTAATTTTTTTAAATATTATTTTTTATGTTAAAAGATATAGTTCAATATTAAATAAAAATTATAATACTCGTAAAGCAGTTAAGTAGATCACGTGCACGGTACACCACAATCTAGTTCAAAATTTCTAACCCGAGTTAAGAGTCCTGAAAAGCCAAGCCGAATGACGAAATACGAGTCCGACAAACGAGAAGAACAAGAGCATTGAAAGAATTTTACGAGAGTGAGAATAAATATTTATGAAAAATATAAATTTTATAGATAGGTGGAGCATTTTTATAGATTTAAAAAAAATTAAAGTAATTATTATGTTTTTTTTAATTTTTTATTGATTTTTAGGTGGCAAAATCATGAGGGCCGTTGGATTCTGCCCCATAGCCGTTGGAGGCGAAATCCAATGGCTGATATTCAAATTTTAATTTTTTTTAACCGTTTTGGGGATATTCAAGTCGGGCGTGACCGCAAATCGAGTCGGAGTGGAATCAAACCCGTGCCCGAGCAGTTTCCCTATCCGTATGTTATGGACTATGGCGGTGACGACTGGAGATGGGGTGGGGTGGGGTGTGGGACATGTCTCATGCCGGCGGGCCATGTCATGAGCCACGAAACAGTACCGGGTCATGCACGACACGAGGCCCGGTTGGCCTCGACACGGCACGGCACGATTGGTGTCGTGGTCGAGCACGACACAAGCCCGAGCACGAAAAATTCACATGCTGGGCTGACCGAGGCACAACCAAATTGTGTAGTGCCTCGTGCCGGACCGAGCCGGCCCGACCCAGTTGACACCTCTACAATATTTTAAACATATAAAAATTGGGTACTCAAAAGTCATCATTTTCTTTCTCATGAGATATACACGTTGTATATTTTATCTAACTAAATTAAGTCTAATTGTTCACCTACTCACTTATCATTTAATTCAAGTATAGACTTATCTATAAATATTGATTCATTATTTAATTTTATTAAATATAAGATAATTATAAGAAATTAAATAACAGTAAATAGGCTAAATATTACCTATGTTATCCATATAATTAGTCATTTTCAAAACTCTCTTAGACAGATCATATAGATGTAATGTTTAGGATACTCAAAAATGCACAAAAAAAACTCTAAAATATGAGATTGTATTTAGAAATCATGAGCACAGTCAAATAGAGACCTATTCAAATTCAAATTGAGCTCCTATAATTATAAAGAAGATGTCCAACACAAATTTTTATATTTTCTTTACAACCCTTATCTCATAGAAGATAAAATAAACAAACAATTATATCATGATCCAGTGCAAAGGTATAATATAGAATTATGAAGTCAACAATTAGCTAAAGACTATTCAAATTCTAGTTAGGCACATATAATTACAGATAAAAAATACAGCAAAATTTTTTATATTTTTTTACAGTTAACCTTGTCTCCTCTAAGAGTAAAAGAAAAATAGTTATATCATAATCAAGTGTAGAGACAAAATACAGAGTTATGGTATCAGTGGTCAGCTACTTGTTAGTTCCAGTTGATGATTTACTTCTTGGAATAACTTTGCATATCAGTTCAACAATCAAAAATAATTTACTATATTAATCAAGCAGCCCAACATATTACGGCCAACCTAGTATTACAAGAGCAAATAAAAAATTTTAAGAAAATTATTACTTCATTTGAAAGATGATTCAAGATAATTTGGATTAGTATAGCCTACATACTTACTAGTGATCATATTGCAAATATCTTCAAAAAAAAATTTAGAAGATCACAATTTATTTTTTTCTCTTCCAAATTATGAATTTGTGACATGTATATCCTAACTTAAAAGGGGTGTTGTGTTTTAATTTATAATTTTTTCGTGGTTTAATTTTTCTTTTATTATTTGAAAGCATCCAACTTGTTGAATGCACCAAACCATATACATATATATATATATGGAAGTATATTGAATTTTAATTTTATAGCTTATCATTTCATTATATTTTTTTTTACTATTTAGCATTGTTCTCCTTCCTCCCTCCTCTGCCCAATTTGAAATCCTAAACAAAAAGTAACAAAGAATTAAAAAAAAAAAACATTACATTTAATAGTCATCATTATATGATGATTTGCTAGGCTGAGAGTATCATTTCAACAAGCAAAAACTTTCCTTCTTCCTCACTTTAGCACAGCTGCCCAAGCAAAAAAAATAATTTAATAAAAATATTCACCTATTCTAACAACCTAGTCAAAAAGTCTTTGGACAAAAGAAATGAATAGAAAATATCCAACAAGCACTATTTCAATGATCTCATTCAAGATCAAGTTAACTTATCATTTGAAAGTGAATCTTCTAGTTGAGTTCCTAAAGAATTATTGTACACTGACATATAAAATCAACTCCAACACATTTTTTTGATTATTAAATCTCTCATTAGTTGCATTATAAATTATAGAAATCATCTATTAATTTTATATCATGCTTTATTTATAATTTTTCATAAAAGAATCATGAGTTATATAAGTACCAAACAATGTAAATGATTTTGAAATTGAATCTCTCAACTAAAAATCAATATAATCATGATTAAATATTGATATTTGTTTTTTATTTCATTAAATCCTCAAAATCATCTTCATATCAATTGTATGTTCGTATATGTATCTTATCAAAACTTTTTTTTATTCTTAACAATATGGTAGACAACTAAAAGAATTTCACACCAGTAAATAAAATATTACAATGCTCCAGAATGATGATAATATAATAGTGATTGTTAATCTCTTCCTTTTAGCCCTTTTGATCATGAACTCTCTACCTCATCAAAATGGATAGACAACTTTCTGTAGTTACTTTTTTCTCATGTAACCTAGTCAACATAAAGAATGCAGTCACAGCCCATATTTTTACTTGTTTAAATAAGTCTCTCTTCTCAATAATATATTTCATCATGTTGAGTAGTCATTATTGATTCTATATACATAGCTATCAAGAATAATGATTATCTTGAATATCTTAAAGTTAATAATATTTTTTATATTTCTTTATAGCGAGTTGAGATAATATGCAGTGCTAAGAGTTCAAAAAAATGGTCATTACAATTTTAATGACCTCTTAGTATAAATTTGTATATATTACATATTACATAATATTTTAAATTTTAAACTTCAAAAAATTAATATCCAAACAAAAAGATTTAAAAAATAAAAATTTATGTAATGTTATCATGTAATTTGAATAATTGAGCATGATAACTTGAAATATGTTTTTTCATCAACTTATTTGACTCAATCATCAAAAAGATCATTATCTCAATAACTTCTTCCACTCTCAATTCAAATAAAATACTTTGCTAAAAAATTCACTAAAATTTCTTACATATTAATATATCGCTTAAATAAAAGAATCATGCACAGTGCACAAGGCTCCCCCTTAGTACAGGGTCTATGAGAGATTAATATCTCAATAACTTACTCTTGAAAATTGATTAGGTTACAACTGATGAGTCTTGAATCCGAGGCTAACCACTCTTAGAAAAAAAAATTCAATAAAAACAATGAGAACAAAAACTACTAAAGCACAACAAACAGATAACAAGTAAATCTGACATATTTGAAATATAACAATCAACTTGTGAGATAGGAGAACTATCTAATAGTATATTATGAAGAAAAATATTATATATTATCAACTAATAGCGAATAAAAATTCATTAATTTTTTATAAGGCTACAAAAAGTCAACATTTTTCTATGAGTGATAACAATCTAAGAAAAAATTGAACTCTATAAAATAAAGACATTAGATCTTATTTCAGTATCACAAGAAAAAAATATCATTAAAAATAGATAGAACTATAAGACCAATCATAATAGCATTGTCAAATAAAGTAGTATCATACATAACTAGTTGTCAAAAGATAAGCTTAGAAAGTATATATTGACTTCAATATAATATTTTCTCATAATATCATAGCCATGAAAGCTATATTTCTTCGTAAAAATCTTGAATAATATATATATATATATATATGATCCAATTAGAAAGTTTTAGAACAAAAGAAAAAATCTCAAAGAAACTTCAAGATACTGATACAAGAGATTTGATACGATAAATTTAATTCAAAACTTTATGCATATTACAAGAGAATTGGCAATAAGAATTTTATTATTTTAGTATTGTTTGTGTATGACATATGGTTAGCAAACCCTAATATAAATTATATCCAGGAGTTAAAAGCACATCTAGCAATATAATTAAATATTATATATTTATAAATTATAACAACAAATAAGATCTTAGATGTATAAATTAACTAAAATAATTAAAATACAAATTTAGTTTTCCCAAAAAAACTAAAAAAATTGTGATACTTCAGTATGCGGTGTGATAAGCTGATTTTTACTCATCTTGATATTAATTTTAAATTATTCACATGTATCATACTTAGTAAAAAAACTGATAGAATCAAAATATCTTGAGTATCATATAAATAAGTAGTGAAAAAATTAATGATCATTATGATTTACACGAGATCACAAATTTGACAAGTAGTGAGAACAATAATTCAATACATTATAATTCTTGATAAAAAACCTTAGAATACTATGTAAAAAATTTTAAAGACATATCACAAGCTATATTGATTAAGATTTAAGATTATGCATAAAATATTAATAATAAAGTCCACCAGGAATTAATTGTTTACACTTGCTAAAAGAGATGAACTCTATATTTTAAAGCAATAAATCATTATGGTTATTTCTACAATAAAACAAGAATATAATACAAATACACAAACTAGCAAATAGACAATATTATTATAAATATTATTGAAAATGTTTGATAATAAACTACAAAATATTATTTTATTTTGTAACGGTCAATTGGTCATAGTACTTAGCATTTACCAAATAATTTATTATTTATTTGAAAATAAAACATAACAAAGTACAATATCATTGTGTATCAATAAAAATAAATGAATAAAATATAAATTTATAAAAAAAATCATATGAAAAATGGCCTAGTAAGTATACTAACAAAATCATTAAAAGAGTTCATATGGTATTAATCTTCTATTTGCCTAGTAAAAATATAATCAGCATGTGATAAGGTATTATTTAATATATTAGCTTGAAGTAAGAAAATGTTGAGTGACTTCAAGTATGAGAATGTGGTGAGTAAGGTCCCATATCACCCAAGTTATATTGGGGACTTTTTCTTGGACTTGTAAAAGTAGTTTCCCCCTTACCTTGCCATCATTCTAATTGCAAATGATAATAACATGAATTTTTTTCAAATAAGAATTTTATATTTAAAATTATTATTCCATGCTTTATTTTCAAAACAAATAATTCTAGCAACAACATATGATGACCTTTATCATATAAATTAATCAAAATACCAAACAATTCACCCATAAAATAGAATATGCATTCCACCCAAAGAAAATATAATCAGAATGCACGTGGTATCTGCTTTCATTGGAAACAATGTCTAATGTCACAATGCCTAGTATCAAATCCCACGAGTTTGAAACAGCTTGACAGCTCAAAGTCTCAGAAGCTCAACAAACAGAAACCAATACTAATCACACTCTGATTAATCTCATATGGATATTCATCAAAGCAAGTCTCCAACAATGCAGGTAATCCCAAGTTTACTCCCCCCCGATCCAGGTTTAGTTACATAAAATTTGTTGATCCCTATGAGAAAATAGGCGCTTTGCTTAGCAAAGACACATTAAAATTTTGTTTCCAACTAAACCATCTGCTAGCTCTTATGTGAAACAAACAAATGCCACAGCGAATAAAACATGTCTCACATTGCCACCAGGATTATTGCCCACGGGATCAAACTTGATCTTAGCAGCACCACACTGTGCTTCAACTCTCCTAATCTCCTCAACCAAGCCAGGCGCCAACTTTATAATCATCGCAAACGCGAGCTTATTCTTTCCGGGCATCAAAGAAAAGGTCTCCTCGACAGCAACGTCTGACACCACACCATTCGGACCAGCATGGTTTCTGCCAGCAAACAAGTTATCGGGAGGGACATGAATGTTAGAACTTGGCTTGGTGCGATTGTTTGAAGCAACATGAAAGGATGAAGAGAACCGCTTTCCGCCTCTTCCACCACCTCCACGCCCACCCCCACGCCGGACTAGCTTTCCGGCGCCACTTGACATTGCTTAGATTTATGATGCGTTGAGATTTCGGATGATGAGGCGACTCTGTTGTCGTTAAATGTGGCTTCGGCGATTGTTCAATAAGTCTGACCAACGTCCCATGCCCCGGCAGGCGCCTTTCCGAGGTTCACCTCACCGTGTCTTAGATGGATGCGTGAATGCGGCCAGGAGCTGGTCCTGATTTTGTTTTTTTTTTTTTTAATACGGTTTGCTTTGTAGACTGTAATTCAAAAAAAAAAAAAACAAATAATATTAATTATCATTATTTTACGAAAAAAATATGCTTACATTGATATATAAAATTAAAAATATTTATATTTTGATACACCTAAATTATATCATTTATGAAAATCATAATGAATAGAGATTTGATCATTGTTTTTAAAATTTAAAAAAAAAATAGTTGTGATGATTGAAGTCTTGATACGGCCTAAGTTTTTTAAAATCAAATTTTTTTCTTATTTCATATTTTACATCTAGTAAATTATCTATATGATATATATATATATATATATATATATTGTGTGTGTGTGTGTACACACATACAACATATAAGTAAATTATATATATACACATAATATATAGTACATATTTTGTATATAATCATAATATATTTATATTATGTGTCTTGTGAAAATAAAACACAATAATAATTAAAATAAATAAATATTAAAACAATGAAATAAATAAGATAATAAATCTAATAGAAACTAAAAGAGAATTGTTATTGAAATAAATTACAATAAAGGAGAAATATTCTATTAAAGAATAAAAATTAGAAATTTCAAATATATTTTCAATATCAAAAAGGCAAAGTTTTATATACTCATATATTTTTACCAATTCATAGGAGGTTATGCATCATAAAACCTTATTAGTATTAATTGATTTGAACATAACATCTGCTAACTTTTCAACAATATAATTTTTTTTCATATCCACACTTTTTTTATCTTTTCTCAAATGAAGTGATATTATATCATAATATATTTTATCTTCGAGTGAAATATTAGATTCTTTACTAAGTATATAATACTCTATCATAAAATAAAGTAATTTTATTTTGTTTGTATTAAAGTTCTTCCAGTGGCATATATAATCATATTGGCTATTAATTAGCTATTGTGACAACAACATACTTTATATCTGTCATAAAAGTAGAAACAATAAATTGTAGTTTTGAAACTGAATCAACATCTCATTCAATAAGATCCAGTATTTATACATAATATAGTTCATATAGTTCTTAATAAACTTGTTATTATCAATATCACCATCATAGTCTATATTAACATGGCCCATGACAATAAGGTCCAGTATTTATACATAATATAGTTTTTGAGGTTCCCCTATTGTATCTAAAAATTTTCTTCATAGTACTCCAATACTCTTTACTAGGATTTACTACGAATCAACTAATCATTCTCACTACTTGTGTAATATATGGCATTGTACAAATCATAGTGAATATCAAACATCTCACTATTTTTTAATATAATACTCAAGATATCTCTCTTATCTCTTATTTTTTTGATGTGCCATATATTTTGGGATAACTTGAAATTAACATAAATTGGAGAAAAAATTGGCTTATTATATTGCATATTAAAGCATCGTAAGATCATGTTAAGATAATTTTTATGGGAGATCCAAATCTTTATATTATTTCTATCTCAGTAAATCTATAACCTTATAATCTTATTTGCTAGTCTCAAATCTTGCATATCAAACTCACTATCCAATTATACCTTCAATTCTTAGATTCGATATTTTATGAGGTATAGTACTAATATTTCATTCACATATAATAATAGAATGTTGAAATCATTTCTATCCTCAAATCTTTTATAGTATATATAATAGTCTAAATATTTTTGGGATAACTATGTCTATTATACCTAAAGGTAAAGATAAATAAAACAAATAATTTACACCGACCCTCAATACATGTTTGAGATCATACAAATATTTGTTCAAACTGCAAACTAAGTTCTATTTATCTATTTTAGTAAAACCTTCTAGCTAAAGCATATAATTTTTTTTTCAAGTTTTCTATGAATAAATAATTTTAGCATCAAACTGCTCTAAATATAAATTAAATAAAATACATGAAGTCATTAGTACCTTGATTGTTATAAGAAGAACCAACATGAAAAAAATCTCATTAAAGTTGATACTTTCTTTATGAGCATATTCACTTACTATCAATCTTATGTGATATTATTCTACTTGATCATTGTTATTCCAGTTGATCTTCTAGCCGTAATTATTTCCAATAACTTTTTTTAGATAGTAATGGTACTAGGTTCCAAGTATCCTTCTTGTTTAAAATTTTAATTTCTTTCTCAATTATTGTCATCTAATTCACATTGATGCGACTAAGTTACATGTAGCTTCATGATATATTAATGACTCTCCATGTCAGGCCTACCCTCCAGTGAACCATGTAGTACCAAGCACGACACGTTATATATAATAGATAAAAAGAGAAGAAAGAAAAGTAAGAGAAGAGAGAGAAGAAAGAAAATAGAGGAAAGAGAAGAATGAGAAGAACGAGAAGAATGAGAAGAAAGAGAAGAAATAGAAGAAAGAGAAGAAATAGGAAAAAAAAAGAAGTGGAGGAGAAAGAGATAAAAGAGATGATTCAGCATGTTTGGCATGACTATGCTTGAAATCATGTCGATCGTGTTAAGATAGGTTAGGTAGACTATCAATCATACTAGGTAGACTATAGTAATCAATCTACTTAATACTAATTTATGCTACTTACTTACAAAATAATGCTCACAAAAAGATAGATATGCCAATTTGAGCCCTCAAAGTAATTTTCTATTAGAAAAAAAATTTTAAACTTTGTTTTGACATGTGACCTAGTTTAAGATATTATATCATCATTGACTCTTTTCCTTTATTAATTAATATAACACATGTATTAGTTTCCTATATTATTTCTCCTTTAAGCATGAATAGATAACATGTGACCCTTTTTCTCCAATCATAATTACAAACATATTTTTTACAATCTTTATCATCTAATTCTCAATATGAGTCATGCATCCAATATTATATTTTTTTTAATGATAATAGATTATTCTTAAGTCCTTCACATTTCATTTCTATTGAATGATATCAATCATGCCATCAAATATTTTTATTTTGATAGTAATAATACAAATAATCTTTAAAACATGATCATCATTCATGTGTATAGAACCTCCTAAGATCAATTCATATCAATGGAACTATTCTCATCTAGATATCATACATCATAAAGCTCTTGAGTCTTGTAACCAAATATCACAAAGCTGCTTTCTGCATTCAATTATTGTTGCCACCTCATTGTATAGGATGTTGCCATCATCATGAATACTTGCACCATTCTCTTAAGTATTAATGTCTCATCATCTCCACTCTTTTTGTATACCAAGAATCTCTTTTGAAGTATGCAATTTTGTCATAGTTTTATCACTCAATATTCTGCTTACTTCTTGATTTTAATCTATCATAATTCTGACTCTCATTAGAAACATGCTATTTTGGTCCCTCTCATATCATCATCAAAGATTTTACTTGTTGTACAATTATATGTCTGTCCTCCTTGTATTTGCATATGTTTTCTTTTTCTACGATAGTATTTTAATATCTTTGAAGATTAGATAGTCAATAAAGACATCATTCATTAGATTAATGATGAATTGATCATATGAATTAGATAGTCTTTGAAGTAAAGTCTTAGTATATTCAACTTCTTTTATTTTATGATCCAATATAGTAAGTTGAGAAAATAAAGTATTCATTGTATTGATATGATCAATTATCATAGTAGATTCAATCATTTGAAGAGTGTTGAGTCTTCTCTTTTAGAAAGATCTACTTATGAAGTGACTTTGCCTCATATATTTTTGTTAGAGTATCCTAAATTTTTTTATCATATTATTTTATGTCACACTAGATAGTACTCCATCACCTAGTACCAAATGTAGGTTGGCAATAGCATTACCTTCCATCTAATTCAACTTATCTTTAGTAATATTGGGAGATTTTTTTTCAATTATGGGCCCGTTTGATAAAACTAAAAAAATTAAGTCCTTAAAAATAAGTGATGAAAAATAAGTACTAAAAAATTAAGGCTGAATTTTATAAGTATTGAATTTATATTGAAATCAATTTGATAAATTACTATTAATTGAATGCTGAATATAAATATATTGTTAAATAACTATAAATACTGAATGTTGAAAATGATGTATTAAATATATTTACCATTATTATCATTGTGTTACATATTATCCAACATAAATAGAATTTCAAATGAATTTTTTTTACTATAATTATTAATTATTTAAAAAAATAAAATTTATAAAAACATATCTATAAATAATTATAAATCCAAATAAGAAATAAGAATGTTTAAAAAATAACCAATAAAATCTAAATTCTTTAAAACTATCAAAAGTTTTAATATAAAAATAAAAATTAATGAATAATTAGTTGATTTGTTGTTTTATCTCTTAAATTAATCATGAAATAGAATTAAGGTTAGGGTTTGTGGTGGCTGAGAAAGGAAGAGGAGAATACTAATTCATAAACTGAACTATAGTGTGAATAAGAAAATGAAAAAGAAATAAAAAAAGAACAAAACAGTAATTTTTTTTTAAAAAAAAATTGTTGAAAATTTATAGCCTTCAATATTAATTAGGTCTCTACTTACTTAAAATTTTCAATATATTTTTACTTAAAATTTTAAATTTTTAGCTCCCAATATTTTTTTATCAAACACACTTAAATTTTCAAACCATAAAATTATAATTTTCAATAGTTTGAAAATTTTAAGTGCGTTATCAAATACTCCTATATCTAAGTAATTATTATTCCTCAAAATTACCTTGATTTTTAGTTTTCATAATGAAAAATTACTCATTTTTTTTTCTCTTTTCATTATCATTTATTTTTCTATTATAATAAAGAGTATCAGAGGATAATAATAATTATTTGTGTTAATACACTAAGAAAATTCGTAATAAATGAGGTAGGGTCACAATATCCTCATAAAAATCAAAGATATTGAGGCTCTTATCCCCTTTTAAATAGAATTTTCCACAAATAAAAGCTATCACATGTATTAACCACAATAGTTACTATCATAAACCCCACATTTGATATAATTGTTATAAAAATAAAAGGCACCACAATAATTCAAAAATAAAAAATTCAACACTAAAATAATAAAATAAATAAGACAATAAATCTAATATAGGCTAAAAGAGGATTAGGATTTAAATGGATTACAATGTAGGATAACTCTCCTTTTATAGAAAAAAATTAGAAATCCTAAATAAATTTCTAATGATGGCAAGTGAAGTTTCACCTACCCATATAGATGTTCTTTAATGATATTACAAGTTTTACTTACCCACTCAAATGCCTATTAATGATATTATAGTGTGTATACAGTAGATATATATAATATCCATGTTGTATATATTCAATGTATGTGTGTTTGTTCATGTGAATATGCTCACACACACACACACATATATATATCCATGCACATACACACACACAAATATATATATTGTATACATATTGTGTAAATATAATTTATTTATAAGAATAATAGTTTGAAAAAAATAAATTAAAAAAAACACATCATATCATGACTCGATAATGCTTGAAATTTTTTAAAAATGTATTTGGCTTAATTATTTTTGATTTTATATATTCAAACATAATTTTTTTGATGTTTTTTATGATGTGAAAACCATGGCTATGAAACTCGGACCGGCATTGCCGGTCCGACCGGAAAAAATGGGGACCGAGCCGAGAACTGATTTGGTTGAACCGGAAAAACTGGGGAGAGCAAAAAACCGGGATAAAACCGGCCACCTGCCAGTTGAATCGGTTACCCAGTTGACCCGGTGTCGGGTTAACCGGGTTGATCCGTCCAATTTTTTTTTCTTTTTTTTTTGATCATGCAGCACTGTTTCTGAAAAAACTACACAAATTTTCAACTTTTTATTTTATTGATTTTTTTTAATATTATTAATCATAATAATTCAGTTCCAATGCTTACTGAGACTTTTAATATTGTTGGCGCCCAAGGTAATTTTTTTAAATCTATGTGTTATTTTATTTTTTTATATGTATTTATTTATTTTAAGTTAAATGAGTTATTTTTAAAAAAATTTTATGACAAAGATTTAGGAATTGATATATTCAGAGCTAGTGATATTTGCAGTAGATGTTCAAGTAATTCATCTTTACTATTTCGAGATAGAGATAATAATGTCTAATCTAATGTAACTTGCTAACTGTCTAACTTTATTATTATATGAAGTATGAACTAGATTATGTATTGGATATATCACTTTAATGTGTATTAGATATATCTATTTAATGTGTATTAGATGTATCTTTTTAATTTTATTACTCAATGAAAATTAAGTTTTATATATAAGAAAAAATATATATTTTATTTTATATATAGACCGGGTCTATCCCTCTGGTCGAACCCCGATTCGACCCGATTGAACCTCTGACCCTTTGACCCTCTCCCCTCCCCGGGTCAATACCCCGGGCCAAATCTGAAAACCTTGGTGAAAACAGACAAAATCACATGGTTTGGGTATAATCTTCATTTAGAGCCCACTAAGGATTGGCTGGGTCATCACTTTGAGTCTGTCAAATCATGTCAAGTTTCTTATCTAGATGTCCAAGCCATTGGGGCTGCCCAATGATTATATTTTTCAAAAAAATAAAAATAAAAACACACTCACATACATTGGTCCGGCCTTGACTTGATCCCACTTGACCCATCATTAGCACATTACCCAAACAAAGGGGTGTGTGAGTTGAGCTGGGACTGGGTCAACTAAACATGCATGTTTTCACACATGTAGATTTTTGGAAAAGTATTATATTTTTTTAAAAAATAGAAAATTAAACTGAGTTGAACTCAACTCATCTCACACACTCTCTCCGTGAGCTAAGCTGTCAATATGAAGACATGTAATAAAATTGAGTTGGTAATATAAAAAATGGTGGATTAGATTGTCAACCACTCAGATATAATCATTGAATATAAATTTGTCAAGGTGGGTATTTTCTTTTTTCTAACTAATTTTGTTATATTAGATATGGAGGAAGATAATTATGCACCATTAATATTGAGTTGATCAATATCAGACACATGAAAAAACTTTATCAACATAAAGGAAGAGGAGTTCACTTTTTATGTCGAAAATCAAAACGTAAAGTTTAGTCTTTAAATTGGCTCATGGGGTATAGACGATGATCAAAAGAGGTGTTGTAAAATAATTATTCACTTCTATATCACTATATAACAAAAATTAGATCTTAAGTGGAAAGATTTTGTAGAAGACTACTCGCCGAATGAAGATAAATGATGTTAAGTAGAAAAATAACTCTGTAACTATTATAGTGATTAATATGAGAAATACGAAGAGGAAGAATTCTATTGGAGCTATGAAAATGATGAAACAAAGGGAGATGATGGCTATGAAGTCATGATATTCTTCGAAGTGATGACCTATGAGGATTCTTATGTCGACTAATCCAAGAAAGCTAAGGGATCAATGGAGAAGACAACATTGAGGTAAAAATATTAGAGGAGCAAATCAAAGACAAAGCCACAATTATGTATAGCATGATAACTTTGCTCCTTCCTAGAGCTTCGTGGAGTTCCATTGAGCTCCACGATGGAGCACTAGTGAGTTCAATCGTGGGGCTCACTAGAGTTCGTGGAGCTAGCTCAACGATGGAGCTCGTGGAGAAGGGTGATGGGAGAAGAGCGAGGGCAGACGAACTAGGGGTGAGGGAAGATGGGCAAGGGTGAGGGGCAAGGGCGAGGGGCTGGGGAGAGGAGTGAGGGTAGTTTAGAACTTATAATTTTGAATATCCTTATTTTAATTTATTTATTGTTTTGTAACTTTTTTTCAAATATTAAAAGTTTAGTTTCTAATTTTTAAAAATTTATGGGGGAGTACCCCAAAACAAAAATTTCCCCATATTTTATATTTCTCCAAACCCAAACTATACCACCCAAATACCATCAAAACAACATGATAGATCCAACTGAAAAATATTTAAATAAATAAATAAATAAATAAATATATATATATATATATATATGACATCCATTATGATTGAACTAATAACTTCAATATTAAGCGTTATTTCTTCTTTCTTCTTTAATTTCTAGCAATTTATATGTCCTACACACTAAGCATAATTTTATCAACAACTAGAAATCAGAGCACACAAAAATGTTGATTGTTGTATAAATATGATGATTTTTTGATTTCGCTTTGATTTCATTCAACTAGTTTGCTTTGTTGATAATAATTATGACACTAATGTGATTAGATAAGCTTTGCTTGTATTTAATTTCAATATTATGAAATTTGTGTATTTTATAATCCTTACAGTGTGTTTATTATATCTAGATGTGTATTTGATGAACCTTGATGTTATCTTATACTATAAATAATGATCAAATAAGTTTGATAGAGTTAATATCATAGATATAGTTTGATAAAGATCCATAGAACTTGACATTATCCAATATTTTTAAATGGTAATGAAAGACATTGGCTATGTCATTATGTGGTGTAGTTTTATATGTTGCAAAGCCACATTAAATTTTAATATAGTTCATTGATTTTCAATATAGCTTGATAGAGTTCATTAATCATCAAGTGCATTTATTTATGTGATCATCAATACCACCAATGATATTAGATGATAATCAATTAAAGTATTTATTTTTGTTTGAGTTTGATGACATTGATTTTGAAGACAATTGACATTTATCCCAAGCCACATTCAATTATTTAATTTAATTTGTTGGTGTTAAGTGTTGTTTAATGAAGTTAGATGAGCATTAAAACTAATATTTGATCATACTTGATGATTAAAATGATATTTCAATAGCATGAAATAAGTGAATTGATTGGTATTTTCAATAGTATCCCATAATCGTGATATAGTTAGATCAAGTTTAATACACTTCAAGTGTGTTTTTAGGATTAAAAATGGAGACCTCTTGGCTCACCCCATCAGATGTGTCATACTTTAAAAAGTACTATAATTCCACATAAAAGATCATCATGTTTATTCAAAGAAAACACACGATACGGAACATTATCATAGCAACCTTAAGTAATAACTCCTCATAATATTAGATAAAAAAGTACATAATACATGAATTACACTTAAAAAAGTAATGGAGTTGTCACCCTCCCACTATGAATGAACTAATAGTGAAAAAATTCAAGGAGCTAAAAAATTCAAGGAGCTAAAAGAGAGGTACATGTTTTTTTATCAATTTTTACTATGGCAGAACTTAACCCAATTTTCTATTCAAATAATGTATGTATTGGAGAGTATGGACGACTAGCCTAATTTGTTCACACCTTTTTATAGGGAAGAAGACTTGTCCAAAATAGAAGAGCTAAAAAATTCAAGGAGCTAAAAAACATGACTAAAAAATACTACTAATCTTCAAACAAACCAAAATGTCAAGTTATTTAATAAACAAAGATTATGATTACAATGCTCTTGACATAACCAAAAAAAAATCAAAATGACAAAAGAATCATAGACTTAAAATGCAACTATGCAAGAGATACTTCACATTATAAAATACCTACAATATAAAAAGAAGTAGTTAAACCTCTCATATAAAAGTTAGTCACAATATTTACAAGAAGTAGTGAAGCTGTAGTTGAGCATCACGACACTGTACAACTAGCAAGAGAAAATGGCCTATTCATATTGAAGAAGGTGATACTCTATTATAAATGATGAGCTCTCCATTAGCAATATGTCTGCAATCCATGCCACACTAGTACTTTTCCCGAGCCTCATCATAGGCAACATCATAGTAGAACACCAAAAAGATAGTAATCGCTAGTTGAGAATAAAACTTTAGAACACATCTCAATCATCTATCAACCACATGAAAATGGAGCTAGATGGTATTTTCTCAACACCACTTAATTAGAAAATACTAAATTATTAGTTTCTACTTAAATTCAATCTTTTTTCTTTCATAATGTTTGATGGAATCTCTAATTAGTATGAACACGTAAATGTATTTCAACTAGGATATATTTGTAGATACAAGCGACGATTTAATGGTTGTGTAAGGTATTATTGGCAAGTTTGTGTGATCATGCATTAGCCAAGTTTTATAAACTAACATAGAAATCAATCGGTTGCATTCAAGATCTATTTGACATGTTCATCACCAAATAACTATACATGGAGAAGCATAAACAAGATATTAGCTCCCTTCAAGATTCTAGAATCCAAGAAGACAATCAAAATAATACTTTACAAAAAGATTTGAGTAAGTCATTCAATAAATAGAATTATATAGAATATATGACTTATGTTTATATCTAGAAAAAACTTCAAGTTGGAAACTAGTTTCATTGAATTTTTGATATTAAAGTCAACGAACAATATGAAAAATCTTTTAATGAAAACTAACAAATACTCTCTTATTAAAGACAATGAGTGATCTATTAGCAATCACATAGATGGTGATGATAATAAACTCACCCACTGGGGATTTTCCATAGGATTCCAATGTTTGTATCACAACTATTGGAAGAATATTAGAAAATTATCCCTTTCAATGTTACAAATATGCAAATAGAATAAATTATCAAACACATCATATGATTCCGACATTTGTATCACATCCAACCACATTCTTCATAAAAGGATGAAATAAACTATTGTCAATATCTTAAGAATCACGGACATGACTCAAAAAAAGCAAAATTTTCATTTTTCTAGCTAATGTGCTTCTTCTAGTTCTACGAAGCAAAATGTTAGGAAATTCCAATGGGTAGAAGATGCATTCTAGAGAACATAAGTGATTCTCATATAAATAATGTCCATGCTAGTAGGAGTATGCCTTGTCATTAGTAACAAACATGACATACTTGATGTTGATATAATGACATGTGACAACAAAATAAATGATAACTTTATTACCTTCTTATCACTAAATTCGAAACAAATAGTTTCTCTATATGTGATACTCTAGTGCATACTCAGTGTAGTAGTTGATTCAATATGTGATATGTACTAATAGATATGAGTATTACATAAACCTATTACTATTCCCAATTAGTAGACAAATAAAACACCTTATGAAAGTGTCATGCTTTTGAGAAAGTACTCACCTATGTATAAATTGAAACATGACTATAAAATTGGGTGACATCTCACTTACATTGATAGTAAGATTAGTTACAATGTTGACGAAATTCTTGGTGGTCAAAGATATTGATCAATTTAATGCTATTATAGAATAATCTTAGGGGTATAAAAACATTTCCTCCTTGGTTCCCAATTCATGAATGGACAATGTGGCAAAAAGTTATTTATAAACTTAGAAGAAACTCAAAAGTAGACTAAAAAATGCATTATTTACTAAGTTTGATTATGTGATGGAATATAAGGCATGAAAGGCCAATATGATGGTCAATACTTTTTGTAGAAAAATAATTTTGCTGCTGATAGTGAATCTCAATGTTATATTATGAAACTCATTAAATTGGGACTAAGTGAAGACCCAATTTTTAAGCCTTTGATACAATATGTTAGAGATGAAAAGACAATAACATTTAGGAAGCCATTAAAAGAAAGTATCCATGAATTCAATAATTACAAGTCATCTAATCATGTAGGTATGAATGGTATGCCAGTACCTAAAAAGAGAAATATTATTGTTCACAAATAAAAAGTGATGGGTTTAGAATTATTATGGTTGTGATTGATTGATTTTTTAACTATGATTTATTCATTATGACAACAAAGTAATATACAGCAAAATAAGTAGCAAAATTATTTATTAAGATCGAGGTTAAGTATTAGAATATTCATATCACTATTATCAATGATCAAAATAGAAGGTTTGCAGGTCAATTTTGGACAAAAGTATTCAAATTGTGAGCATCATATTTGAATATTTTTTTCACTAGATTTCATCCCAAAACAAATAGTAAAACTAAGAGAACGAATGTATTATTATTAGATGTGGTTCATGATGAGATTGGCTACAGCAATTAGATATGGCTTGATTTTCATATACCTTGCAGTGGGATAGATTATGAAACTTAGTCTTTTCGAGATTCAATTGGGCACAATCATGTATGTTGAATGGTATTATGATGAGATATGTATGATCAAATATAATATTATATCAACTCACTCGAGAGTAATAAGAATAAGTTGACTTTATTATAGTTTGTCTAACTCAAATAGCAGAATATTCTAATAAGTGGGCAGATATCAAGAGATGAGAAGTACAATATGAAGATGAGATTTGGTATTTGTGAAATTACACAGTATATTTTGACATAAAGTAATTCATAATACCTTGGCATGCCAACATGAGAAATCTTTTCATATACTAGATAAATAGTATAGAGTACTCAAGCAACTCGAGTTTTTTTATCCTTCCCCCTCCACACGAATGGAAATATTCACCAACATCCTTGAAACAAAAAGCTAGTGTATTGACACCCAACTTTTATGTCACAACTTTTATTTTGAAAAGAAAAATATTTCTATATTTTTACATATATTTGTGAAAATATCTTGTTGTATTCCCAACATAATTTCTCAAAATGTTTCTTTTAGTTTTTTTCTCTCATATATATCACACATATATTAAGATATCATATATCCTATATGAAGCAAAAAATATTGATTCTAATTTTGTTTTCTACACATGATGCATGTATTCATAGTGGTTTGGTTTTAATATTACATTTATTTTTAATATATTTTGTTATTTATTAAATTAAACACATATTATGTGTTTTCCTAAAAATACATAACATGCTTTAGGAAAACACATAATGCTTGTTTGAAAAAAAAATCATATTTTATTTTTTTTTATTAATTTTTTTAAGTGATACATATTATAAAATATGTATTTTTTATATGCATATTATATGTGTTTCCTAAGCATATTTTCGTATTTTTCATACAAACATATTTTACAAATCATCATATGGTTTCAAAAACAAATTTTATTTGATAAAATTATATCATATAAAATCATATTTTATAAAATCAAACCATCTTATGATTTTTGTAAAAATAAATATAATTTAAGAAAGATTTATGTTATTAAAAATAGGTCATATGATGATTTTATAAAAAAAACCATATTTAACTTTTTATTAAAATCATATTTAAATACTATATTTACTTTTGGTTTAAGTTTAACTCAATACATAGTTTTCAATCCATTTTTTATGTGCAACTTTGTTGATACACATAGCATTCATAGTAAGCCTTAAACTTCTTTTATGATCACAAATCATAAGTGGCATCTAGGCAAACATTATGATTACCCAAGTTATGTGATTATTAAACATAATTTATTCATATTCAATATTATAGTCATTTTGTTATGTGATATCTTGATTGAATATAAAGCATAGATTAAGTTACTCTTATATGGTTCAGTTGTATTTCTTGATATAAAATATACTGATAGAATTAATGATATTAATAACACGGATTAATTTATTTAAGCATGACTCTATATTTTTAGTGACACTTATCAAGGGGGATTGAGATATCTATTTTCTTAAGAGATATACATTTTATCTTATTCACTCATATTACTCTATATTTTTAAATCTATACCCAATCACAATCTATATTATCACCTTATTACTGATGACATTAAGATCTATCAAAACATGAAGTTATTTATGTATGGATCATTATGAATTCATGTCAAAGCACTAAAAATGTCAATTTGAAAGGACTACTTATGACATTTAGACTATAGTATTTTCATAGCAGGTCAGTCTAATAAATTATTCTTAAACAAATACCTATGAGATGACTTAATATCAAATATCATTGATCACTAAAACATAAAAATTAGTCAAATTTCATTCTAGTCTTAATTTATTATTAGTCCATTGATAATGGGTGACTCAAAAAGTTTAGAATACTACTCCTTAAGCTTTGGGGTCTTACTATCAAGTCACATACTTGATGCAAATAAGCATAGTTAACTATTCATGGAATTAATAATCAATAAAATGATAATAAACTACCTTTTTATTAAAAAATTATATGATGATAATAATTCCATAATTGGCTCAGGTCACATCACTAATAGTTTCGAATAATAAACTGCCTTTTTTTTAATATTCATTTTTCATTTTTTTTACTCTCTTTTATTTTGTTTATGCAAGCATGGACAAGGCCATTTGGTTATGTGGACAAGTAGAATAACTTATATAAATTATACAAATTTGATGAGGTCAATTGGAGGTATCATATATTTTTGACAAGGAATAACATTCACATGGTTTTATTCGTAGTTTGGTTCAACAAGTAGTTTTTTTTTTGGAGACCTACATAGTGCCATGTCTATTGGTGTTCATACGCCAGACAGAATCAAGGAGAATGTTTAAAGAATTCACTTCACTTTTGCAAATGGACCAATCATGAAAGAGATAGATGTGCCCCAAATGGCATCATTTTTTTTATGTGGATACATAGGTTTCATAGAATGAAAGTTTCAACATAGCATCATCTATGACATCTACATCTACCCCAAGCCTAAGAAGAAAGTCTTTATTAGCATACCCCCTCCTATGGGATGGCCAGATTGTAAAAGCTTCTTCTTGACTTCATGTTACAACAAACTTTCAAATCCAAAAAAAAAGGGTTTTATAACAAATTCTTCTTAGGATATGAATTAGCTCAAGAGCTCCTTGAATATTTTTTGAACAAGCTTCATAGCCTTATATAATATGTGTTTCCAAATTTAATCTAAAAAACATGCCAAAAAAAATCCACCGTATAATTAAGAAAATTGGAGTGTGTGTTTTTATCTCCAAATTGGCTAGAAAACACTCCAATTGGCTAAAAGGAAATATCAAAATTGTGGAGACTCATTAAATAACTTCTCATTAAGAGAGTTCTAATTCGACACATAATACCATCTCACATAAATGATCTTCTCTATTTAAGGAATTTTCTTCACAAGAAATCATGCATTAGTAGTCTATATGCAAAGTCAATGAGAACAAAGCTTCTAGAGAGGCAACATTCAACTACTTAACATTGGGTAGGATATAAAATTGAATATAAATATATATCATAAAAAAATTAAAGCATCATTAATGATAAGACCTAACAAAGTAATATTTTTTGGGCATTAGTGATCTTGATCCATGAATGATATCGAAAAAAACCTATTATAGCAGCATTCTCCAACTATTAAAGACTAAAAAAAATGTCTTACATACAATTCCTTTTAATCTTTTTATTTTGTAAAAACTTTTCATAATATTGCATAAAAACTAACTAAAACATTAGAAAGTATGGCTAGCTACCAAGTTGATCAACATCTTCTTAAATAAAACAGGAATTATTTGACGAAGAAGACATGAAGAATTATAGGGATCAAAAATTTTTAATAATATGATATACAAGAATCTATAAAATCCATAGTTTAAATAATTGAGTCAAAATAGGCATGAAAAAAATATTAAATATAATATATCCTTATTATTTGAAGCATCACTAATTTAAAGACACACAATAAAATCAATACTTGATATTTATTAAAATAGTATTTCTCAAGCAATAAGGATCGATGAATCAATATAAAAGGAGTTATTATAATGAAGAACCATATGGTATAATTCCTTTTCATAATTTTAACTTGGTAGATACTATTTGATTTTCTCAAAAAATTGGCTGCAAGTATTAATATTTGTAGATGACTAGCATAATTGGTCTACACTATTCAGAATCGAAGAAAACACATCATGATGAATAGATAAATAATTATACAAATCAAAAATTTCAACTAATTAGAGGCTTGTGAATCAATTATGTCTTGAGCCAGAATAATTAGTTATAATAAATGACTACACATGTAGGAAAAATGATAAGTTACTATTGGTGTTGATGACATGATAAGCATAAATATTGTCTCGATATCCTAATTGTTAATAAATAATGAATATTAAGATTTGATTTTTAGTGAATTGAATAAATTTAGGAAAGTGAAATAATTAGTCAATCCCTCGGTTCAATAGATTCTAGGTCAAGCATTTCTTATATTTATTTATTTAAGTTGAATTCTTAGCATTTTTGTGTAATAAATAAAGAATATATTTTAAGTCTTCGCTTCCTCTATATTTTACTACACAAATATTCAAACATGTCAAAATATTGGATGATCTAATGAAAGAAAGCTTGATGACAATCTATTTTTGCAGCAATGAAAAGTTTGAAAAAATTAAAAGAATTATTCATGAATTACTTGCCCTCATTTAATGGTTAAAGTGTAAACAAATTTATTAATCTCTCAACCAAGAGTCATATAAAACAAATTACCTTCCCAATAATCAATGAAGTTACATCCAATCTTCATGGTACATTGCCTCTAGCAAGAAAAAAATGTTGATTCATACTGAAGAAAAAGATATCACCTTCTCAAATGATGAGCTCTTAATAGCAAGTCTATTAGCATCTGTACCATGCTAACCCTTTTCTCGAGCTTAATCATATATAGGATCTTGATATTAGTAATTTACATATATCATAAGTTCATAAGCAATAAAAGTTGTTCAAACACATAACTATTTCTTGTCAATACTTGACCACAAAAAAGGTAACAAGCTCCAATTGAGAATGAAGCACAAACTCCATCTCAACTACCTATTAGAGACATGATAGAGGTCCAAAGGGGTGAGATGACATATCATGTCCACGTGATCAACATATACTAAACTATTAACCCCTTACTGAGTTTCACTCTCCTAAAATTAGTATGTTAGAAGGGACACTTGATCCCTTATACTATATATTACATTTCAACATGATTATGACCTTGAATATTAGAGATTACTTGTTATTGTTTAAACTATTTTCATTAGCCCATGTTACCCCCATAGCACGATTTGATAAACTATCACGAAGATTAATTAATTATTTTAAAGATTTATTGGATAATTAAATGTTCAATATTTATGCTTGAAAAATAGAAACAAAATGTTAATTCCCTCTATAATGTTATAATATAAGAAGGGAATCGATATGGAGCATTGCCAAAATATTTCAATAGACAATGTAACAAATAGAATTATACATCATAAATTTCATACTTCAAGTCTGTTGAATTAACCTTGGTCCAAGAATCAATTTCTTTGAATATTTGTCATCAAAGTTGTTGGCCACTATGAAAGTTCTATTCGAGTAGAGTAATAAATTTCATACTATGTGAGCAACTACTTAGAGAGGTGATGATAAACCTTGAGCCAAAAACAAATTTAAATTTATGAAAAAGTAAATTTTTTTGTGAGGAGAGAAGAATGACGATACACTACCAGATAACCATAGTTATTGGGAGATCATCAACAAAGTATTCCTCTCAATATAACATATGTATAAATATTATTGATTATCCAAAACATTTTGGAATTCTAAAATTGGAACCTATTTTATTGCATTCCAAAAAGGAATAAAAGAAACTACTAGTGTTGAAAGAACCATGCACACAACAAAGAAAATTGTAACATTTATGTTTTCCTAGTTGAAGGCCTAGTTTGAACCAAATATCTAAAATAATATTTTAAGAATTCTCATTAGGAAGACAATGTAATCTAGAGAGAGAATGCGAATCATATAAGATTGAGGGTAAAGTAGTAAAAGTTTGCCTATTGATTTATTATTATGACATGAGATTGAATGCGAATCATTCAACAACATTAGCCACGATATGAGATTGCACATATAACATCCATGATGTCGTAGTTTGACGAAGCTATAATAACTAATGGATTCAATATCATCCAATCTTTTAGCATGAATTAAGTGGACACTAGATATTAAGATATTTTTGTGTTGATAGATTTAATATTGAATAAGTGATAATAGATATTGAAAACCTATTTAAGTCATGAAGCTATCCGCTTTATTTAACAACAAATGGTCAATTACTTGATGGATTAGTGCTCGAATAATATTATCAACTAAAATCGTGTGATAAGCTAAAAGAACCTCAAAAGCTATCCAATCGAAAAGCTAACTAGTAAGTAATGCTTCTCACTCAACTACAAGATAGAGAAGGAAAGTAAGTTTCAACTAATCACCTAAAAAAGATGCTACAATAGTGACCATACAAGCATGAATTTTCCAATTACTTGTTATCCAAAGAATAGAAGAAGCCTTTAAGGAAACTCCTTATTGAAAATAGAAATGTATTTGCATGACCACACACTCTAATATTTTACATATCATTCCTACAAAACCTTGGCAAGGGCTCCTTCTTTTTCCAGAAATAAAGCTTATCCAAAAAATGAGAAAATTGTGCTTACTCAACCAACAAATTATCCAAGCTAAAGTTGATAAACTCCTAGAAGTGAAGTTTGTTCAAGAAATAAAATATCAAACATAACTAGAAAATACCATGATAATTCCTAAAAAAAAAGAATAAAATGAATGAATTACATAAACTATACAAATATTAATGAAATTAGTCTAAGAGATAGCTTTTCACCGCCCAAGAGAGAAAAGATTATTAATGCTAGCATTTGCCTTGCATATGTTATATTGCCTTGATGCCTCCTCTAGCTATCACTAAATGTCAATGTGTCATTGTATTGAAAAAGAAACTTTCATTATGCCGGATTTTTCTTCTATTTTAATATGATGCCATTTATTTTAAAGAATGCCAATACCACATATTAAAGGCTAGTGATTACAAACTTCCAACCACTCATTGACATAGCTGTGAAAGTTTATAAGGTTGGTATGTTTGTAAAGAGAAAAGTTCAAACTAAACATTTAGTCAACATCCTAATAAAGATTATCATTATTAAGGAAAAATGAGAGGATACTAAACTCTTTGTAGTATATTTTTGTGGTCAATTTGGAAAATTATAGATCAACACAACTCATCTTAATAGCATATATAATTTACTAGCTCATTCCATTCAGAAGGAGATCCAACAATTGACTTGTTGGCCAATCACTCTTGGGAGATTCAATTCATAGTTAATGGTCTGACTTGCCCCTTTCTAAGATGATCAATATAAGAAAAAAAAGATAGGGTGATGAAAGCATCAAAACACTTTTAGACATAAAAGCACCTGGCTTAACCCACCATTATCGTAACCTATGTGAGAAAAAGATATTATTCATCCATCTAGAAATGTCAACAAGTTATTGTCAACATATCCCTATTTATTGAAGAATTAGGAAAAAGTATCTACCCATTTACTACAAAGTATATTTTTAATAAAAATGAAAAGTTGATTTTTCTTATTGGAACAACATTGGCCATCTAGATGGACTACGAAAAACTATATCATCATTTCCAAGCATACTTTATGATTGTTCAAACCAACCTATCGAAGGAATAGCAAAATAGGCTATCAAACTTAGTGAATTTGGAATACAATACAAGCACCATCTATTTTCTAAAAGACTATACCTTTTTTGAATTATTCAAGGAAATCTCTCAAGTATCTAAAATTTAATGACAATGATTAGTGAGTGATTCTTACAAATCTAAAACTCATCTAACAATAGTTAGAATAAAGATACATTTATAATCTTAGCATGAAAAAAGTATCATGTCATCAATATAAATTGTTATGCTCAACAAATTTGAAATTCCCCAACACTGATATATATTACTAAATTCCAAATTAAAATGATTTTTTTTGAATTCCATTTATGTGATATAATCTATCTAGATAATATAAATATATACTAATATTAGAGATAAATATTCATTTGATAAACTTTCATTGAAAAATAGTATGCACCTTATGTTCCAAATTATGTTCACCATGTCATACAAGACAAAATATTTAGAAATTTCCAATTTGGTTGGTGTTGCGACTTTGTGAGAGTGTCAAAATTTTTATTGATTGTCATTATCTCAAATCCTTATTTGGCAAGTGTCTCTAAACTAATGTAGCTATGCAAATACATATATCATATAAGTAACAAAGTGGACATTAATTTAGATATCAATTTACATCCTTATTTTTGGAAAGATACTAATGTAGCTACTAATTTAGCTAGTAAACGAATTACTACTCAAGCTGAATAGTTGTACTTGGTTTTTGGAAATATACTTAGATCATAGGTTTAACGTACATCCTTGTGCATAATAATATTAATTTAGTATATGCTCAATGTCATATTTGATTATTGGATGAATGATATATTAATATAAAAATAATCACGTGCTCTTTTAGCAAACAAGATGACCATCATCTTTTGACTATTGCTACCAAGGATAGTCCCCTCATAGAAGTCCACTCGGCATTCAATATTGAAGCCATATGACATTTTGTGTAATGGTCATTTATATATTTACTTCTTTTAGATAATACATCAAATTTTCTTATTGATTACTTTAAATATGCATTTATATTCTCTAACATCTAATTATCATAAAGATGTGAGATGGCACCACACTAGATGTATTTGTGCTTCTAGCTTTATAAGTGTCATACTAATGACAATTAACAAACATATTCTTATGAATCATACCTATGAAAGTCATACAAAAAGAAATAATTTGCAAAGCTATCACTACCATACTAGTCTCCCACTTATGTGTATCTCACGATATACCAATCATCATCTTTCATAGTCATGATATAACAAATATATTCTCTAACTTCTTGGTTACACATTCTACTTAACCTTCGCATTGCTCAAAATTTAATTTTTCAAGAAAGTACATAATGAATTAGTGTTAAACCTATTATCATACTCATTATGATTAAATCTAACTTAACTTTGAGTCTTTACACGTGAGTTTATCTTATGGTTAAGATTATATGGATTGTAACTTTCTTCTTACCATACCATATAAGTATGTCCCGTGATTTACCTATCATCATCCATCACAACTAATAAGCATAAACCTAATTATTCATGAAAACCCTAAGTTATAATTATAATCCATATTCTTATCTATCAACATCTAAAAAATAATATAAATACAAAAAAATAAACTCATATAATCATTAATCCATCACAATATAAATACATTCTTCCAACTTAGACATCAATTTTACCGGATATTGAAGAGAAAATCATATGAGATATGTTGAGAGATATCTCATGGATTTGAGAGTTCCCAAAGAGCACCCAAGTAAAAATCTAAGTATATAATTTTAATAACAATTGAATTTTATTTACATTTGCCTTGGAATTGCCCTAAATAAAAGTTAGAATTGCATTGCCTAGGGTTATTGACATATGTGGTTTAATTTTTTTCCATCTTTCTCCTCTTCTTTTCATATTCTTTTAAGTATCTTTTTTATACTTTAAAAATTCAAATAATATTTTAAGTTGAAAGTCATTGTACAGACTTGAGGTTTGTTTGATATTAAATTTACTAAATATTTTTGTATATGTTTGGGGTTGATAATGATATGTAGATGTGAAAACTAGGTTGATATATATTGATTTCATGATTTTTGGTGTTTTGGTAGAGATGTCAAATGGGTCGTGTCATAATAGACATGACATGACTCAAAAATGACCATCCTAACATGATAGAACTAGACCGAGGCTTGCCAAATTTGGGCCAGGTCATGTCGGCCCATACTAGGTTGTGTTGGGTCATGTCGAGTCAATCTAGTTCGGGCCTAGTTATTCCAGCCTACCTAGACATAGGACTTATCCTATCATAGCCCATATATTTTTCCACCAGCCACTAGTTATGATTATAAATTTGTGAATTAATTATTTTAAATTTTTTTATCAAATTTTATATTTCAAATTCAAAACGTGGATAAATTACGATATAATGACATTATATTATTTATTTATTTCATATAAATGATAAATCAAAAAAATTCATTAACACAAATTACAAAAATATAATAAATAATCAAAAATATCAAAAAAATATATTCATCTCATCATTCATCATTTAATCCAAAAATAAATAAATTAACAAAAAGTCATAACACACAATAACAACATAAAATAAAAATCATCAATCTCAATCATAAAAAATAATAATGCAGGCTCAATGGCATAATTCTAATGCTAAAGGTATAAATATGTAACTAATCATCATCACATAAGCATCTGATTGTATCATTAGAGGTGGGCTCAATCTTTTCAAAGTCTTATGAGTCATCATCTATTAGCAACTCCTCAATTCTTGTTCCAGTACGATTTCGATCATAAATGCTCAATCTCGAGTCCTCATAATCCTTCATGCATGCTAGTACCTCAATGATATATGGCTATAGTCTCATTATCCTATCCAAAATAATATTGACTGCAATAGAAAAATTAGTCTCCAAAGTTATGCTTGACATCAAAAAAGTTAATAGATCACATGTCATCTCATATAGCATGGGATATGTGGACTCATATGATTTCCACCATTATAAAAAATCAAGTTTCTTATTATTATTTTGTAATAGGATTGAGTAGTAATCAGTATCTAAGTATTGAGATAACTCACTCCTACTTGATGGTCAACCCCATTTTTTTTCTCTCACTAATTGAATGGGAAATTCATCATCTCTGAATAAGGTATCCATGTTCGTACCAGGAGCTTGGCTACTACTACTACCATACCTAGAGTCATTATATGTAAATAAATTTAATCAACTTCTCGTGAATGAACTCTTCTGGTTGGTGATCTTGGTTCATGAATAATGATATATATGTCAAAATGTTATATACATTTTCATCCTTAACCATAGGGTCTATAAAGGCAGCCATATAACAAAGAGATGAAATAGTGGACTAGTACTCTAAGTACTTAGTTTATATCAGGCCATCTCTAAACTTCCTAAACAAACCACTAATATTATATATACACATAAGTGTAATGCAAGTGGTGAGAGTATAAATTTGAAAAATACATATCATCGTGTCATAAAAAATTTTCAAGAATTACATAAATAAAATTCTCATATCCTAGTTTATGTTGTCAATAATAAGTTCATTACTCTTACTATTGACATAATCAGATATCATGTGTTCATATTCAACACATGACTCCAATATTAGATATGTATAATTCTAAAAGTATATCACATCCATTTAGAATTTCTTCTTCTTTAAATCCATAGACAAATAGAGATACCAAACTTCTGTTGTCTACTGGGTGTCTGAAGATATTTTAGTGAGTTGCATATTTTTTCTAAATTTGGTGAAACAACCTTCATCACTACTTGTACTATGAGGTTAATGATATGACACATGTATCTAACATGAAAAATATCTTTTAATAATATATTTCTAATGGTCCTAACAAACATGTTAATAGCTGCTCCATTGTTAGATGTATTATCAAATGTGATAAATATATATTTTATTTTGAATATTATATTCTTTCATCATTCACTTATATAAGGCCGGACCATCATGAGGATAAATAATCTCTGATAATTAAAACATCTTTTTATTAGTGTCTATTTAGAATTTACATAGTGAGTGGTGAGGCATGCAAAAGTTGCATCATCACAACTAGTCTAGATATCGGACGTCATGGACATCAACCATTATATTCTCCAAATTCATTAATTAATATTAATTTTTCTAACTCATAATATTTTACTATGTCATTCCTAAATATGAACTTAAGAATCCTATGATATGTAGGCTACAAATAAGTTTGTATGAATCTTACTACTCTTGGATCATCCGAAAATCTAATCAAAAGACTCATCATGATGATTAATTCGTCCATGCAGTTTTGGAGATCTTTGAAGAATACTCATAAAAGTAATGAGTTTTTGGAGGTATTTAGTAGAAGAGATAGATTAACAAGTCTTATATAGTATTGATATTAATTTTGTCTAAAAATCTACCTAAATGGCTAGGGCAAATTTTTGTATTTCATGACCTTATTAACTCATTAGCATACTCTTTCTATTATATAACACATTCTTAATGACAATAATATTATCATGGAGGTACAACCATACTTAGCTAAAAAAAATTAAATAGTTGTGATATTAATTATTCATCATAGTAACCAAGTATTATACTAATACTCGAGGTCGTGGTCAATTTCACAAAATTACAACTTTTTCTTTATATGGTTTGGTTTCTTGAAGTAAATATGTCAAATAGGTCATGTTGTGTCAACATAGCTCATTTTTTCAAGGTGCGATCATGCTGCACAACTGTGCCAGACCGACGAGATGAAGATTTATTAACGTGCCATGAAAAAATTATGTTAGCCACGTGACTGTTTTTTTAAAATAATTTGACCTCTCTATAATGAGGTGGTCTAATTTTTTATTCCACCCCATCTCGGGCACGTGGTCGGGGTCTAACTATTAAAAAAAAATTCAGACAATGTCGATCTAGACAAAACTCCCATCGGGTGGTAGGGTTGGTAATGAGCCAAGCTACTCAGGCTCGACTCAGGCTCAACTCGAAAAAAGCTTGGCTCAAGCTCATCTCATTAGCTAAATGAGACGAGCTTGAGACTTAATTTAGGCTTGATAAATTTCAAGCCCAAGCCCGAGCCTGAGCCTAGCCAAGCCTGTACATTAAAAAAAGACATTATTTTTATTATTTGATTTAACCCAAAATAAAAAGTTATAAACCATCAGCCCTTAGATCAGGTCTCAGCAGGCATAACTGAAATGGTTCAGAAATATTTTCAACTTTGTCTTGTTAACTTTATACAAGCCTTATTTCGTACTAACTTAAAAAAGGTGTATTGAAAACACTTTGAAATCATTTACTTACAAGGTCCACAAAGGGCATCGTTAGAATTGGGTTAGGAAATCGAGTAGTGAATCTAATTAGTAATTGTAGAAAAATATTTATGATTAACTATTTGACCTAAAAGTATGATTAAAATTATTGGCCTCCTAATCTTGTTATTCAGGTTCTTGCCAGCATTCTTGAATGTCTATTTACCGTTTTGGTTTTAGTTTCTTTATAGTGAGTTTGAGATATCTTTTATTGCATATGAAGTTCCTATGACTTTGTTATGATGCCAAATTTTGTTTTCCTCAACCACATATATTAAAAAAATGTTTTATTTTTATTTTAATTTTAATATTTGGGTTTGTTATATTTATTTTTTTGTTCGACAAAATCGCAGGCTGAGATAGCAAATTCAATTTTGAACCAGATTGTTATATGTTTGCCCTGTGTTAGAATTTATTTATTTGGCTCATGCCTCATCAAAACTATTACAAAGAGAGTAGCCAAAACTTAGCTTTACCTATATTTTAGGTTATATAAAAAAAATGGGAATTGATCTAGGAAACAGATAAATGCTCATTCCTTATTTCATGTTAATTCTTTGGCAATATTATCATATGGGGTATAAATAATAATGAGAAGCATTATAATGTAATTTAGCCTTATGATTTCGGTTTTAGTTTCTTTAGATATTAAAAAGGTATTTTTATTTTTATTTTTTGGTTTGGTCTCATCAAAACTGTAGGTTGGGATTGCGATTGTAATTTAGTTTTCAACCAAAATTGCAACTTTTTAGGTATATTCTTAATATGTCTTAGTATTTTTATATTTGGCTCTTGCATCATTAAAACGATAACAGCTAAAACTTAGCTTTAGCTATTTTTAACGTTGTATCAAAAACTTGGAAATTATAATTATGTCTGTAGTATTTGTTTAATCTAGATTAATATTCATCATATTTGCTATTTTTAATTATCTCATTCTCAATCTTTTTAGCAAATTATTTTTTGTTCAATTTTTATCGTGTTATCTTTCATTCTTTATTATTTTATTTATGAGATATATATATTTTTTATTAACATCAAAATTTTATTTTCTAACCTTAATACCTATTTATTTGATGATATGGATGTTATTTTTTAAAACATCCATATCATTATCTTCTTTTTTTTGTCCTTTTATTTAGGCTTGGAATTGGGCTCAAGCTCGAGGTTAAGCTCGAGCTTGTTCATATGGAAAACAAACCTAAAGAGCTCAAGCCAAGTTTTTTTTTTAAATTAAGCCAAGCTTGAGCTTGATTTTAAACTCATTCAAAAGCTTGGCTTGGGCTTGAACTCTCTCATAAATTAACAAGCATAGCTCAAAATGTTTAAAGCTCAACTCGACTTGTTACTAGCTCTATCAGGTGGTCATCCAAGCCAGTTTACTATGCTATTGAGCTAGGCACATAGGTCGTGCCTATCCCGACATGAGGCACAACTCATGTTGGCCCAACACGACATGAATCGTGCCATGGGGTGACTTAGCCCAGCATGAGACATGGTTCTAGATTGTGCCTTGCTGGGCCAAACACTGTTGAACTGGGCTGGGCTAAGGGCCATGACCGAGTCACCTGAACCATTTGACACCATTAGTTTGAAGTCAAAGCTACAACAATTTTAAAAGCTAATAATTTTGAGCTACATAAAATTTTAGAGCAATAAGTACTCATGTCAAA
Organism: Sapria himalayana; assembly: GCA_029783825.1. Taxonomy (NCBI): domain Eukaryota; kingdom Viridiplantae; phylum Streptophyta; class Magnoliopsida; order Malpighiales; family Rafflesiaceae; genus Sapria; species Sapria himalayana. The sequence continues at coordinate 4,331,213 of JAREIK010000385.1, forward strand.
GCCATAATAATTATTCAAAGCCATACCTTTTGGGACACTAAATGATACAAGGGATATAGATATTACTTGAGTCTGGCCATCTTCAACACCATGACTCTTGTCCTCAAAGGAAGACATAATCATGACTTATATATGCTAGCTAAGTATCAATATCATGATATGTTAATAATATTGCAGTAATATGTAATATGAGAGATGAAAATCTTAATGTCATGGCCATTCACAATGCCATCAATACTTGGAGATATTATGGGTTATTTTTGCACCACAACTAAATCTTAGCACTATAGCAACATACATATCAAGAAAGACTAATTAGTAATTTCCAATGCCATGGGTTCCACACATTATCACAACTATGTACAATATGAGAAACGATCTCAACTATGTGACTATTTCATAGTGTTGTAGCCTTCTACAGGCTATAAATGGATTAAAGCATTACCATTTAATATTATCACAACTTTGTGTTACAGAGAGATTAGGACCAAATTATGATTAATTTTTACTACTATAACTTTGTGCTGTATATGTAATTTGTTTTTACTTAATAATCTGTTTTAATATTTTCATGTAAGTGTAGGAAAGGAAATATTAAAAGCCCGGGGATGCAGCAGTAGCACAAAAATGGAGGTCCCGCTGTTCAGTCAACGGGCTGAAATTTTTGGAGTAGAGCCTGACCCGTTCCATGATCCGACCCGCTTCGGTTAAATGAACCGGATGTTTATTTTTCATATAAAATGATTTGTATTTATTTTACGGGCAGCTATTTTTTTGACCCGGTTGAAATGTTCATCATCCCTCTCCTCTCTCTTTGTGCGATTTCGCGACTGCTGCATGCTGCATACTATAAGACGTTCTATTTTGATTTTAATCTGTAATGCATAAGCATTTTCTGGTGGAGGTAGCTAGTCGTACTGAGCGACTAGCGAACCACGTTATTTCTTGTGTTGAATTCTCGTTTTTGATTTTGTCGTGGATGCTGTTGGATTGGGATATATATATTGCTTGTTTTTGTGTTTCTGTTGTTTTCTGTTTCCTAATTTCATTACCCGTGGAAGTGCAATTACCCAACACTTTGTTTGTTCAATAGAAAAGTCAATATGTTGAATAGATTTTTAACTATTTTATAGAGTTATAACCTTAAACTAAAGAGATAAACCAAAATTATGCCTTTCATAATTCATGACTTTCTATTTAGAGTAATGCATGGCCGCCTAAATATAAAAATAGAAGATAAATAATTTTTGACAAAAAAAACTTTTATTTATTCTTTTTTCTTTCAAGCAACAAGCAAAGTTGTGAAAACTACAAAAACTACGAGCAGATTTCACAATTTCTAGGGGTTTCATAAATAAGCATGGGATGTATTGACTTATGCGCATCCCTTTTGTTGGGGGGGGGGGGGGGTGTGTGTGTCTCTCAAACCCTTCTCCTCCGGGTATAGATTCAAAAATTTATATAAAATTAGCATGGACAAAGGTTTAGATTTTTATGGATAATTATTAAATAGAACTTGAATTTGGGTTTTGATTATTAGTGAGTTTGTGCAAGGTTATTATAGTGGATGATGATGGGGAAACCAATAGACTCACTCATGTATATGATAGAAAGCAAGTGATAGCTCTTATCATTATGATGCACAAGATAAATTTATATATTAAACCTCAATATTTGGGTAACTTAATCATCACTTGTATGGTGCTTACGAAGCAAATGTATGAATACTTTTATATGTCAATCCATTATATACATTATAAAGTGGGTGTTTTCTCAATTGTGATAATTATTGCATAGAACATTCTTCCAAGGAGGTTCACTTTTTTTGTAGGAGTTGCATCATTACTGAGGAGAACAATGACAAGTAATCCTCAAGACATGTGTGATTATGATATGAATCACACGGTAGTAACTACCCCTACTAGCTACTTTTACTCGTATGATTCTCATTGATAAAATACAAGAAAAACATATATTAATTGTGTGAATATGACACTTACAAAGTCTTATAATAAAAGATACTAGTATATAATAGTATGCATATGAAATAACTATAAAAAATAGTTGTTGAAGTTGCCTAAATGATATGTAATTATGAATTAGTCGCATACAAAGATAAATTATTATCTTAATTATGATGTACCAAAGGGATAACTATAAGTAAACTATTAGTGGGAATGACTTAATAGTGAAAACTACCTTGAATGTATTTAGAGTAATGAGTCATTACATAATATTTCAACATTTATTCTGTGTCTAATATAATATATGTAAAATGACTTACTAATATCACATAGATTAAATAAATAAATCTTGGACCTAAGATTATTTAATAATATGAGTATTTATTTTACTAAAAATAAATTAATCCCATTATTAAATAATCAAACTGCCAATATAATCTTTATGGGATCAATATATATATATATATGAAAGTCTATTATACTACTTATATGAATTATGTACTCGTGGATCTCAATTGTTGAGACACTCTCATAAATGAGCTTTTGGGATATCATCGTAATGTCGTGATGATAAGGTGTGACTTTACTCCCGAGCACTAATGTCGTGATGGCAAAGAAAGTAACAACACAATTAACTATTTTCTGAAGCACGATGTTATGACACCATGAATGACTTTGACTAATGCCTTTACTCTTTTTGATATAATCACGATGTTAGAATTGGTTATGAATTCGGTACTGACTTTATGAGTGAAGTGTAGTAGAACTTAAAATACCATGACTAATATAATATGATTTTCATGATGTGTTTTGCTTAATAGAGAGATATGTTTGTAATGATTTCATAAAAACAATGCTTTGAAAGATTTTGATTAATGATTGTGAAATCAATAGTTTTTAGTATGAAATATATAACTTGTTAGAGTTGATGACTAGAAGGGGAGCAAAAATTCAAGCAAGTCATACCATCTGATATGTTATGACATGATTACACATTTGAGTACTTATAGATTTATTTTTGTATATATTCTTAATTGAAACTCTACTCATATAGTCGTGACAATCTTCATATGCTATGACTTTATCACATTAGTGATATAATTCTTTAATCGTGCAATATATTCTTTTAGCTACAAAGATTTCTTATAATCACCACACTAGCTCATAATAATTTTAAGACTATAATATAAATTTAATGTTATAGAAACCAAGTACTTTACTGGTGCTAAAAGTTGTGGTAGCCTCCAAATATTTCAAATTTCCTTGTCCAAATCATAGAATACTTAAGTTAAAGTCATGATACTTATTTGACATCATGACTATTGCCTACATAATATTATAAAGAGCCAAACTTGTGTTGTGACCAATACAAGTGTCATGACTTTAATACAATACCTACTTTTTATGGTTAGGTATATCCCAAAAGCTAGTTGGGTGAGAGTCTCTCACACAATATCATTCTAGAAGTATATTAGGCAATTCAAATAATAAAGTGAACCTTTAATCCATATATTAATCTCATAAAGATTATGTTTGGAGTTAGATCAATTAATCATGTCACAATTAATAGCTGTTCTCACAAATAATAAAGTGAACCTTTAATCCATAATTAATAGTTGTTCTAATTTACCACGCAAAATAAGATTTAAGTCACAAATCATATATTATAGGAATGATTGATATTTTTATTCATGATGGAAATATAAATGACCTTGTTATAGTTATGCTCAATCATAGAATGAAGACTTGATAATTATGAATGACCTCTTACCCTACTTGTATATAAGGTAATTATCACATATTGAGTCATTCCCAATGATGGTTCTTTCATAGCTATCTTTTTGGTATTTTGATATTGAAATAACAAATCATTTCTATTTGAAGGTCATTCACAAGTTATTAACGTTTAGGCAACTTGTTAACTATCTCTAATAATTACTTCAAATATACATTCTTATTCTTCGACCTATTATGTATTTCTTGATAAGAATTGACATAGTAATAAAAGTATTAATACTTTTAGCTTCAATAGTATCATACTTGCAAAATTAGCATATGCTCTCTCATGTTTTACTAGTGAAAATTATATGCTCAAAACTAACTTCTAGGGTTATCACCGCCACATGAAGCACATTCAAATGCACTTGTCACATGGCTTGCTTCTCATTGTCTCCTATTATGGTAGGTAACTATTACATAAAAGGTGAAAGTTTTAAGAAAATATTCAATTTGCTACCTAACATCAATTAAGGATCAATTCATTTAAAAATATGTATAATTGATTGGCTTATAAAAATTTTCATATTTTTATTTTTCATTAACTGATAAACATCATATTCATAATGATTTAACATATCTCAATTTTAACTTTTGATTTGTTTATTGATCAATATTAAACTTGTGACCACGTAGTTCATTGGTATTTTAGTAATGTGGAGGGCATGAGTTCGAATATCATCTCATCACATACAATATTAAATAAGTTTTTAAGCACATTTTAAGAAATTATGATTTTTAGAAATATAGTTTCTTTTCCTAGTCTGTTAAAATAGTTTTCAAATTAATCAAATTAAATTTTATTTTTTTTTCCAAATTTTGGATAGAAAAATCAGATTAATTAATTTTAGTATATCAAAATTTAATTATTTTAGAATTTAGTATAATTTTTTTTAATTATGAAAAAATTGGTATAGTAAAACACAAATAATTTATGTTTGACATACTAAAACATAAATATTTCTATTTTTTTAGATAATAGTGTGAGGGTCTGATTTTTGGGCTGAATACTGAAAGTAATTTGTTTTCAGTGTTATGTTGTTTATTTTTCAAAAAATTTATAACTTAATGTTGAATTTTTTAAAAAAAGATCTGAATAAAAAAAAAATTAAAATATAGCTTTTTTTATTCAGAAAAAATCATTTTACATTAATATTAGAAAAAATTAATCATTACCTAATAAGGATAAGAGCTAATAATACTCACTATTATAGATAACAAAATGGAGTTTGGTACGGGACTACCTCATCTCGTCCAGGCTCATTTATTTATTTTTTAATTTAACCTTGTTATTAATCATATTTATTACCAAATGTTAAAAAATAACAACTTAATACTTAATTCTATTAAATACCATTTAACATTAAACTCAAAAAATGTTATATTTAGTATTAAATTAAAAAAAATAAATATCACCTGAGTGAATTTCAACTAATCTAGATATTTAATAATTAATATTATTTGTATATGAACATAATATGTCAAACGTTTGGTGAAAAATAAAAATTAAAAATTTACTGAAATTTATACTTAACCGGAATAATAAATAAAATTACGTCGCCGTGCATGCCGCCGAGGTTGTCAAGAAGGAATAAGACGAGCAACTAAAATGTCGCTCTCACAACTTCTTGCAACTGCCATCTCTCACTGTTCGGTCTCTGTTTTAGCTCCGCACAGCTTGTTAGAGAGGTCATGCTTCACTGCAGTATCTCATCCGGATCTTATATTATGTTTTTTTTCCCGTAATGTATATTCTCTGCGCAGGAACAAGGGAGATTTCACTAAAAATGCAGAAATTTGTAGATGCACGGCGATACCTCGGAAAGAGAAGACAGGTGAGCTTCGTTCTTATTATTCCTACAATGAGTTTTCTCGACTAATTATATCCTAATTCGTTGATTTGTGTTCAAAAATATGTTTTTGTATTGCAATTACAACTGGCATTTAATAAATTATTTGCTGTAGCAGGTTAAATTTCTGGTGCCAATGGTATTCGACAACTTAGGCACAGTCGATTGTAAAATGCTGGAGCCTTGACAATGGCATGCTAAATTATTTGGCCTGGAAACTTGATGATATGGTCTAGCTTGAAAAAAGTAGGAAACATTATTTAATTTGATGTCATAGGCCATAGCGTAGTTTAACTTGATTTGTTTTGGGTGAATGGATCCAATTGACAGATAAAAATAATCTATGGGTACAACTTACAAGAGATTAAAAATAAAAAAATTATACATCATCATAAAATTATAATGAAGAATTACATATTATTTTTAAAACTAAAATGAATTATGCATCGAAACAAATAAGTACAAAATAATTGTAGCACCCCTTTTAAATTGAGAACTTTTAATGTACTAATTTTTATATGAAATTACATAAATACTAATATATTAGATTTCATAAGAATTCTTAAGTTAACAATATTTAGATGATAATAATATTAGGATTGTTGATTGCTTGGGAAGTATTTGTGTTGTGTATATATATATTGGAGGTCATTCATTAGCGTGATGATAAGTTTCTTAATTCAAATATAGTATATTTCAGACTCGAGACTAATTAGATATAGTTTTTTTTTGATTTTCAAAGGTAAGATTGTCGAGATATTAACATCGCTTAGACTATATGTTAAAATTATATGCTTTGTGCATTGGGTATTACCTCCTCCAATATATAACTTTATGAAAAAAATAATATGTACCCCCCTTTTATTAGTGACACATAAAATTTTGATATTCAATTTGAGATAAATATTAAAAATTTGAGGATCTTTCAATGCCTTGAATATATTTGTTGGTTAATTTTTTTTGTTGGCACCTAAGCAATGGAAATTGATCTATTGTATATTTTATTTTTAATAAAATAAAAATTATTTTTTATATGATTTATTACTCAATGAAAAATTGAATTGAAAGGTATATGAATTATTATCTTATTATAATAAAAAAGAGAAAAATGGAGCAAAATAGGATATTTGAACTTCTTAAGTATGTTTTTGATTCATAATAACTTGCAAATAGAAACATCAATGACTTTATACATGACTTATGTACTTAAATTTAAAATAATTAGTTATTTTTTATTTTTTAAGAAAAAATATTATTTTTAAAAAAATATATAACTTTGTGGTAGTTTTTTTTAAATGATGACTAGTGTCTAACTCAAATCAAATTGTCTAACAAGTTAATAATGATTATAATCTCTAAAGAAAATGTTAAAAATAGATAAATTTTGCATATATTTGAGTATGCTAATAATATATATATATATATATATGTATATATTTCATATGAAAAATCTAAGAAATGACTAATATAATTAATTTTTTTTATAACCTAAAGTATGCCAATAAAATACATATTTTTCTTCTTGGTATTATTCACAACAAAAAGTATTAAAAAACTTGAAGTGAACACAAGCATATTGTCACTTCTAATTATTTTAATATTATATTTTAATTCAATTTAAATTATTTAAAAACTATGGTAAAAATAGAAAAGATTTAAGTTCTTTATTGAAAAATATACAATTAAGTAAATTTGGAAACATTATTAATAAAAATAACAAATAGTCACATCCATGATCCATCAATGAAATAGTTCAACTAGATTTATAAATAACTGAGTAAATTAGATGAAAAAGTGTTGAACTATTGAATGACTGACATGTTAAGTAGAAAAATTTTGTATACTTTGTTATTTGATGTGCCTTACAATTAAGGATTATAACTTTTTTTTGGATAGACATATGAAAGTACAAGCTAGAAATGGAGAATAAATGAGTCAATAATAATTAAACATATGTAAGTTGTTTTAACAAGTGCAGTAAATACATAGATACTATTATTCTCTATCTCAAAAGTAGGCATCATAAAAATATCTCGATCTTACAATATAACAGCAAAAAGAGAGAATAAATATGATTATTGAGCTGTTTTATCATGCAACAAACAAATAAAAGACTATAAGAAAAATCAAGATACATAACATATAGATGAGAGTAAATAGTCCAAGATCAATGTTATGGTATCTAATGATTGTAGAAACCTAATCATTAGATATGATAACATCGTGATCACATGAATAAACAAAATTGAAGAGAGAATGATTGCTTGTAACATGACTGTTAGTTCCTAAATTAATGTCGTATGTGCTTGAAAAAGTAATTATCATAGAGTAAAATAATTATAGTATCTAGTAATTAAAAGAGTTTATTTTTCATAGGTCTAGAGAAGAGACATACTCACTTCTCTCTAGTAAGGGGCATAATGACTAATGCATGGAGTTAGTAAACACATCGATGACTTTTGGGTGAAAACTAGTTAGTAGCAAATCATCAAGAAAAGAATTTAATAACTATATATACCACATCTCATCTTCTTATAGTGAGAATGTTGGAGATTGATTCTTTTGGCTCTCTCTTATCTCCTATGATATATGTCATTTTTTATGTGTTTTAAATTGATAGAATAGTTAACATGTGTCTCTTTGAGGTTAAGAAAAATGGTAACATGTGCTACAAATGTGATATGATGCATAAAGTAAGATGCACAAATGTGATATGATGCATAACATGTGTCTCATTCTGTTTAATAACCAAATTGATCTGTCTCTATTGAGAAAATCTAACAAAATTATTAGCAAGGTGAGTAAATTGTGATTAGTGATAAACATATATAGTAGTTTCAAAGTAATCCATCAGTCTCAAACTCATTAATTACAAAATAATGCCTTAAGTTTGGGTTATCCAAGATACGTAAAATAAAATTACTCTCATAAGTTGTCTACATGTACTCTAGGTGATAAACATCACTGAGATATGCATCTCAATATAGCTCTAGTGCAAGGACAATAACTGAATTTCAATCTATATCTAATTATCATGAGTGTTCTATACGAGAGTTTTAGATTAGGTGAATCTTTTGTCAAATAAAAATCATATACAAATTGCATTTGTCTACTACGTAATGTTTTTTTGTTCAATTTTCATTGCATAATAACAATACTACTAAATACTAATCATGATAAGAAACCAAATAGGAGCGGTCACTCTTGATATAACATCAAAATTTTCACTTTCTTCAGCTATAGTTGCTTTGCTGAGTATAATTTGAGAAAGAAGAATAGCAGAGAAGTAGGAGATAGAAGTTTTAAATTCTGCAATGCCTTTTCTTACTTTACCCAGGAACATTTATAGAAACACAAACATTTGAAATGTCAATTAAAACATAAATAGTGGCATAAAACTTAGGGAAGTGGCAAAAGAAAAGCAAACAAATGTTGAGATGTTGTCCATGTTGCCTATGTAACTATGAAATGCAAGTTTTTTGCAAGTAAATAAGAGTTGAACTAGTGATTATGTAACATTCCCTCCCCTTGAAGCATACTTGTCTTCAAGGGCGGAACTCTAGGTATTCTTAGGAGAATTGCCATGTGTTCTCCCAGGTGACATCTTCAATTGTGTGTGGTGTGCACAGTTATCTCACCAAAAATTCAGCATGAGAACTATATTTTTGTGAATCTTGCATTGGGCCAAGATGGACTCCAATCGGGGAAAGAGGATGATGTCATGTTGATGTGAATTATGTCATGAACTTGTGACTCAATGGGAAGAAGTAGTTAGTAAGCCATTGGCTAGACTTTCTTTAGAACATTGTATGGGCAATGAGCTGAAAAAACGGGAAGAAGGTTTAAAGAACTTATTGAAAGCCACTAAAGTTTGGTGGTAGGGTTGCAACTTCATGCAAACAAAGTTCCTTGCATTGAAATGAACACCTTATCGATGTTGGCCTACATGGCTTTTCATTCTATCTTGTGCCATTCGAAGATTGTGACGTAACTCCTTCAAGATTGCATTTCACTATTGGAGATACTTATCCACCACTTGAATATGTATGGTGCTTGGTAGTTAAGAACAAAAGCTTGGGGGATGCACCCCCTAAACTATTTCAATTGAGGTGAATTTGGTAAAAGATTGGGTGAAGGTGTTGTAACTCAACTATGCCCATAGAATCCATTGATCTCATTTTTTGGTTATATTTTTATAAAATACCACAGATCCTGCTCCAACATTTGGTTGACAATTTTATTATGGCCATCAATTTATGAGTACTATTTTGAATGCATATTTAATTTATGTATATCTAAATGGAATAAATTTTGCTACAAGGAAAATATGAAGACTTTTTCTGTCATTGATGATTGAGGTAGTAATGCTATGAAGTCAGAACACATTAGCGACAATCATATTTGTATATGTGATCGCTGTGTAAGGATGCTTGAAAGGGATGAAGTGAGCATATTTTGAGAGGTGATCCATGTTGTCCATGATGATAGGATGACCATTGGAGTTGAGCACCCTTCAATGAAGTTAATTGTTGTAGTTTGTCAGTTATTTAATATATATATATATATATATATATATATATATATATTATTGATAAGATAATTAAATATTTGATATGTCTCAATTCGTTGTCATTACATAAGACGTCACATGAATGTTATTTTTATCAGTGTTATTAGATATTTTTCAATTTATTAAATTATTGTTTATCAAGATATCATAGTCAAAATCTTAGGAGGAAGCAAAACCTATGATTGGTATAGAAATAACACATGTATTGTGTGCAACAATGCACACACATGCACAATATTTTAATGAGGAAGAAGGTGCACAACCATCATGTCTCATAATATTCCATTGTTGAACACTCATTGTGTGCGACGAGCATAGTTGCCCCATGTGTTGACACATGCTTGATGTTTGGTGATCCATGCTTCTTGATTGTGTAGTATGTGTGGTGTCTTGGGTAGAAACACCCTAAGTGATGTGATGAAATATTTAGCATTTGTTGAGTTTTAATTTATTTTTAGTCTATTTATTTATTTGTTGTTTAGGAGCACATGACTAGTTGGCTGCCTCAAATTGTAAATATAGGGTTTATGTTATATTCAATTTTATTTTTTTCATTTTTAAAAAAAAAATTAATTTTGGTGGCTTTATATGCTCCTCACCCTCTAATCTCTCTCTTCTTGTTTGGTGCAAAAGCAAACTCTAACCTTTTGGCAGAAATTTTACATGGTATTGGAGGGTCTTTTACGGCAAAATAGTACCACCATTGGGATGTGCAAGTGATGGTGCAACCTCTATGAGCTTTGATGATAATTATCGTCGAAAGCTTTTGATGGTGGTTATAGCGCCACCATACTCTACTACCAAAGTACACACATAATGAGTATTTAATGTTATTTAGTGCTATTTTGAGGTCACTGGATGCAAGACGACGTGATTTGTATACTAGGAATTTTTTTTTGGGTGTTGTGGCGACAAATGTGACATATAATCATTTCCAAAGTATTTTGAAATTATTGAATATTTAAGTTTTTAAAAAATTGATGGTAGATATGGTGGCGATGGTATAGAACTCAATTTGGTGTTTTTTTTTTGGAGCTTTTAAAATCTTAAGTTTTTTGTCTTTGAAATAACAAAAACCAAAGTATTTTGTATATGTGTTTTAATATAATTTTATCTTAATTTAGTTTTAAAAAAATCAGTAAAAATTAAGGACCAACACCTTTTCTCTTTGGGCTATTTTTAGTGAACATATAGTTTATGGCTAGATGATATATGAATTACTTATTGGAAGACTCAACTTTAGTTGAGACTAAGACTGATAAGTGGATTTTGATTGATGCACAACTACTAGGGCATATGTGATAATTCATTGATATTATTGTACTGAGTGTGTTTGACTTTTATGACACTTGCAAGAGGGTTGAGACACTTTGATGTATTCTTTAGGGACATTTACTTTGTATGATATTATTATTCAACTATAGATTTGTAAATTAATTGATCAGGATAAATGACTCACTATATGACTAACATAGTTGTGAGAAAGGATTATTAGTGTGATATTGGTATCAATAAATCACATGACATTGGGAGACTTAGTAAGCAGGCTTGTATTTTTTTATTTGTATTCATTAACAGAGTGATATATTAGTTTGTGAACATAGATTCCATGAGAGTTGACACTTCAATTTACTTTAGATATTTATTAGAGAGTGAGTCGGGGGTAGAGGTGTCAAACGGGCCATGCTGGGTCGGCATGACTTATTTTTTGGTGGCCCACTTGGGTCACTGTGTCGTGCCTGACACGACATGACTCAAAAGGGCATGCTGTACTACCCGAGTTTGTTAGATTTGGGCTGGATGGGTCATGTCTGGATGGGGCATGCTGAGTCATATTCAAATATTAACATAATATGAATATTATAAATTTTAATCATTTCATTTTCATAACGTAATACAAGTACAAATTATAAAATAATAAAGCAAGCTTAAAAGATAAAAATTAATATATCAAAGATCAACATTAATCCCATAAATATTTGAATAAATAAAAAATAAAATAACAATGCAAGTAGCAAGCTTAAAAGACAAAAATCAATAGATAATATAAAAATGATCAATCTTGTAAGTGTATAATGACATCAATAGTGGTAGGCATTAGGCTCAATCCTAATCGTCAATAAAGTCTCACGAATCATTATCAGCTACTAATTCCTTCACTATTGTTATAGTTGTAGTACGATCTTGGATGTCTAATCTCAAATTTTTTTAATTCTTCATGTATGTTAATGTCTCAATAGTATTTAGTCGTAATTTTGATCTTTTATTTGAAATTATATTCATTTCAACAGAAAAAATAAATTTTAATATTATGCTCAACATTGGAGGAGTCAATAGATCCCGTGTCATCTTAGACAGCACGAGATATATAGATTAATATGATTTTAATCTTTATAAAATATTAAGGTTTTTGTTATCAGTATATGATATGATTGAACAGTAATCGATATCTAAGTATCGAGATATCTTGTTTCTATTCGACAATTCACTTCATTATTTTTTCATTCTTAATTGAATGGAGAAGTCATCATATTTAAATATGGTATTCATGTCTGTACTTGGAGTTTGACTACTACTATTACCATACCTAATAACTTAGAATGTAAATAGCACAGTCAATTTCTCGTGAATGAATTCTTAATGTTGACATTTTTGGTTCATGCACGAAGATATATATGTCAAAATATTCTTTATCCATTTCACTTTAATCAGAGGGTCCATGCATGTAGATAGATAATAAAGAGATGTAATGATGGATTAATACTTTAAGCAATTGGTTTTCATCTCAAGAGTCATGTTACAAAATGTCGTATAATTTCTAAACTTTCTAAATATATTATTAATATTGCATATACACCTAAGTGTAATACAAATCGTGAGAGTATAAACTAATAAACTCATATTCATTATGTCATAAAAAATATTCAGGAATTTCATAAATAAAATTTCTATAGACCAGTTAGTATCCTCAATAATAAATTTATCACTCTTACTATTGATATAGTCGGATATCACGTATTCGTATTCAACATATGACTTTAACATAATATAACGTATGTGTAATTTCGATGATGTCTCATATTCAATTAGAATTTTTTTTAAATCAACGGATGACTACCAAACTCCTGTTATGAGGCGTACGAAGAAATTTTAGTGAGTTACGTATATTTTTAAAAGTGAGAAATAATTTTCATTTCTGCTTGTACTATGAGGTTAATGACGTGACACAAATATTTAACTTAGAAAATATTTCTTAATAGTATATTTCTAATAGTCCTAACAAATATATTAATATTAATTTTATTATTAGATATATTATCGAATGTAATATTATATATTTTATTTTGAATATTATATTTTCAAAAATTCTTATCATATATTTATATATGATTGGGTCATCGTGAGGATGGAGAATTCCTAAGAATTCTAATAATTTTATACTTAGTATTCATTTAGTATCTACATAGTGGGCGGTGATACATACATAAGATGCATTGTCGTGACTAGTCTAAATATCAGATATCATAGATACCACGTCACTATAATTTATTAATTTATTATTTCTTTTTTTAACTCATAATATTTTAGTATATTATTCTTAGATGTAGACTTAGGAATCCTATGATATGCATGTTGAAAATAAGTTAGCATGATATTGACTATTCATGGACTATCTAAAAATCTAATCGAAAGACCCATTTTTTTTGGCCCAATCGACTTGGTGTGTCGTACCAGGCATGACATGGTTCCTTGGAGGGCTGGCTCGGCATGGCTTGTGGCTTGAAATTCACCCGAGTTTGGGCTAGTTCAGGTCGGGTAAGACCTTTTTTTAGGGAATTAGGGTTTCAGGTATGTCGAGCCATTGCTCACCTGACATCGCTGCATCATCTCCTCATCGGGCGTTACTTGGTGCATGGTCACCCGTGACATGCCCATGTGCTAGGCACTCGTGCCGTGCCTTGCAAGGCACTCAAGCTCAAAACCCTAGGCACAACATGGCATGACATGATTTGTGCTGAGGGTTTGCCTGGCACGGGCAAAAGCATGGTATTGTTGCATGCCATGTCGGGCTTCGGTCTGGGTTCCGTTGCCTGACCCATTTGACACCTCTACATATAGGATGAATTAGATAAAATTTTAAAAACTCAACCACTCAGTTGGGTTTGAATAAGATATAATATAACTTATTTTTTGGTGTATTATTTGGTATGTCTCTCAAGGTGCCAAATCTCATATGAATTCTTACGAAATAATATTTTTTATAATATTTGTATTATGCCAATTTTTCATGGCACCACTAATATTTTTATTTTACATAATATTAAAGTGAGTTCAAACTATTAATTTTTTTCTAGATTTTTGTATTTTAGATGTTTGAGTCGATGTCACGGGAGAAAATAAAATTTCGGCAGTCTCATACATTTTTGTAAGGTTATTATTATTCATATTAAAATTATCTATTTTTACGTTAATATTAATTTTGTTATCATTATTGAAATTATTATTTATTATTTTTAATTTTTATTAGTTTATTAATTATATTCTAAATTATATTTTTTAAATTAAATAGTATTTTATATTAAACTATTAATTATAATAAAAATAAAAAAAATTAAACAAAATTTTAAAAATAATACTCATAAAGCATAAAATCTTATTTGTTTGACGATGTGTGATGTCTAATATTTAAATTCGATGTCTGCACTAGGGGTCAAATGGGTTGGGCCGGGCCTAGAGGTGTCAAACGGGACATGCCAAGCTAGTTCGACCCATTTTTTTCCGGCCCGACCGTGCTTTCATGTTGGGCATGACATGACACGGTTACTATACCATGCAGTGCCTGGCCTGGCATAGTTTTGTGGAGTTTAGCCCGGCATGGGTCCGACGGCATGATCCGCTGGGTTCGGCTCGGTCGGGCCGAACCCTAAATTAAAAAAAAATTAGGGGTTCGGTGCGCCCGAAATCCTAATTTAAAAAAAAATTAGGGTTTCGGCACCCATGTAACCCTAATTTAAAAAAAATTTTGGTTTCGACACGGTACCATGCAGGGCCAGGCACAGCATGAGGCCTAGTTGGCTTCGGCATGGCACGACACGAGCCCGGACACGAGAAATTTCTGGGCTGGCCTGGCCCGGCCCGGCTGTATCATGTCGTGCCGGCCTAGCCCGGTTGACACCTCTAGTCGGGCCTGCACAAAACATGTCATGGTTCGGTCATGCTTGGCCCGACACAAAGCACGACATGGTTCAATCGTTCTTGGCCGTGCATGGCATGAGAATTACCGTGCATGGCATAATTAGGCTGCCCGAGTCATGCCTAATCATGCCGGGTTATGCTAGAATGTGCCAAACCCACCACAACCATGTATCTGGCATGGATCAAACCAATACTAGCTTGGATTAGCATGGTTCATTCCAAGCTAACTTGGGTCATGTCTAGGGCCTTGACTCCAGGCAAACTTAGTTTGTTCTAGGCTAGCTTGGGTGAGGTCCAGGCTAGTCTAATTTGGCTTGCTTGGCCAAAACCAGCCGTTAGTCCAATATGCCATGTCGTGTTGTACCTCATCTTTTGCAGCATGTTGGCTATATTAAGGGCCACTAGCCTATTTGTTCAACTTGTCTTCTATAGTTTTTGTGAATACTACTTATTTTATTAATGATCTCTTTATATGATGAGACAAAATAATACCTAGAAGTATCAAATGGGTCGTGTCGTGCTGGCATGGCCCATTATAGTATGACATTATTGTGCTTGTCGGCATGGGAACTAGACTGTTGGCTTGGTATGGTACGGTTGGCTTGCAAAGTGCATGACCTTGCTACACCATGCCGGGCAGGGTAGGGGAGGCTTGGCCGCTCAATTATGATTAGTCACATAAGCAGTATTTGCCTTACATGGTTGATTTTTTAAAAAAAAACTGTCTTGCCTGCCAGTCACATGATGAGACTGGACCTATGACATGAGAATTGATCGTAGTCAATTTTGGTTCACTTTGCTGGTGGACCATGCTACTGGGCCAGACATGTGGATCATGCCTGGCCTGGCATGAGACACGGCTCACAACAGCCTAACACACCACGAGCAGTGCCACATGCATGGTGCTGGATCATGTCGGATCGGGCCATGCATTGTTGAACTATGTTGTGTTGTTGGTCGTCCCTGGGCTGTCCGAATCGATTGACACCCGATACTCTTAGATGTCTTTTTTGGTTAAAAAAATTTTCATAAAAAGTATAGATAAGTTTTATAATCGATTGATATAATTTTTGTAATTAATGATATTTTTTTAACATGACTTATTTTTTAGCAATACCAAGAAGAATAAGAGCTAAGAAAATATATCTGGACTCATCATTTTTTCTTATATTTCTATAATCATACTTGTATTTATAGTTAGGAGAGAGTCATTTGTCGGTTACATTTGGGTTTATTGGTTTATTTTATGATAATATTTTTATAGAATTATCATATGTACCAATAAGTATTAATTATATTAATTATGTAGTGAGCGAGCTTTGTTATGAAAGGATTTCCTTTGAGTTCACATGACACACTAGTCAATGTGTTAACTCTAGTTCATATTCATGATGAGTCAGAGGCTAGAATATTTGATCACCTATACTTTAAAGTTTATACTAGGTGAAGGTATGCTCAAGGTGCACTAAGATGCAAACACTTTTTGGAGTCTAGAGGTCTAAGGTATAATTAAGGTGCAAGATGCAATTAAGGTGCAAGGCATAAGACAATTAAATAATGAGTTAATTTTTTGTGAAATGTACTCTGCATAAAAATATATAAAAATTATATATTTTACTAAATAATTTTTTATAATTTTTATTTATTAATAAAATACAACTAAATAAATGATACTAAATATACAAATAAAATATAATTAATATTTTCCATTATTATAATTATTTAAAATTATAAAATAAAATAAAGTAATTTTAGTAAATTAACATGTAAAGTACAAAATTAAACTTCAAATATATTATACAAAACATAAAAATACAATATTATTAGTGTTTTCTTTCATAAAAAACTTGAAAGTTCAGCAAAACAAATGAAATAAATACTCGTAGGTATAATTATGTGAGTCATAATTAAGGCGTAAGTTTTTTTTTTTTTTGAGATACAATCAACCTAATATATATAAAAATTATATATTTTATAAAATGTTTTCTATAAATTTTATATATTAATTAAATACAATTAAATAAAATATTTTAAAACTAAAAAAAATACTATTAGTATTTCTTAACACAAATATTCAAAGTTTTAAAATAAAATAATAAAAATTTGATAATTCAATGTATATATATATACATATTTATGTGTGTGTGTATATATGTATATATATTTATATACATATATGTACAAGTATATATATGGATATATACATATGTAAACATATATACATACACATGCATATATATGGACATATGCTTGCATATATATGTATATAACTATAAATATTTATTTATATATAGCTATACATTTAGTTTAATTGTATATATGTACATTTAGTTATACATATAATATAACTTCATATATAGATATAATATTGCTATATGTATATAACTATACATGTATTTTCGAGCTATGATGGTAGATCATTCCACGAAGAACTACGATAGTCCTCATTCTACTAGGCAAGGTGTGCCTTGGCAAGGCCAGGTGCACCTAGGTGAGGCACACAATTTTCTGGTGCCTCCAATGCCTTTTGGAAATGGTGGTGCCTTGTGCCAAGCGAGGTGCTTTTGTCAATGCTTTGTAGCAAGGAAGCACGCTATGGATATGAGTCAGATACGTCACATGGCATATTGTTAACCAATATGTGTCTGATATGCCATGTAACATATCAAACGAACATGTCGGATACGTATCCAACACATAATAAAGCCTACAGACATGTCGGATACATATCCGATGCGTAATAAAGCCTACAGATGCATCAAGTGGTTGACGACGTCGAGTGACTGATGATGTCGAGGTGAATAGGTGATGGTGGGGGGTTTGTCTTCGGGATTTCGAAGCAATAATAGGGGGATTCAAAACAATAACATGGGCGAGGGGGGATTTCCAAAAAGTAAGATGGGGGGGGGGTGTCAAAGTAGTAAATGAGGGGGGGGGGGGGGTGTGTTGAACAATAATTGGGAGGGTGTCGAAGATAATATAAAATAAAAAATTATATTTAAATATAATTGTTTATTAAAAATTATAATTAATATATAATATGTAATAACCAAAAAAATTATATGAAATTAGAGCAGCGGGGTGGGGGATTTAAATGCATGATTTTAATTTTTAAATATGTAATATATAAGTATAATTATTTTTTAAAAATAATATTTGTATTTATTTTTTTTATTATGTCGTATACTAGTCGTATTCATATCTTAATTTTTGAAATTTGTCGTGTCCACGTATCTTGCCGTGTATTATTCCCGTGTCTGTGTCCGTGCTTCTTAGCTTTGTAGTACTTATGATTTAGGCATGTTGCATGTGTGCCTTTAATAATTATGGGTATGCCACATGCTATGATTGGAGATGTGACTATTGAGAAGTTAAATGATCCTATAACCAATCTCCCTGATCTTTACTTTATGATTATATTTTGGAATGAACATATGAGTTGTACTTAATACTTAATTTTATATGTTTTGCCATATTTGTATCTTAATTTTTTATTCTTTTATTATTTTTCATCATAGTATTAGGATATTTATGTCTTATTTTGATGTATTATTTTATTTAGAATGATGTTAAACTATGTTAGAAGAAACATATATCCATTATTCTAATGAGACTTAAGAATTAACATTATGACATTTAGAAATATTTATTGTTACTTATAAGTGAGTTTCATTGTAAAAATATAATTAGATGAGAATATAAATTATTTTAAGATGAGATTTATAATGAGATAGTTCATCTAGATTTTTGTTGTGAATCATCCTTGTACCATCTTTCCAATGATCAAAATAGTCTAAATATTAATTTTTATTATATTAGCAACATATCATGTATATAGTTTGTAGCTTACATAAGGCATTACATGATCTGAAATAGTCATCAAAAATCTTATTTATTTGATTTTGCTAGTCACTTTGTTTAGTTATAATTTTTTTCTTGTTTTTTAGGATGAGTTTTGATAGTATGATGATTTTGCTTGTTATATATATGGATAATATTTTAATTATGATAAATAATAAGTTGTGAATTACTCAATTCAAAAAGTATATTCAATTATTATTTTAGACGAAAAATCGTATGAGACTCGTATATTTTTTTGTAATAAAAATGATATACTCTAGGAAAGACATGTTGTCTCAAAAGAGATATATAGTTGATATACTAACAAAGATTAATTTGTTGAGCTGTACTCTAACAAATATTTTAATTGATTCATATACTAATTTCTTATTATATCCAACTCTAATAGTTGACTTTACTTCTTTCAAGAGAAATGTAAGAAAAATTACTTATTTAATTGTTAATAGATTAAATATAGTTTATGTGATTAGTATAATTAATTGTTTTATAAATTTTTTTTTGACATGTTTATCTTGGTGAAACTCTTCGTATAATGTGATGTGTGAAAAAGTATCTAGAACTTGAGATCTCTTTCATTGATCACATATACCTATATATAATAAAGTACGTAGATTCAATAGGCATCATCTTGCAAAGAGAGAGAGAAGTTCATCTATTAGTTTTTGTACTTTTCTAGAGGGTAATCGTGTCTCTTAGAAAAGTAAAAAAATAAATAATTATATCGAGGTCTAGGATAAAGACATAACTCACAAAGATGATCATGATTAATGTGAGATACTTTGGATCGACACTTATTTGAAGAGATTGATTATTTAATTTTTTTTTCCCCTATTCTTTTTTTATGATAGTTACTCTATGAAATATATAATTCATAATTTAGTATTTTATGAGTGAATAAATTATATAGAGATGAACTAATTTTTTTAGTGAAAAGATTCATGATTTAATAATTGATATAACTTATATTCATACATTATAATAAATAATAAATATTTTCACGAAGATCTTGAAAATATCTCAACTTAAATTTCTTACTTTTAAGTTTAATATTTTGGATTTTTATGTATCAACTTAAGAGGAGTGTTGTATGTTTATCAGTTGTTTAGTTTATTTCTTATTTTTTATTTTATTATTAATGATAGCATATTATTTTTATCTAAGTGTTATTGAATATTTTTCACCCCGTTGGATTATTGTTTATCATCCTTCAAAATATTTGACTTTATTTTAATTGGAATTGGCAAGATTGGAGAAGACTTGGTTTCATACACTTAGCCTTTTATTGCTGGTACACATTACAAGCTTGTAGAAACTTCTTTATCATTTGCTGCATACGAGTTCACACAAAGCTCATGCCAAGGTTTCCACCCATCGGGGAGGAGTGATTGACTTCCAATATCAATTGGAGCAGGTGGATGAAGGGCTCATCGCATCACGATTTGCATTGTACAAGCTTATGTGAAGTATGCTTGTTCTCCAATGTGTATAAAGGGCTTGGAATATCTCTCTTTAAAGTGTTGGCTACCATTTAACATGCGGAACAGAATTTGAGAGAAAATAGACTTCGCTGCTATTAGTTAAGGAGTCAACGGATTGTTTCTTTGGTTCTTTCTTGTATTCAATGATATAATTATACCCAAGGATTTTGGGCAGTCAACCTGCTTGTGAGAGTGGTAATCCAGGTGCCGGGTAACCGCTTACATTCGGGGGCTGCCCTGGGACCGAGGGCAGCGGGACCTGCCATTTATTACATATAAACGTATTTATATGTAGGGATGCAAATTGTGAATAGCTTGTCAATCACTAGCATTTCTTTCTATATAGAACTGACCCACCTGTGGGAGAGGTGGGTGAGTCGTGTTGGTTGCCATAGCTTTGTGTGAGTGGTGGGCTGATCCGCATGGTGCCAAGCGGGGCTGATTTCTGCTTGGGGGTGGTTGGCGCTTCGAGTAACCCACAAAGCTTGGAGTTTTATTAAAACCTCATGCAGAGTGACATTCACTTGATGAAAACTCAACTTATGTTGAGCCAAGGCTTTGCTGACCTCAACTATGCTTGAGCATACATAGAAGTTTCAAATTCTTCAATGCTTTTATTCGTTTTATGCATGAGCATTAGTAGAAGTATATACAGCTGAAATCTCAACTAAAACACAAATAGTAGGAGGCTTTGGCTTAAGGAAGTGGAAATTAAATAGCAAAAGAATGTTGAGGTGCTGCCTACATTGCCCACATAACTATGATATGTAAGTATTCTGTCAGTAAATAAGAGTTGAAGCGTGGATTCTGCATCATGCCCACAAAAAACAGTAGGTGTCATCATACATTATGTGATAGTGGGCCACTTTCCTCAAACTTCGACACCATATGAAAAAAGTTTTAAAGGAGAAATACTAATCTTTCTTAAATTAGGATAGAGTATGCAAATATACAAGTGCATAAAGAGTGAAACATCTCTTATAAATTGGAGTTCATCTTCTAATGTGCAACTGTATGAAAAATTAATCTCAACATATATAATTGAAAAGATAAAATATCAAGGTGTTGAGTTGAAAAGACAAAACTATGTTGTTGTGATGCACCTTGGCTGTGGTACTAATTTATGTTGTTGATTGTGTGAAGCTTACAAGACAAAAGTCCTGCGGAATGCAAACATGGCAAAACTTCAAGCTGGCTATTTGTTTCCAGAGGTTTGCAACAGAAATTTTCTTCGCCCATTAGCATATTTGACGATGATATGACCATCACTATTGATCCTAAATATTTTTTTTACCTTTTAGATTGTGAATATTCTATTGGTTTTGCATGCGAAACTTTTCGTGTTGCTGGATGTTGTCTTATTGCAAGTCAAATCTCTCTGTTAGTTTGGTGCAAAGTTTGGTGCAAAGTACTTGAGTTGGCCATTGATGTTCTTGAATTCAAGCTACCACTATTAGTTTGGCTCTAAGTGTTGTGTCATGCTCCTTCATTATCAACATTATCATATAGTCATTCTACATCTCTAACTCTCACAAAATGAACATGATAGATATTTTTGAGGATTATAAGCATGTCATTGTTGGTTTGTTTAATTACACGGATTAAACTTCTAATATCAAGTAGATTCTTCCATATTGTTTTTTGTTATTCTAATTTTAGTTTCTTCTCAAGTGAATATCTCTTATGATGTTCTTTAGCTACGGTCTCTTTTCTGCTGCACATGAAGATCAGGGAGGTTGTGTATAAGTAAATTCACAAAATGAACATAATGTGCAAAAATAATTTTTGTTGTCTTCCTAAATTATGTGCTCATCCATCAGTAGGATCTCCAACATTATTCTATGTTGAAAATAGAGTACAACAATATAATTTATTCTATATAGTATAATATGGGCTACGAGTTTAAATAAAGATCATATTTAATGTACACGACTCTCATATTAGCAATAAGTATGGAAAAAGTTAATATCATGACATTTTTACTTCTGAAAGTCAGAGAAATTGTGTCTGATGAGTCTTAAATACGACACTTATCATCCTTGATCGAAGATGCTTGCTATCGTATCAAGATATAATCTCCAACATATGCATAAAATACAGACTTTTCAGATAATATGTCATTCAGTATTATTTTTGACTAAACATGTTTATTTGGAAATATTATATCAGAGTGAGTTTTACAAATGAAAAATAAAATTTACCCTCATAAAAAATGCTACATGCTTGAAATATCCCAAAATATTTATGGAACTAAGTGTATAATTAAGGTATGGTACTCCCTTTTTCTCTCATTTTGATGTACAAATATATTATAAGCTAAGATTGAAAAAATGCTAATAGTTGATTCTAATGGAGTCTTAAAATTGGTAAAATTCATAGATTTTTTTATTCTCACCATGTTGGGCCACTTTGCACCGGCACAACCGAAGCACAACCTTTGTTGGGCATGTGGACCATGGCTCTCTAGCTTGGATGTTGCATGTTGGTTGGTGCCATGGGCACAATGGCCCTAGCCTAACAACTCGTTACTATTGGCCTATGGCCCATTGACCATTGCCTTGGGGACTTGGGTTGAGGGCTGAGACTAACATACCCATATGCTAATTAGTTACTCTTTGTGTAATTTGTATAATTATATTTATTATAATTTTTATTTGTATTTTATAAATATCTTAAATACAAAATAATTAAAACTTAAAAATACTTAATTAATAATGAATATCAAATTATATAAAAAATATGATTAATAATTTTTTTTTTCATATTCAAGCTTTATACGTTGTCCATATTTTAAACTTTAATATCGTCGTTTGTATGAATATTTAATTTATTAAAGTTATTGAGAAATTTATTTTCTAAATTTTAAAGTATCATATGTTTATCTTCTAAATCTTAAGTTTTCGAAATTTAATTATAATTTTATAATTATTTAAAACTTCTAATACAACTAGTGTAGAAGTTATACCATTATCTATAATGAAATGTACAATAAAAAAAAAAAACTCTAATATGATAGATATCTCCGAGATAAGTAAATCACATACTATTTTAGATACTATAGAAAATATAAATTTATGATATTTTTATTCAACAGAAAATAGTAATGAGAAATAATTATTATATAAAATACTCGAGGTAATACCTACTTGACATACTAACTCATTTTTTCTTAATTAATTTGATAAAAATGGTATCATTTTCAAATGCAAGTTGAGTCATTCCACTCTAAGAGATACTACTATATCAACCATAATAATTATATAAAAATTATACAAGTGCACAAGGTTCCTTACATGTGGTGCCTTGAAGTGAAAAATTTTGACAGGCCTTACCCCTGATAAATTAGAGAGATTGCATCTAAAAGATCTCAAAATTAATATCTTCTACTCTTGAATGATAAGGAATACACTTGCTATTGCATTTAAACATGATCTTTCTCATAATAGTTTTATAAGTTATTTAATTATTTATAAATCTGATCATTTGGTTCAAATGATAGGTTCAAACAATTGATCATAAAATTATAAATATTTTGTATATTTTCTACCTTAACCTCATAATTTATACAAGTAACTAAATAATATAATAGTAAAATCTGTGTTCAATATTATATTTTTTTTGTGCAACACATGTTATATTATAAAATAGATATTTCATATATTATTGAAATACATCAATAGAGTTTTAAATATACTTAAATGTAATGTAAGATGTATGAGTATATATTGAATAGCACATATTAATAATATCCTAATATTCTTTCAAAAAGTTGGTTTGTAAATGTTTAACTTAACAAACTTAAAATAAAACAATAATACTCGATAATGAATAATATACAATTCACGCTCTTATATAATAGGAAAATATGATTAAGACATCCCACAAGTTTGGTGCTTTCATCAAAAAGTAAAAAGAGAAAAGATTGAATAAAAGTCATAATACTCTTTCTCAAGCTAGTGTATACAACTCCATCCTGAATGTGTGTTATAATAATGATTATATCCAAATTTTGTTCACCGAAAAAATAGCCTACTTTCATGTGTTTTCTCTGCTCATAAAATACTAGATTAAACACCATATGCCTTGTTGCATGATTATCATAATAAAGTGTAGTTGGAGAGGATGTATACTTGATATCCTTGAGTAATTATTATTATAATGGTTCTCATCCTAATTGTGTGTTATAATATTGGTCACATCCAAAATTTTTTTTTGAGAAAGTAGTCCACCTTTATGTGTTTTGTCCACTTGTGAAATAATGTATTAAAGATTATATATCATGTTGCTTAATTGTTATAATAAATGATAGTGAGAAAAGAAAGTGCATATCTAATCTTATTGAGTATTTGTTGTATTTAAAGTATATCAAGTAATAATAATAATAATTATTATTACTTTAAAATTTATTCTTTTTTGGATCTTAAAACAACTGCATGATGCTTACTTTTTTTAGGAGAAAATATTGCCTATTAGAAAATTATAAAACTTTGTTGTAGATATTCTTTCAATATATATTGGTCTCAAACTTGAATGTGAATACTCGGCTAATTATAATTGTCCATGATCCTTAAAAGATTTTAAGTTGTGAAGATTTTTTTAAATACTTCAGTATGTGAAGAGTTACATCAAGATGAATTTGTCAAGAAGAATTTAAGAAATGATTAACGATATTAACTGTGTTTGTTATATCTTATTATAGACAATTTAACAATCAATATAAACGAACAAATTAACAAAATCACAATGTAATTACATTTTTTTTACATTTGAACATAAATAAATAGTATAAATATTAATAGGAAATGATTAAAAACATGCTAGATTATTATCTATCTCTTATAATTTTTTATGCTCAACATGTTATGAGAGATAAGATGAAAGGTTACACTTTCAAAGAACAAGAGCTTTAATGATTAGATAGTGTTGATTGTCTTTTTTAAAATCTATATACTTATTTTTCCTAAAAATAGTATTCAAATAGTTATGAAATTTATTTATTTATTTTTTTTGAACTATAAGTGTGTGAGATCTCTAATGTGCATCTCAATTAATTATAATTCAACATTGAAATGAGTATTTTCACCTAGTTTAATATCAAAATAAGTTCAAATACATATGTTATCTTTAATTTAGTGATGAGAGTCTAACAAATTATTATAAATTAGGTTTGTGTCAAACTCATCTCCAAAAACTAGCTCAAATAGAAGAAACCCAAACTATATATAATAACATTATGAAAATTTGTAAATTTTTTGATATAAGTTATACTTTAACACTCTCCTTATGCCTAGGATTGAATATCTAGAGCATGAAATTTTGTAGGAATGAAGAAATGAGGATGACTCATAAAAGATCTGATATTATATTAGAAATTGGGTCTGCTTAATTTATCACCAAAAATTAGCTTAGAGTGAGAGAAACCCAAAATTATATATTAAAATATTAATAACTTTGAAATTTATTGATATTTAATATATTTTTTGTTTCAAGAGAACTATTATAATAAGATCTTATGATGTTTTAGCATGCTAGATAGTAACTTAATTTTTATTTTATTTCCTATTAATTTTAAGTTACTCTCAAGTAAGTGTCATAGTACTAAGGAAAATAGGAGAAATATGTCTCAAATATCATATATATCAATGGTGAGAACTGAGAAATTTGATGTTTGCTATGATTCATACAAGTTCAAACATTGCATAAGTAATATGAAGAAGGTTTTTAGGTACATTAGAGGAATCTCAATTATTGTATTATACTATAGAGGTTTAGACCTTATTGTTAAAATTTATGTTGATTTAAATTATATGAGGAATATTGATAATAGTAAGCCAATAATTGTCTGTGTTTTCTCTCGTTAGAGGAGTTATAAGTTGAGTTTTAAAGTTATAGTCTATCGAGTTTACTTCTATGATAAAAGTAAATTATGTTGTAAGTATATAAGCTAGTAAAGAGATAATTTAGTTATATGTGCTATTAGGTTAACTTGAACACAAACAAAAGCAAATTAATTTATTTTGTGATTGTTAGAACTTAGAGCATTTTATACTTAACAAAAAATCTAATATTTTACTTAAAGTTAAAACATATTAGAGTACAATATATTTCGTTTGAGAAAATATAAAAGATTCATATTGATGAAAATCTAGCAGATATTATTACTATGCCAATTAATAATGATGAGTTTGTATAGATTCTTTGTAATTCATGGAGCTGGTAAGAATAAGTAAACATGAATTAAACAAGTGAGGAATGTGAATTCAAGTGGGAGAATATAACGTTAAAAAAATATATTAAAGTGGATAGGTGAATTTCATCTTATCAACATCGAAAATTCCTTTAATATTTCTAATTTTTTCTTATATAAAAAGAGAATTTATTTTCATTTATAATTCATCTTAATCTCAAGTATATTTTTTTGTATTTTATTTATTGTCTAATTTATTTTAAAATAGGATGGTTAAATTTTTTATTTCAAATATTGTTATGAGTTATTTTTTTAATATTTATTAACATCGCTCTATTTTTATCACTATGTGGAGAAAATTAAATGAAATTATTTTTTATTTTAATTTTCATTCACTCTCAATGTAGTGAGGAGTTATACATAAAAAATCAATCTAAGTTAAAGTTGTCCAAATAGAGGTCATACTTAGGGTATGAAAAATTAGTGATTAAAGTTGTTCAGATAGAGATCATATTTAGTGCCAAGAGCTCTTGCTTAGCTAAGAGTTAGGAAGGTTAATATGTCGTTAGTTTTATCTTAGAAAATTGGAGATTATGTCTATTAAGTCTTGAACCCATGGCGTATTACTTCTAGGTGAAAGCATTTGTCATTGTACCAATATATGATCTCTAATATTTACATGTAACACAAAAACTTTCAAGATAATTAATTATTACAATATTATTCTTGTCTAAATAATTTTAACTCTGGAGTTCATATTAGAGGTGTCAAATGAGTTGTACCATGTCAGCACAGCCTAAAAATTGTGGCCTAATTAGGCCACTTTGCTGTGTTGTACATGGCATGAAAGGCTGCCCGTGCTGACCCGTGTTAGCATGACACAAATTTTGTCAGATCGACATGTCTTGTTGGTATGATTTTATGAATCTAGCATACTGATTCTACCGGGTTGGATTAGGTCATGCTGAGTTAAGTTGGCATTGGCACAGAACTGCCATAGCATTGCCATGACAGACCAGGCCAAATGCCCCTGGCCTGACCATGGCCCCTATGACCTGCCATGCCCCCTGGCTAGCCAAGTCCAACTTGGCTTGGCTTGGCATTGCATCGGGCATTGTTAATGACCAATGCCCAAATGGCGGAATGGCATTGCCATTGGGGTGGGGCCTTGGGCAATGGCCAAGCTGCAAGGGCCCAAGCCCCACTAGGGGGACCTAGTGGGCTTGTTAGTCATGGGATATGGGGATTGGGGCGTGGCTGTGTCTCGTGGGCTGTGGGCTATTGCTAGTCAGTAGTCAGAATGTTACTAAATAAAAAAATTCAAGTAAAACTTACTCTCAAATTGAAATAATATAAATTTTTAAATATATATCAATAAAATTGAAAATAAATACTCATAAATGATAAAACATCAGAATCATCATCTTTGATTCTGTTGCTAGTGCTAATCTCATTATTCTAGATATTGTCGCATGAGTTATTATTCATTATCAGCTCTTTCACTATATCCTAAATACATATATTTGAATTTCTTAGTTTATCAAGTATAAAAGTATTTATATGATAATGGTAGTAGTCTGAATCTTTAATCTAAAATAATATTCAGTCATATAAAAGCATACTCTGATGTTATGTTAGATATTAGAAGTGTCAATAGATTATGTGTCATTTTAATAACATTGAATAAATGAATTTGAATAATTTTCACTAATCTAATATATCAAAATTCTCAATATCATGATGTGATATGTTGAAGTAATAATTAATATCAAAGTATCAAGATATTTTGCTCATATTCAATGGATTATCTTGTTGTCTATCAATTGCTAACTAAATAAAAAATTTATCATCTTCGAATACAATATTCATGTTTGTACTCAAAGTTTTGATATAATCGTCATACCTAGTGTCGTAAAATATAAATATATTATTTAATTTTTTATGAACCAAATTTTTAGATTCATTTATTTGGTTCATGCAAGTGAATATCTATCTTAATATATTTTTTATTATTTTTATTTTTATTTTAGAATTTATATAAGCAGTCAAGTAATAAAGAGATGAAATAGAAGATTAATATTTTATGTCTTCGATTTATATTTCAATAACCATGTCACTAAATGCAGAGTATTCTCTGTACTTATTAAATATGTTATTAATATTGCATATGCACCCAAATATAATATATGCGATGAGATTGTTCACAAACAAACACTTGTTTGTCGAATCATAAAAAATATTTAGGATTAAAAAAAACTCTGCATCATAATTTGAATCATCAATAATAAATTCATTATTTTTACTATTGACATAGTCGGATATTATGTATTACTAGTCAACATATGACTCTAACATCTATTAAATATAATTCTAATGGTATCTAATATTTATTTGAATTTTTTAAGGTATGTTGACAAACATATAGTATTAAACTCTTGTTATCTGTTAAGCCTTCTAAGATATTTTATTGAATTATTTATTTTTTTTAATATAGAAGAAAAACTTTCATTTTTGTATGTACTATTAAGTTAATTAAGTGATATATATACTTAACATGAAAAATGTTAACTAAAAATTCATCTCTAATGATTTTGACAAATATATTAATAAAGATACTATTATTTGAAATATTATTTAATGTAATACTAAAAATTTTATTTTGAATATTTTATTACCTAAAAATTTTTATTAGATATTTTATATATTGTGGGATCATCATGAGGAGTGAAGATCATAATAAATTTTATAATTTTATGATTTAGTTATAACTTGGAATTAACATAATGGGCAGTCAGACACATAAATGATGTATTATTGTCACTAGTAGATGTAAGTCATGAATACCACTTTATTATATTTTCTAAGTTTATTAACTATAAATTATTATTTTTAATTTAAAATATTTTATTATGTTATTCTTACGTATTAACTTAAGAATTATATGATAAGCAGATTAGAAGGTGGTTTGTTGATGGAGCAAACCATTATTTTTGTATGGCTGATTTTTTAATAATCAATTGTGCTGTGCATAGAGGTGTAGTATCACAGCCTACTTGACACTTCTAGTTCATATGAGATTTGATTTGTTAGTATTTGTATAATCGTATTTAAAGTTGTCCAAATAGCAGATGTTAAATAAGTTTTTTTTTCTAAATTTATAAAAATATATTAATCTTGTGTATACAACTTTTTATAATTTTTCTTTTTGATGTGTTGTGGGCCCAACCTCTTTTCATAATATCAGGAGCTCAGACAAGTAGAGTAGATCGATGAAATAAACTATGATGCATGTTAATTTTTTCCTTTTGTTATTTTTCTTTTGTTGCTAATGCAAATTTGTTTGCATCACATGTTTATTTTTGAATTTTGGGCAAATGATGACATTTTTTATAATAAATAACATTTTAGTCTATCATTTTCTAATATTTTTAGTAAATAATCTTATTATTTTTGCTTATTGCACTTTTATTGTTGCCAAGTAGATTGCTCGCAGAAGAAATGCTCATATTCTAAAGTACCCCAATGCAGAAGTTATAAGCCTTGGTATAGGAGACACAACTGAGCCGATTCCTGAAGTTATCACATCTGCAATGGCAAAGGTATGTCTTCTTTATTCTATTTACCAGCCCAAATTGTTTTCATTTTGATTATTTTTGATTATTGGCAACATTTAACAATTATATCTTCCAATTCAAAGACTGATAATATCAGATTTAGTTAAAACAACTATTTGCAACCATCTCCTTTTGTCAAGGTATGATTTGCAAGAGCATGTTGGTCATAAATTTCATTCTATATGACACCATTGGAACTATATTTTTTTTCTTTTTCTTCGAGTATGAACTTTTGATATTACCTTATAAAACTTTCTTCTCTCAGCCTTTATGCTCTCAAGATTAGTTATTACATTCTTGATTTTAATTCTAGTATTTTATGAGTGAGTTATCTTGAGATATTATTTTCTTTTAATAATATTTCTATGCAAATATCTTTATCAAAGGATAGTAGATGTCAGATTCGAGACTCATCAGAAATAGATTCTTCAATTTTCAGAAATAAGATTATTGAGATATTAGCTTTTCACAAACTTTATGTTAACCGAGATCCTTGTGCACTAGGTGCAGTCTTTTTTATAACATTTCTAGGCAAATTTGAAAAGTAAGCTCTATTTTTACTGAATTCAATTTTATGAAAGTTAAACAAAAAAAATACTCAATTATTAGGAAGTGATTTGGATTTGCAATCGATATTCTTAGTACTGTAAGTGCTATGCAAGTCTGAGTCTTATACTTTAACATTATGTCGTTCTTTCAAAACCTATTTTTTTTGTGTTTTTGTTGAGACACACATGATTAGAATTCTTATTCCTTTTGTTCTTGTTTTTGTTATTATTTATTTATTTATTTTTTTCTTCTTTGTTTTCTTTTCTTTATTTTATTATTATTATTTTTTTTCTTTATTTTTTTATTCTTTATTCTTTTTCTTTATCTTTTTATTCTTATTCTTCTTCATCTTTTTTTTCTTGCTCTTTTTATTCTTCTTTTTTTCTTCTCTCTTTTTTTTCTCTTCTCACTCTTCTTTTTTTTCATTTTTTCTTCTTTTTTTTCATTTACTCTAATACTGGCTTTGAATGCAAAACAAATCTCTTGAAAAGGTAGAGGAAATTCTATTAGCACTAGAATAGATAATTCATGCAAGAGGCAAAGCTTTTGTCTACAACTTCTCTTCTAACTCCAAGTTGTGGATTCAATGAGAGCCGAGAGGCAAGCACCAGGAAAGCAAATCTGGGATTGACTAAAAAAATACATTAGCAATGCTCTCAAGACTAGCAATGTCCTGCAATTTCTAAAAAGTTCATGTTCTACAAAGACTAATATTTCATGCTATTTAAATGAAAATTGTCTTCTTGTTTTGGGAAATTGGAATACTCAAGATGATAGTTCATTAACTATGGATTCATGGACTTTTGTTATTTGAGGATTAATGGTCCAAATGATAGCTGATGTAAAAGATTAAGCATGGACTTGTGTGCCACTAAGACATGGTGAAACACCAAAAGCAAAAAAATGTGTTAGAACCACTATATATGTTTTTGAAAGGAGATGTCATGAGTGAGCATATCTATGAATTGAGGCACAACTGTGGCTTCATGTGTGTCTTACTTTTTTTAAAATTATATTTGTTTATACAGATGCAATTCATGCGGAAGATTTATTGCATGCAATAACATGCTAAAGTTTTCTAAATTCAAGCAATTTTTTTAGATGCATGATGGCTTAAATCTTTTTTTTTAAGAATTGAAATGATATATTTAGGTTTATTCTTTCATACCAAATGTTTGCCTTAAATATTTTATTAAAATTGACTTTTGGGATTTTGCATGAGAAGAATCTCTTATTGATTTGGGAGTAAACTTTGTTTTGAAACATGTGCATTTGTTAATTTTGCAAAGCATAAGAAAATTCTAAGAAAATATATGTATTTGATAAATTTTTGATTTGATATTTATGTAATTCTTCATATTCTTAGATAAGTAAAAGAAACATTGAGCTCGAATATTATTTTTTTGTGATCATGGATTGTGTCAATTAGTTGAATATATTGATTCTAGTAGATATCTTATGTTGAAGAGAAGAAATGTGGGTTTTTTTGTGTGATCATGCTATATCAAAATATGATGCATATCTAGAATATAAAGTCATAAATTTCATCACATGTGGGTTTTTCTTGGAGCATATGCTTATTTGTAATCATATTTATTATTTGATTCTTTATTTTTTTTTGTGATAGTCATTATATGTGTGATATTGATTTTAATTCAATATTTTATAAACAGGTAAAATATATTAATGTTGACTATTAATTCATTAGATAGGGAATTAGGGATGATTCAATTATTATAGTCTATGTGCTTATGAGAGTTCAACTAATATGTCTTTATGAAGCATTGCAAATGTCACATGTTATTTTTTTATTAATCTTGATATTTGAAATATTTATACATCAATTTAAGTGGGTATTAAATTTGATTTTTTATTTTTTTTATTTTATTTATTTGTATTTGGAGTAAATAAGATTATTATAATTATTATTTTTTATTTTTATATATCTATTTAATACCATTTTTAAAATATAAATGAATGAAGTTTTTGCTTTTATTTCCCTCTCCAAGATTCCCTGGTAGGGAATTCCAGGACATTCCAAGAGGAGGTTGAGAAAGTGAACTTAGGGGAAGATGGGGAGATAAAAGAGGTAAAAATCGGGACATCGTTCTGAAGACAGCTTATTCAGTTGCTCAGGGAATACAAAGACGTCTTCGCATGGTCTTATGGATGAGGATATGCCTGGGTGTAAAAATGTTATTAGGGGGCAGTGGCTGCTGTTTTGTTGGGTGCTCTCTCCACGTGGTGAATAGGAGGCAAACCATGTTGCTCTTGTTCTTTATGTGGCTCTTTTGGGAGTTGTGGTAGATAGTAGATATGCTCTTCCTCTATTCTTTCTTCGGCAGTTGTTGTGCGTAGTTACTTGAAGTTAAGTTACCTTTGTATATTTAAGAAAGAATGTCATCAATACAAACCAAGAAAATCCTAAATGATGATGAAGGAATTTCACGCTATTTCGATTTGCTCAATGTAAATCCTTGTTTCCATCAACAACTGTAGCTGAAGTGTGCTTACTGACATTAAACTCATTTCAATTTCAAACAGTACAGGAAAGGAAAGACAACTATGGAGTATACCCCTAATAGAGTAAGTAGGGAATGAATCATTCGGAAAGAAGTACAGCTAATAGTACGGTAAACTGGAGCAAGAAGGTATGCAATCAATTAATGGAAAGAATACATGAGGTAAACAATTCTTCTATCTTTCCGTTGCTTATCAAGAACTCTTCACGATTTCAGATAGTTTTTATGGTTCGACTTTTTTCTTAGTAACTGGCTTTCATGATTTTCATGTGATTATCAGTACTCTTTTCTTGTTCATTTGTGGTCTTCGCAAATATCTTGGTCATCTAACTAAGGAGCATCATGTTGGCTTTAAAGCAGCTGCATGGTACTGGCATTTTGTAGATGTGGAAAGAAGGGCTAATCCATGGCATACGCCTAATCCGCTCTTACAGATAGAGATATGCTCCTCAAGTGCAAGATTTGCTGCTAATTGAATTGGTACATATTAATATGCAATACCATTTTTTATGTAACATATGATATTGGTCAATTTTAAATAAAAATGAAATACAAATGAAAAAAAATCATTTTTTAAAATATTTTAGAATATTTTGGAATTATTATTGTATCATTATTAATGGTTATTTAAGTAAATATGTGAACTTCACATTGCCTATATCAAAAATCTTTTTGGGATTTCTAATTTTTTATTTTATAAAATTTAAGTTTTTTTTATTTATAATTTATCTCAATCACAAATTTCTTTTAACATGTATTTTTGTATATTGTATTTTGATAAAGTGATGAGTTAATAGCCTAATAGGTATGCACATTAGAATACCAAATTTAGATATTATATATAAATCATATCTCTAATGAAGAAAATTCATATGTTAAATGAAGATATGAAGTTCTTAGGTTATCAGTCATTTCAGTATTATTCTTGAATAAAAATATTTAATTTAAGAATTATTATGAGATTTGATATGTTAGTATTTTGTATAATTGTAGATAATTCAACAAATGATAAAAAAACAAAATTGAAAATGTTGTTGAAACTTGGTAGGATCAATTGTGAAATCTAAGATTATAAAATCTACAAAAACTAGCATTTTATGAACAATGTTGGTGATCTTACCTAGTACATAATGCTTCCTCTTTAACATTTGGTATGAGTTTGGAAGATATTTATATCTTGATAATTTTACTCTTAAAATTTAGAGATAATAAGATATTATGTATGATAAGCCTCGAACACAAGATTTATCATGCTTGGACAAAGATATTTGCAATGACATCAAGTTATTATGTTTAATAGATACTTTCGACATAGATTTCTCAGGTTATCAGTCATTTCAGTATTGTTCTTGAATAAAAATATTTAAATTAAGAACTATTATAAGATTTGGTATATTAGTATTTTGTATAATTGTAGATAATTCAACAAATGATAAAAAAACAAAATTGAAAATATTGTTGAAACTTGGTAGGATCAATTGTGAAATCAAAAATTATAAAATCTACAAAAACTAGCATGTTATGAACAATGTTGGTGATTGTACCTAGTATATAAGGCTTCCTCTTTAATATTTGGAATGTGTCTAGGAATATATTTAT
This sequence comes from Sapria himalayana, assembly GCA_029783825.1. NCBI lineage: Eukaryota > Viridiplantae > Streptophyta > Magnoliopsida > Malpighiales > Rafflesiaceae > Sapria > Sapria himalayana. The sequence goes on from JAREIK010000385.1 coordinate 4,366,379, forward strand.
ATCTTGACAATCTTATTCCTAAAATTCAGAGATAGTACGATACTATGTCGGATAAGTCTCGAACACAAGATTTATAACGCTTGGACGAAGTTATTTGCCATGACATCAAGTTACTATGTCTAATAGATGCTTTCGACATAGATTTCTCAGGTTATTAGTCATTTTAGTACTGTTCTTTAATAAAAATATTTAATTTAAAAACTATTATGAGATTTGGTATGTTAGTATTTTGTATAATTATCGATAATTCAACAAATAATAAAAAAACAAAATTGAAAGCGTTGTTGAAACATGGGAGGATCAATTCTGAAATCATAAATTATAAAATCTACAGAAACTAGCATGTTATGAACAATGTTGGTGATTGTACCTAGTATATAAGGTTTACTCTTTAATATTAGGTCTGGGTTTGGATGATTTTTATATCTTGACAATCTTATCCCTAAAATTCAGAGATTATAAGATACTATGTCTGATAAGCCTCCAACACAAGATTTATCACGTTAAGACGAAGATATTTGCCATGACATCAAATTGTTATGTCTAATAGATGATTTTGATATAGATTTCTTAGGTTATCAATCATTTCAGTACTTTTCTTGAATAAAAACATTTAATTTAAGAACTATTATGAGATTTAGTATGTTAGTATTTTGTATAAATGTGGATAATTCAACAGATGATAAAAAAATAAAATTGAAAACGTTGAAACATGGCTGGAGCAATTGTGAAATCAAAAAATATAAAATCTATAAAAACTAGTATGTTATGAACAATGTTGGTGATTGTACCTAATACATAAGGTTTCCTCTTTAATATTAGGTATTGGTTTGAAAGATATTTATATCTTGACAATCTTATCCCAAAAAGTCAAAGATAGTAAGAAACTATGTCTAATAAGCCTTGAACACAAGATTTATCATGCTTGGACGAAGATATTTGTCATGACATCAAGTTATAATGTATAATAGATGATTTCGACATAGATTTCTCAGGTTATCAGTCATTTCAGTACTGTTCTTGAATAAAAATATTTAATTTAAGAACTATTATAAGATTTGGTATGTTAGTATTTTGTATAATTATAATTAATTCAACAGATGATAAAAAAGCAAAATTGAAAACGCTGTTGAAACTTGGTAGGATCAATTGTGAAATCAAAAATTATAAATTCTACAAAAACTAGCATGTTATGAACAATGTTGGTGATTGTACCTAGTACATAAGGCTTCCTCTTTAATATTAGGTATGAGTCTGGAAGATATTTATATCTCGACAATCTTATCCCAAAAAGTCAAAGATAGTAAGAAACTATGTCTAATAAGCCTTGAACACAAGATTTATCATGCTTGGACGAAGATATTTGTCATGACATCAAGTTATAATGTCTAATAGATGATTTCGACATAGATTTCTCAGGTTATCAGTCATTTCAGTACTGTTCTTGAATAAAAATATTTAATTTAAGAACTATTATAAGATTTGGTATGTTAGTATTTTGTATAATTATAATTAATTCAACAGATGATAAAAAAGCAAAATTGAAAACGTTGTTGAAACTTGGTAGGATCAATTGTGAAATCAAAAATTATAAATTCTACAAAAACTAGCATGTTATGAACAATGTTGGTGATTGTACCTAGTACATAAGGCTTCCTCTTTAATATTAGGTATGAGTCTGGAAGATATTTATATCTCGACAATCTTATCCCAAAAAGTCAAAGATAGTAAGAAACTATGTCTAATAAGCCTTGAACACAAGATTTATCATGCTTGGACGAAGATATTTGTCATGACATCAAGTTATAATGTATAATAGATGATTTCGACATAGATTTCTCAGGTTATCAGTCATTTCAGTACTGTTCTTGAATAAAAATATTTAATTTAAGAACTATTATAAGATTTGGTATGTTAGTATTTTGTATAATTATAATTAATTCAACAGATGATAAAAAAGCAAAATTGAAAACGTTGTTGAAACTTGGTAGGATCAATTGTGAAATCAAAAATTATAAATTCTACAAAAATTAGCATGTTATGAACAATGTTGGGTTGGATTAGGTCAAACAAACCCAATCTAAAACCTAAAAGGATTTTTTTCAATAGATACATATGAAGAAGCATTGTTAACAATTTCAGATACACTGAGCAAAACCCTAAAATATACTAAAAAACAACAAGAATAAGTGATTGAACCCTTCATATCAGGCTGATCAAGAAAACAGGTAGCAGATTGAGGCCTCTAATGTTCTTATTTGAATTAATGCCCTCTTTTTTTTTTTTTTTTTTGACAGAGATCACACGAATTGTCGACTCTTGAAGGTTACAGTGGCTATGGTGCTGAACAAGGTGAAAAAGTATGTTTCCTCATAGATAATTAGGCGATTGTATTCTGGAATCTACATGAATGTCAGATTTCTGTATTAATGCAAAATTCTATGATGGTGTTGCTCAAGTTCTCTAATGATATTTAAGAAATAAATTAATAAATTAATGGGAGAATTATGTTTATGTTTTGGGGAGTAATAGATAAGTAGTGTTGCGGGAATAAAAGATAGAAAATTAGTTGGAAAATTAAAAAAAAAAAGAAAATTAATGAGAAGAGTAAATGTTAATTTTTATCTCCATACATACCCAAAATAATTATTCATATTTCTCTCCTTTTTTTAATGGTTGAGATTTAATTTCAAAAATATTTTTTGAACTTATTGTCTCAGACAAACTTGAACATGATTCTCACCCTCCCACTGTTCACTGGCTCACTCGCTCTATTCTCTCTCTTCCCCCTCTCCTTTCCTCTCTCATTGTCCCCCCTCTGTCTCTGTCTCTCTCTCCCTCCCTCCCCCCTCTCTCTCTCTCTCTCTCCCTCCTATCACTCACACTCTCTCTCTCCCTTCCCCCCTCTCTCTTTCTCTTCTCTGTTACTCTCTCTCCCCCTTTCTTGCTATTTCTCTCTCATTGTCTCACTGTCACTCACCCTCTCTCTGTCTCTCTCCTCTCTATCATTGGTCCCTCCTCTTTCTCTCTCCCCCCATCCTTGTAACTCTCTGTCTATCTTGCTATATGTTCCTCTCTTTGTCTCACTTACTATCCCTCTCTCTCTCTCTCTCTATCTCTTTTCCTACCCAACTCTTAGTTTTTCTTCTTTAGTCTCTTTCTCTCTTGCCCTCTGTCTCTCTTGCGCTTTCTTCTTTCTAGCTCTCTAATGTGTTAGAAAACTTATAATTTATGTATGCATGTATAACATATTAGAAAGTGGCAAGTTTTCTCTTTCTGCACTCTCTCCAGACATATCTTAAAGTTATGTAAATTGGCAAATGTATCCATCCAAAAGTTTTGAAAAAGGCAGGAGAGTATTTTTGTCTAGAATTTATCATTCCTCTCACAACAATTATTTTTTTTTTCTCAAATTCCTAAAAGCATTATTCTACTTGAACGAATTTCAAGCTTATTAGATATGCAATAATAAATATTAGAACCAGGAACTTAATGCTTTGATTGATGACCCAAATAAAAAAAATATCTTGACTTATATTTTGTATATGATATTATTAGTTGTTGTACCTTAAAGTGATGATAAGTAAGTGTCTTTGCCCAAAGGTAGTTGGTCTTGGGTTCGAGACAGATACTTGTGGGCAATGTGATTTTTCGCGAGTAAAATTTACCGAGATCTATACCTCTCCTAGATTACAGTTTAGTGCATTGTTTTCTATTGATGAATGATTTGAGTTGTTAACAAGCAGCCTCTAAGAGATGCCATTGCATCAACATTCTATGGAGATCTTGGCATAGAACACGATGATATATTTGTATCCGATGGTGCAAAATGTGATATATCTCGCCTCCAGGTGTGATACCTTTTTTTTTTATTTTTATCTTTATTTCATATTTTTAGCTTGGTTTGCTACATATTAATCTCGTGGCAGGTTGTTTTTGGGGGTAATGTCACTATGGCAGTGCAAGATCCTTCATACCCGGTAATTAATTTTTAACCCTAATTTACCGATCAATGTTATTGCAATTGTTTATATTTATTATTGTATGTATATGTTAGAGGTCATATCTTGCTGTCATGACAAATACGTTCTTCAAAGGACAATAGATCCTTTATTCCCAGTAGTTAATTTTTAAGTCTAGATTATCAATTAATATTATTGTATTTGTTTACATTATTATTATATGTATTTGTTGGAGGTCATGTCTTGGTGTCATGGCAAATATCTTATTCCAAGGGCAATAGATTATTCATACCCAGTAATTAATTTTTAAGCCTAGATTGTTGATTAATGGTATTGCATATATTTACAATATTATTGTATGTATGTGTTAGAGGTCATGCCTTGGTGTCATGATAAATGTCTTCTTCCAAAAGGAGAATTGATCCTTCATACCCAGTAATTAATTTTTAAGCTTAGATTACTGATTAATATTATTGCATGTATTTACGATCTTATTGTATATATGTGCTAAAGGTCATGTCTTGGTGTCATGGTAAATATCTTCTTCCAAAAGTGCAATTCATCCTTCATACCTAGTAATTAATTTATAAACCTAGATTACCAATTAATGTTATTGTTTTTGTTTACATTTTTATTGTGTGTGTGTTAGATTATGTCTTGATGTCATGAACAATGCTTTCTTCCAAGGGCAATAGATCCTTCATACCCAGTAATTAATTTTTAAGCCTAGATTATTGATTAGTATTATTGCATATATTTACAATATTATTGCATGTATATGTTAGAGATCACGCCTTGGTATTATGGTAAATGTCTTCTTCCAAAAGGGTAATTGATCATGTAATTAATTTTTAAACCTAGATTATTGATTAATGTTATTGCATATATTTATAATATTATTGTATGTATATATTAGAGATCATGCATTGGTATTATGGTAAATGTCTTCTTCCAAACGGACAATTGATCCTTTAATTAATTTTTAAGCCTAGATTATAAATTAATGTTATTGCATATATTTACAATATTATTGTATGTATATGTTAGAGATCATGGCTTGGTATCATTGTAAATATCTACTTCCAAAATGGCAATTGATCCTGTAATTAATTTTTAAACCTAAATTACTGATTAATGTTATTGCATATATTTACAATATTATTGTATGTATATGCTAGAGATCACGCCTTGGTATTATGGTATAATATCTTCTTCGAAAAGGACAATTGATCCTGTAATTAATTATTAAGTTTAGATTACTGATTAAAGTTATTGCATATATTTACAATATTATTGTATGTATATCCTAGAGTTCATGTCTTGGTATTATGGTAAATATCTTCTTCCAAAAAGGGCAATTGATCCCGTAATTAATTTTTAACCTAGATTACCGATTAATGTTATTGCATATATTTATAATATTATTATATGTATATGTTAGAGATCATGTCTTAGTATTATGGTAAATGTCTTCTTCCAACAAGGATAATTGATCCTGTAATCAATTTTTAACCTAGATTACCGATTAATATTATTACATATATTTATAATATTATTGTATGTATATGTTAGAGATCATGCCTTGGTATTATGGTAAATGTCTTCTTTCAAAAGGGCAATTGATCTTGTAATTAATTTTTAAGCCTAGATTACTGATTAATGTTATTGCATATATTTATAAAATTATTGTATGTGTGTGTTAGAGATCATGCCTTTGTGCCAAGGTAAATGTGTTCTTCCAAATGGGTAATAGTTTTTTTGTTCGAGATTCATCAGGCAAACCCTCTTTGATCTTCGGAGGTAAGGCTGTGGAGAGAGAGATTATATCAACTTCTCCGAGATCCTGTGCCGGAGTGGGAGCCTTGTGTTTATAATTTGGCAAACATTGTTTTTCGGATGATCGATGCTTACATCTCAACGCCTGGCTGCTTCTCTGCAGGCTTATTTGGATTCGAGTGTGATTATGGGCCAAACTGGGCTGTTTCAGCAGGAACATGAGAAGTATGGAAAGATCGAATACATGAGCTGCACCCCAGAAAATGGCTTCTTCCCTGATTTATCTCATGTTTCGCGCACAGACATCATTTTCTTCTGTTCGCCCAATAATCCTACTGGCGCGGCAGCAACCAGGCAGCAGCTGATCCAGTTAGTGCAGTTCGCCAAGAAAAACGGATCAATAATCGTCTATGATTCAGCATATGCAATGTACATGTCGGGTGATCATCCACGGTCCATATTCGAAATTCCTGGAGCCAAAGAGGTAATTTCTACCCTCCTTTTTGTCTCTCTGAAAGTAGATTTCTTTTTATTTTGTTTTGATTAATGATAATTTTTCCTCATTATTCTGCCATTCCCATTGAGTAATTCTATTATTTTCTAAATTTTTGAAATTTTTGAAATTTTCAAAAATTTTGAAATTCGTTCCCTACAACTAAAAGTTGGGTATTTCCATTTAAAAAAATTATAAACTAGTAAAAAATTTCTAAAACATATAGATTATTTGGTCTTATATTTTCAACCTAAAACATGAAATAAAAAATCATACGTGTAGTTAGGGGTGCTAATGATGCGAGTCGATTATGAGTTCAATTGAGCTCAGGTCGAGTTGTTAACATTTCGAGTCAAGTTTACTCGAATCGAGTAAAGTATGAGTAGCTCATGAGTTATCTCGTTTCATTAGCATCCCTAATTATTATATATGCAATAATTAGGGGTGCTAATAATATATATATATATATATATATATATATATATATATATCATGTTTATGTTACTAAATTATTAATATAATTTATAGAATAATATCCTAATTTGTTATATTTTTTCTTTAAATAAAAATTAATTATTTTTAAAATAAATATATTTATAATTAAATAAATACTAAAAATATATGATTGTTTAAGAATAAAAAAATAGAGATATATTATTTATGTCATCCTTTAAAGTATAGATATAAAATTTTATTTATAAAAATATTCGAGTTTCTTGTGAGCTTTTTGAGTTGCTCAACTTGATTCGTTAATATTTTGAGTCGAGCTCGAGCTTGAGTCGAGGTCACACGAGTTGAGTTTTGACTGAGTTGAGTCTGAGTAACTCGCGAGTTGTCTCATTAGTTCCCCAACGCGTGGTTAGATTTTGGGTAATTCACATACGTGATGCATTTATATGTTTAAGCTTGCTTGTATTATGAAGTAAATTATGTGACATATATACTTAACATTAAAAATTACATAGGGGATCACTTCTAATAGTTCTCATAAATACTGGTATAGCAATATTATTATTTGATGTATTATTAAATATCACATATGGAGAGATTATTATGATGATGAAAGATGAGCTAGTCATGCTTGTAGGTTGCAGTGGAGGTATCGTCGTTCAGCAAGTATGCCGGGTTCACTGGGGTTCGACTCGGGTGGACCGTGGTTCCAAAAGAGCTCCTCTTTTCTGATGGCTTTCCCGTTGCCAAGGACTTCAACCGTGTAGTGTGCACTTGCTTCAATGGCGCCTCCAACATTTCGCAGGCGGGCGGGCTTGCCTGCCTCTCGCCACGAGGCATGGAGGTTAGAACTGGAATTTTCATCTACCCCAAATTGTTGAGATAATACTTGATTGACGATCATGCTTTTGTGTACATGCTTACAGGCAATGCGGGAGACAGTCGGGTTCTACAAGGAAAATGCCGATATTTTAGTGAACACATTCGACACGCTCGGCCTGAAGGTGTATGGGGGGGAGAATGCGCCCTATGTGTGGGTCCACTTTCCTGGCCGGAGCTCATGGGACGTGTTCAGCGAGATCCTCGAGAAGACTCACGTCGTGACCACACCTGGGTGTGGGTTCGGACCCTGTGGTGATGGGTTCATCAGGGTCAGTTCCTTTGGCCACAGGGCTCGTATTCTAGAAGCCTGCACGAGATTCAAGCTCATGGATCATGTTTGGTGAGGTCCCCATCTCAGTTTGGACCCCTTTGGTCATGGTTTCCCCAGGGTCTGTTCCTTTAGCCACACAGGGTTTGTGTCTATCTGCTGCTGCTGTTGCTGCAGCAGCAGCATTATTTACAAAAATCTGCACCTAACTTAAGTGATTTTTGGTGTTATTTGCTTTCATGAGAAGAAAAAATGAATATGTTCATTTGATCGTGCCAATAGTAGTACAAATAGTCGTGGCTAGGTTCTAGCTAGCCTCTGGCTTTGAGATCAGCAAGTCACCTTGAAAGGTCGTGTCTTCTTCAAGCTTGACCAGTGATTTAATGATGGGCATTGCAAAGGCGTGGCCTTCAGACCGTGTGGTGATGGGTTCATCAGGGTCAGTTAATTTGACCACAGGGCTCGTATTCTAGAAGCTTGCACGAGATTCAAGCTCATGGGCCATGTTCAGCAAGTTGCTTTAGAAACATAAGGTTGGTGTTCTATCTGCTGCTGCTGCTGCTGCTGCTGCTGCATTAGTTACACTTTAGTACCTAATTTCAGTGATTTTTGGTGTTATTTGCTTTCATGAAAATGTTCATGTAATTGCATCAATAGTAGTACACTTAGTTGTGTGGCGAGGTGCTAGCTAGCCTCTGGCTTTGAGCTCAGCAAGTCGCCTTGACAGGTCATCATCTTCTTCAAGCTTGACCTGCGATTTGATGGTGGGCATGGCGACAGCGTGGCCAGCTGGATGGGGCAGTCCTACGGAAACCTGTAGGCCATAGTCGTCTGCCACCTGCTGCATCAAGCAGTTGACGTCGCCTTCGGGGGTGGAGAGCGAGGTGGATCCTGCCATGGAATTCTCCATGAACTCTGCCTGCACCTCCATGTTCACGAACTGCTTCTCGAAGCCATCCATCGTCTCTGACATCTTCTGCAAATTTCCTGCAATACTTGATTAGCACTGTTTATGTTAATTCGTTTTCTTCAATTCCCGGCTCATCTCATCGAAAACACAATTATGTGGGTTGTTAAAACTTAAAAAGTGCAACTTTGATCATTCAAAACAAAAAAGATTAATTATAACTCACTCTCAAGATTTATCACTATAAACAAAAATTATTATCATGACACTAAGAGCATCTTCAACCCATTCTCTATTTTTCACTCTTAACTATTTTAGCTAGCCAAACACAAAAAATTCCTCTCAAACTTACTTTCTAGTACACTCTGTATTTCCTAGTTTAATCAAATTGCTCAACAAATGTAGAGACCCAATTGAGCTCTCTAAATTTTCTCTCTCCTTTTTTTATCTTTATCTTTCTCTATATACACGTTTGACTTTATAAAAAATATTGAAAATTAGGTATAAAATAGAGAGTGTGGTTGGAATGTATTCTGAAAAATTACTAGCTAAAATAATAAATTTAATATTTAAATATATTTTGAATAACTATTTTGTTGAGTGTAATTCGAGATGATCTAAGACATTAATTCTTTTTTCATGTAATATTATGATAAGAGTTGCTAATATCAAAAAAAAAAAAAAAAAATCTGATGAGCATTCTTATTATTGTTCAAAAACTTTTATTTTAGAGAAAAAATGAAACATTTGGATTAGGGTTTAAAAAAAAAAAAGAAAAAAAAATACTAGCATGGATAAAACTTTTCTTTTCTTAAGTAAAATGTGAAAGATTCTAGAGAATTAAAATGTCTAAAAACTTCCACCTTCCAAGATTCTAGACATATCCATTGACATGTTTAAGAGAGGAGGCAACCTTATTTGCAAGCTACAAAATTATGACATTTTTTCTTTGAATTGTAATTTTCTTTTCTTCCTAGTGTTCTTTTGAGTTCTATTTGCTGCTAACGGTTAGTAAGGGCCAAGTATAACTAGCAAGGCGGGCAAGAGGCTGCCCCAACAGCATCAGAAGAGTGAGTTGTCTAAGTGTCATGAAGAGAATAAATATTTCAAGAAAAACTCTTTTTTTACTCCCAACTTTCTAAGTTAAATAATATTCCATTATTAATTATTATACAAAAATAAAAATAATAAATTGATAAAAATTAAATTTTATTAAAATTACAGACACTTTTGATTTAAATAATAATAATCTAATCAAAAAATTTGAAACCAAGACGAGTTTGGCTCATGTTCATATGTTAACTTATGCACCTAAAAAATAATCTTAATAATTAATCTTTTTTAATTTGACCTCAATTTAACATAATTAGAATAAAAATACAAAAGGAATAAAATAAAAATCCATATTACATAAATATTATAAAACAATTATAATTACACAATTAGTTGTAGAACTGAGCACATTATGACACACAATGAACAATACATTAGGCCCTAGACAAACCCAATTTAAAATAGAAGTTAAAATTTGATAATAATTCAAATAGCAATGTCACAAAAAAATAAATTTGTATAAACTATCATATAGAACCTCTTAATTAAGATTTTTCATATTAAATATATGTATCATATAGTAAATTAATAATATAAGTCGACTTAAAAATAATTTCTATTTCACTAGAATAAATTTAAAATATATTAATATATATATGATACTTATTAAATTACAAAAAAAAATTATAATATACGTAGGTCGGTAAATGTTTTAAAAAAAATTTACTGACAAAATTTAACATATCTATGATAGTTATCAGCATGTTATATCAGATTTCATTAATAATAAGACTGATAAAATAACAATTGATAAATCATATTAATACAAAAGATTATTATTTTTAAAATTCATAAATTTTTTACAAAATGACAAAATTTGGTTAAATAGTACACACTCTCACATACTACATTTTACTTAGGTGCATATATAATATAAATAATATGCTCAACCAATATAGAAAATATCTAAATTTTAAAAATATTGATAATTGGAATGGAAAAAAAAAATTATTTAAAATAGTTGGTGACTATTCTATATCTTTAATACTTAGATGTTCGTATGAATTATATAATTAAAGTCAATTGAATTAAAAATATTATAAAATACATATATAATTGCATTAATTGACTACAAGAAATAAAAAATAAAATGTATGAATAATTTTAAAAATTATTTATATATTATGAAAATAAATACGATAATAAATACGATAATTTTTTTTTTCATTTATTTAAAAGAATAAATGATGAGATGATCCATTGAATAGGTATGAGCCATCAAAATATTTAAGTATTGATTACAACTTTATTTTATCACGTAAAAATATAAAAATTTTAACATCTTAAATTAGCAGAAATTATATGAATATATATTTCTCAAATAATATTAGCACTAAAAAATAAATCAAATAATAAAATAAAAACTTAGAACAGTGAAAATCAAAACTAAATAAAATAATGTCACAATCATTATGCAGCAGTCAACATCATAAAAATTACCACCATCACATTTTTATTTTCATTTCTAAAAATTGTCAATTTAGATTTTGAGTGTTTACTTTTTTTAATATATTCTAGTTTAAATTATAGTTTAAAATTAAATAATTTTTTTTAATATTATTTAGATTTTTTTAAATTTCAATATTGTGTGTGTGTGGTAGCTTGAACCATGCCATCTTGTTCATCACCCAGGCTAGCCTATGACAATTTTGAATTGCATCCAAGTTACATGTTAGGCATGTGCTAGGCCAGGCACGAATCATATAGACAATGTGGTCAATGTCAAATTTCATAACTAGAACTACCCACCCCTGCATGAAATAACACAACAAATTAGCTTAGCCAGATCTACTAGAGGTACCTTTATTATTTTTTCTTCTATACGACTCAGTTCAAACTTCTGGGTCAGAGTCCAAAGACTCAGAAACTAATACTAATAATTAAGCTCTGACTTTTCTTTTATTGAGTCTAGCGAATCTATTGTTGGTGTACTCAACCATATCAATGTACAAACCACATAATCTTACAACTTCAAAGTCATATATATTCCTTTGGCACAAATTCTCTATATACATGAGTTTTATTATAAATTATTTTCAGTCAATTATCTTATTAAACAACCAAAAAAAAAAACATCATTTTTTATCTTTGTGATACTTTTCTAGATAACTAGAGGCCTAAGCAGATGACTTCCTAAAAAGAATTCTGAGGGCTCGGGGGAACCCAAGCAATCAAGCTTCAATTTTAAAGAAGATACTTTGAGAAGCTCTGAATGAAAATACTGAACCACTCCACTCTTTCTAATCCAAATTCATTAATGTAACAGTCAATTAAAACTATATGAAAAAGACATTATAAAGAAAAGAAGAGTAGAGAAGTTACTTATCAATCATACTAACAATTATGATCCAGTAGTTACTATTATTTAAGATATAAAAGAGAGATTACACAACTTAGTATGCAAGAATTCATGAGCTTGTGAAGTTATTTGAGCAAAAATTTTTATAACATGAAGGAAACTCTAATTGAAATTGTCTTTCAATCAAGGGCAATGATAAATTCATCAGTTACTACAACTCATGGTAGCTACTGAAGAAGTACAAGAAATTCAAATCCAAGAAGACAAAAAAAATAGAGATAAGAGCAATGCCTTTAAAAACACTCTAATAAACAATGAGAGCTTTTCTCCTTACTCATGTAACATATGTAAGAAGAACTATCACTAAACTAATATATGGCTTATGTACAATGCTTATTTAAACTGCATATCTGAAAACATGAGTTTATTTATGAATTTATAATCATCTATAAATTTACTAGTAAAGATAATATATAATAACCTAGTTTTATTAAATAAGAGAGAGAGAGAGAGAGTCAAAATAACTATTTTAAATAAAAAAAAATATTGAAGATGTGCTCCTTATCTCTGCTCTGAATCAAGACTTAATAAGTATAAGGAAATTGATCCAAAACGAATACATGATCATCTTGAAGGAAATCAATATCATAAATAAGGAAATATTGACCCTTCTCATAAGGGAGCTGGCTGGTGAAGACTCTCAGGCTATGTTGCACGGACACGGGGATACGACACGGCAAGATACGGGGACACGGCAAATTCTAAAAAACTAGGATACGGATACGGCTAGGATACGTCATGATAAAAAAAATAAAATAAAAAATAAAAATTATTAATTATAAATATTAGGTATTTTAAAATAATTAAATATACTGTATTTTAAAATAATTTAAAATTTTGTATTTTAAAATAATGTAAACAAAATGTTAGGTATTTTCCTTCCCCCCCTTCCCCCCTTCCGAAACCCCCTCTCGCCCCCCCTTCCGAAACCCACTCCCGCCCGCCCCCCCTTCCGAAACCCATTCCCGCCCGCCCCCCCTTCCGAAACCCACTCCCGCCCGCCCCCCCTCCCGAAACCCCCTCCAGAAACCCCCTCCCGCCCCCCCTCCCGAAATGCATTTTTGGATACAGATTCCAAAAAACGACGCGTTTTTGGAATCTGTTTCCAAAAATGCGTCGGATACGTCTCCAAACAACGCGTCGGATACGTCTCCGACGCGTATCCGATACGCCACGTGGCGTATCCCATACGGATTTGTGTCCGATACGCCACGTTGCGTATCGGACACGTATCCGACGCGTGTCCGACCCGTGTCCACGTGTCCACGTGTCGGACACGTGGACACGGCAGCTCCTAGGCGTATCCGTGCAACACAGCTCTCAGGCAATGACCGGGAGGTCACGAGTTCAAGTCTCACTAGGGGGGGGTACTGGGGAATTCTTACCTGCTCGGTTCTCCGGGGGCCCAAGGGGATGTAGGGGCCCACGTAAGTGGGCTCTAAACCTCTTGGTTATCCAAAAAAAAAAAATCATATTCAATATCAATCCCATAAGCATACTCTGAGAGATTGAAATAACTCATAATAAAAAAATTTCTCTTAATATTATTCATAATTTTGACATTGTACTAACAATGCAAACATTATGACTTTCTAACCTCTAAAGTTTGGAATAACAATTCTTTTCCCAAGGATATTACTTGGAGATAATGCCTACTTAGCTTTGTCCACTTAGATATTTGTGGACTAATGTCAACTTGTTCACTTACAATGATAAAGAAAATGATCATTTATATTTTATTTAAAAATATAAAAAGTGATAAAAAATGATTCTCCCTCTAAAAAATTCACTAATTACTATGCCAGTAAGGCATAAATAGTAAACAAATTATCTCTTACACACCACAATAAAATGATATAATTAAAAGAAAAATAAAATTGTGATGACAAAGGCAATACTAAATAAAAAAAAATATCTCCAAACATGTTTGGATAGAAATGATCAATATTGCTACAATAGATATTCTATTTCTACCCTAAACTGAGAAAAAATCACCATTGAATCACTTAAGAGTATTTGACAACCTCGGCTACTCTCAAATACCTATACAAAATAGGAAAAAAAAAACTAAATTGTACCAATCAAAGAACTATCCTAGTAAGATTCAATCTAAACTCACAAAGTTACAAACTATGTATCTTAGATGATGATACATTTCACATCATAGAAATGTATTGGTTGATAAAGATATTGATTGAAACCAAGAGAAGTAACCCTTATAATCTCTATCTGAGTTGAAAGAAATCAAATTAAAAATATGGTAGAAAAAATGAACTCTTATCTTTATATACCTTACAAATTAGTAATTGAACCCTTTTAGTTTGATTCCACATCCTATTATTCTTTTGAAACTCTCTACCCATTTTCACTTTCTATAGCAGTCAAATATAAATTAATAATAAGATGCATTTAAACCATCACTGATACACTGAATCTCATAATAACTCCAAAACTAAATGTGTCTGATCACGATCACCATTTAGACAATTGACCAGTGTGAGTAAACATCTACCCTATGACTAGTAAGAGGGGGTCGATGGGAGGGTAAAAAAAATTTTAAATATAAATTAATTGACATAAATGGACAATGTAATAAAAAACAAACATGGACTCAAGTGAAAAACAAAAATATTAGCACATGTAAGGCCATTGCCCACTACATCACTTTTTATTTATTTTATAAAGTTTGTTTTTCTTTTGTATAAAAGGTTGCACAATTGAAAGATGTGTGTCGAAGAACATTTCTGTTCAAGCATACTATTTTCTTTTGAGAAATCTCTCTCATTCTTCATCTTCTTGATCTCATTTCTCTGCAATAACTCTTCCAACCTATGAAGGGCTTGATGTTTGAATATATTATTTGTATGATTCTTAAGTTATTATCAACAAACTTATATTAGATGAATTAAGTATAATCAACTCCAATAATACCTGAGATGTTATTTTCAGAACATTCAAATAAACTATTTATTTGAATAAAAACTTGACATGAAAAAAAAATACATCAATTTAGGACATAATTAGTATAAAGGGGACTTATACAAACTTATATAAGATAAATTATTAGAATAATATTTCTCTTATATCCAAGATTATCGCTATCAAATTATTATTTTTTATTAATTTTTCTCAAGTAAATTATTTATTAGTTTACTATAAGAAATATATTATTTCATAATGATCTTGAGGAAAAATATATATGTAGTAATTATCAAAATTTACTATTTCATAAAAGACGTATAATTTATAGATTATGAAAAATATTACATGACTTAAAATAATCTATTAAAACATGATTCTCCTATTTTTCTTAAGTAGCTATCACTTTTTTAATCTTTGGACATATGATCAAGCGAATAATATATAATATTAATAATATATGTTGATAATATTCTTATTATCATTGGTAAAAATTTATAATAAAAAATTAATAATACATTTTATTAATTTATAATAAAAATTTCTAATAAAAATTAATAATAATATATGTTAATAATATATGTTGATAATATTCTTATTATCACTGGTTAACATTAAATATATTTTAACTAAAATTAAATTTCTAATAAAAAATTAATAATATCTCAAATACTTTGTAGGTATTGAGATTTGAGATTATATATCAGAAAGTATAATTCTCATTGCCAAAGAATTTATGCTCTAGAAATTTTATTTCAATCTTCGCATTTTGAGATGTGCACGATTCAATTCACCACTTATTTCTAGTGTAAACTTGTTCACGTATATAATACTTGAATTGATTAGTCTAGATACATAAAAATCATAAAAAATTAATTATCTAATAATGAGTATACTAAATATTAATTATATTATTAATATGATCAATTATTTCTTATATTTTCTCGGATAAATTCATATGAATGTATTTTATTAAATTTTTAGATATACAATGAGATCTTTAGGAATATAAAATTTATATTGTAGACCATAATCATAACCAAGAAAGGTTTACATAGATTCTAACTACACTCCTACAATCATAGAGATAATAAATATCATCATATTTTTATATTTTAATTTTAAATAATTTTGTCTCCTAAAAAGTAAACATACTATTAACATTAAATTTCCTAACCTAGCCAGAATTATAATTGGCCCAAGAGCAAACTCAAGATGGGTTACTCGAATTGGCAATACCAGATGTGGGTATGATTGCAGAAACTATCATGAATAAGAAAATCACAAAAAAAAAAAAATTATTTCATAATCATCAGACTTGATAATATAAATATTATTAACAAACTTTATCAATTATTTATATTTTTATATTATTATTTGCATTTATTAATATATATTGAAAAACTCTACCATGAAAGCCTCGAGGTTCCCTTCATTTAAGTTCTAACTTAAAGAGTGTTAATTCATGTTTTAACTTTATGTTTAACTTGAGCTTGAGATTAACGTTTTAACATGAGTTTTAACTTGAAGTTCAATCTAATGTTGATATTAACTCCTGTTTTAGCTTAAGTTCTAACTTAAAGTTCTTTAGTTTTAATTTAAAACTTTAGCTTGAGTCTCGATTGAGTCTTAAATTTAACTTAAGTTTGAACTCTATGTCTTAGCTTAGGTTCTAACTTACGAGGCCGTGACTGTCTCAGAGTATTCCAATTTTGTCTTCTGAACATCATGAATCATTTGATCACATTTTTAAATCTTTTCCTAGTTTTGTTTTACAAGATGCACCTAAAAAACCAATCAAAGACAACACGATTTTCTAAACCAGCCAAAAACATTAAATTAAGACTTACCAGTACTGAGAGAAGATTCAAGGGATTTAACAATAGTCGTCATGGATTTATTGATGGAGTTCATCTTAGCTTGCGTATCGAGCCTCGCCACGACCGCATCCAACCTGGATGAAAGCCTCAGGTAGTTCATATGCTCTGTACTCTTTCGGATGGCATTCTCTGCGTAGATCCGAGCTCCATCCATGTTTCCTTTCTCCATGGCCTTCTTTATCTTAAATTTCTCCGCCTTCTCTTCCTTCTCGCACTTACGTGCCTGGATTTGAAGTGTTTTCGAAGTCATCTTGAGCTCCATTATCTGATCGATCAGTTTGTCGCCTCTCATCGCGATCTGGAAATTTTGCCCGAGCCTCAAAAAAAAAAAAAGATGGATTCTCTGTTTGAACGAAGAAAAACAAAGCGGAGGACGAGTGGCAAAAAAAAAATAAAAGGAAGCCAGCAAATTATTAATAAAACAAATTTAAATGAAATTGATTAATTTATAATAATTACAAAATAATTGTCAAACAAAAATACAATAATCATTTTAGAATTACTATTATAAATAATAAGATAAAATATGGCATCTAATTTATTAATCAAGAAGGGTGAGACATTAGGAAAAATAAAAGGAATTATAAATAAAAATTTAATCACTAAAAAAATAAAGAGCGACATAATTTTTAACATAATAAATTAAAAAATTAATATTCATGCATATATAATATAATCAATCCCAAATAGTTAAGATAATGATCAGTTGTTGGTAATGTTGGCAACATGTCCAGTTAACAATTATTTAAATTTAATTTACCATTAAATTAAATTTATTAGTCTAAGATAAACAATTAGAATTTTAATTAATATTCCAAACTCATATGATAAGAATAAAAATATTATTTTTAAAATTTTAATGGCAAATTAAATTTTATATGTATATATATATATATATATATATATATATATATATATATATTTATTATTATTTATTAATTTAAATAACAATCTATATGTTATTCTCATGGCATAAATTATAATAATTCTTATTTAGAATAATACTCAATTAATGATAATTTAAGACTTATAATTTAAAAACTTAGAAACTAGGTGTTTGAGTAGCCTCTGTTTAATGTGCTCTCTTAGATTAGAGAACATGATGGTTTATTAAGGTCATGTTTGATAAACTATTGAAAATTCTAAAACCATGAAAAATTAAAATTTTTAATGATTTTAATTTTTCAATATGTTTGATAATAAAATTTTAGGGAGTCTTTAATTGAAATTTCTAAATAAAAACCATTGAAAATAATAAATAAGTAGAGGCCTACTTATCGTTGAATACAGAAAATGCTCAACAAAATCTTTTTTTTTAAGTGACCATTTTATCATTTCTTTTTTTTTCTTTCTTTTTCTTTTTCTTTTTCTCATTCATGTTATAGTTTAGTTTGTGAATCTATTTTCTGCTCCTCATTTCTCCACCACCACAAATCATAACCTAATTTCCAATTTTTCTCATAACTCATCATTTGCTAGGTACTTCCATTTTTTTTTTCATTTCTCTTTCAATGGTAGAGATTTGGCCTCATTTTTTTTTGGGTAAAAATGAGTATGGTGATAATTCGGGGATACCTCAAATTAATCATGAATGTCTACTACAAGTAGGAGGAATAGCTGCACAAGCTGATCATATTTTCATGATTAATTTAATAGAGGAAATAGTAAATCAATTAGTTACTCATTAATTTTTATTTTTATATTAAAAATTTGGATAGTTTAAAAAGTTTAGATTCTATTGGTTATTTTTTAAACATATTATGTCTTTTTTGGATATAATTATTTATTTATGGATATGTTTCTAGTTATTTTCTTTTATATTATAATTAATAATTGTAGCAAAAAATAAAATATTATTAGAAACTCTATTTGTTTTTAATAATATGTAATACAATTATAACAATGATAAATATGTAAAATACATAATTTTTAGTATTCATCATTTATAGTTATCAAATAATATATTTAACATTAGTATTCAATTATTAGTAACTTAACAAATAGTTTTACTATACAATTTCAATACTTATAAAATTCAACACTTAATTTTTTCAGTTTATCAAACAAGTCATAAGAGTAGTAAACTTTATTTTTTTAGCTTCATTAGCCACCAAATTGGAATAAGCTATTTTCTAAGTTGAAAATAACTCATTGTCACATTGTTTTTCTTCATTGTAGATTTGAGAATATATAAGGTAATACCTCCATACACACAAGTAATGCACTGCAACTATTACTGTCTTTCTCTTCTCTTTCATTTGCTGTTTTTATTACTATCTTTTTATATTTTCACTTGATCTTCATACAATTGGGAATACTTGTTAATAACATAATGCTTGACTCGCCTATCAAAATGTCATGGCCTCCCTGATAGAAGGTGCCCAACTTGCATATGTACCACATCACATAATACTTCATCAGCATATTTCTCAATTTGTAATGATATCAATACTTGTTTAGTCACCTTTACTCTGCTAATGTTATTTAGACAGTGCAATTTATTTGGCCGTGGGCACTTCATAGTTGCTATCATCATGATCATGGTTGTAATATCTGTATAACTCCAACCATCAAAAATCATGCTAGAGCTTTTCTTGTAATTAATAATTTTCTTTGGATAGCTTCTTCCCCTGAGATATCTTCAAAGGATGGTAGAAATTTTTTATTATCTTTTAATATCATGACCCTCTTGTTTGGACATTAGCCCACAATGTGATATCTTCAAAGGATGGTACTCGAAGCTTTTGACATCATGATTCTGAGTGGTAGAAATTTCAACCTTAATTTGAGAATAATGGCTAGCAAAGCTAGGTTTTACACTTCCTTTTTGATTAGTTATGAGTATCTTATCTACTTTTCTTATATAATTTGGCTTTCTAGATGATTGTCCCGAGTTGTGGTTAAACTATGGGTTCCCTTTGTCTTCAGCTACTATTTGATTTTGATTGTTATATGCACTGTATCTTTCATTTTTCACATAGTGATGCAACTCTGCCATGTCTGTAATCTATTGATTTAGTCCTGCTAGAAATTAAGCTATGATAGTCTCTTGATTTCCCTCAATATTAGCTCATACCATAATCATTTTCATTTATTTATGATAATCATTCACTCTTCTATTCCCCTGTGTCAAGTGTTATAGTTTCTTATATAAGTCTTGATAATGATGCCTTAGGACAAACTTGTTTCTCATCACCAATTTTATCTCCCATTTCTCTATTAGATGTTCCCCATTTTATCATATACTACTCAAAATTTGATCCCATCAAATAATAGCATAATCGATGAATTTAATTGATACTAGTTTTACTTTCGTTATATTATAATATTCATGACAATCAAAAACTAATTCTATATTTTTTACTCATTTAAGATATATTTCTAGATCATCTTTATCTTGGAATGGTGTAATTCTCATCTTGATACTGCAAAGGCTATTATCTTCATGCTTCCTATACTCTCTAACGTACTCACATCTCCCATTATTGATTCTAGGTGCCCATACATGTTCTTCTTCATCATCTCTCTCATGGCTCTCATTGTAATTATTCGTATATTCTCTAGGATGGAAATTTTTCTATCCTTCTTGGAGTATTATGCGACTGCTCTAAATGACTATTCTCCACATGATCAAATCATTCTTGGATATATTCTAATTTCTATGTCATAGTACATTTTATTTAACTCATTATAGCTCTCATAGATAATTTTGGATCATTAACTTATGGAGAACTCTTATCTGTATGATTATGTATTCTTTCAAAAAAAAATGTATGATCATAACACTCAACACTCGATAAAGCTCTTTTGGCTCTTATCAAACTTACACGAATAAGAGTTGAGATTTGAGTAGTATTTTCTAAAAACTTATTAGAATTTGTGAAGTAAATGAAATGATAACAATATGAATAATAAAAGAGACTTGCAACAAACAGTATACTTTATTAATTTTGTGTTTTCTCTTTTTTTTTTGTACTTTTTCTTTTGTATGTTATTTTTTTTTCATTTTATTTTATTTTTTGATTTTTCTTTTTTTTTTGTTTTGTTTTCTTTACTTTTTTTTTTTGTAGAAAAAGAACTAGACTAAGAGTTTAATTAGGTTGAGACTTAATTCTAGAAGGAAATTTAAGAAGGAACAAACAAATATCCAAAGATTAAAAAAAAGTAAAAGTAGATATAAGACTATAGTTGAGTATTATAGTGATCGAGGAGATAACAAAATACAAAATTAAGAATCTAATTAAAAGGAAATAAACAAATATCCAAATAATATGAATCTCACTAAAAGGAATGAGACTAGTGATCAAATATAGTGACCAATATTGTTCAATAGTTAAATCTAAACAAAAAATACATTGACTCATTGCTTATACACTGACTCATTGTCATAATCAATTATGAATGATTGATTGATAAGTCAATGATGAGTACCACATGATATCTTAAAATCCAAAAAATTTTCAAAGAACCAAAGAGCACATGTTCACTATAAAAAAAGTCTTTTATTTTATTAATTAAAATGATATATATATATATATATATATATATATATGGAGTATTTGATACATCCCCTCAAGATAGGTTATAATACAATCCTCAATAATTACAATTATATAATAAAATAAAAAAAATGAAAAGAAAAAAAGTAAAATCATAAACAATGATTATGTCTCATGTTTTTATTAAGTCACTCTATAATTAATTAGATAACTTCTCCCTTATCTTAGTAACTTCCATAATTTTCTAAGGCCTTAATGACATTTATTTAGCCCATCTTATTTTGTGAGTATGATCATTTCATACAACTTTCAACCCATATTTGCTAAATAGGTCCACTAGGATCTACAACATTATCTAGGTTTTGATCTAGCATAGATTCTAAATCTACATCAATTTCTAATCTAATGTGTTCCTTTTCTTCAACATGTTTGTTTTTTTTATCCTAACTAATTCATCCTATATTATTATTTGGCCTCATATATGAGCTTTAAGGCACCATAGTCAAAGTAGATAAAGCTTCTATCATAGTAGTATGAATATGATATCTAGTAAAAACACTGTAGGGCACATTTTTGACATTCCTAGTGATCAAAATCATGTCCTATATGGTTGGGAAGTCTCTCCTTTTCCAATCAAACTATCACACTGTTACTCTCTTTAACATGTTTGTTAATTAGATGATAGTTTGAAAAACATCACAAAATCAATAATGATCTCAACTTGATAACCTTAATTGGTGGCTCCCACTTAGTAATGATTAATGTTTTATGTTTTTCATGGTATCAAGATCACTTGTGTTAATTGTATTATAACTATTTTTATACAAGAAGCCAAATTTTATTATTTTTTTATTGGTTGATTGTGTTTATTTTGTTATTTTAATGAATGAATTTATAATGGGATGAGATTATATAGATATGCATGTGCCCTTTATTCTACATAGTATATGATTTGATAAATATAATTTGACTTGTGCATGAAAATTAAATCATCAATTTTTGTAGAATATAAGTTTATTGTTTATAATCTATATGGAGTTGAATACTCTATTGGCAATGTTTTAACATATGATTTCAATAGTTCTATACTGACTATGGGGAATGATAAAATTTCAACTTCTTATGTTGATACACTTATGTGTATTGAATGAGATCACTACGATATAATTATTTTATACTGACATATAAAATAAAAATATATTATCGTTATTATAAATATTATTACTCTTAATTTTGAAATAAATAATAAAAAAGTGTACTTATTAATAATTATTTTGATTCATAAAAAGTGTGATCTATAAATAGATTAATAAACTTGGTGAGTTGGATAACTTTATCAATTGTATGATAAATATTAATTATTGATAGAATTGTTGTTCTATAAAATGGATTGCTGATACTTTGTTGAGGGTGGCTATAAGTTTTGATATTGCCAGAACTTACACGTGAATTTTGATTATGCATATTAAATAAGTTAAGCAGAAATTCTTGATAAAATAATAAAAAATATTGATTGAATTAAATTATCAATAAATCATTCAATTGATGAGTATCTGTAATCTTAGCAAAATGAGTTTAATAAGTATTAAATAATAACAAGTTTAAATTATTTTGCAATTGTAAATGGTATAATAAAATTTATATTGAAAGTCATAAATCTTTTTAAAGTCAGGGTCCATTCCTTTGCCTAATCTAGTGTCATAAGTAACTTTTATATTATAATTAAAGATTTTATTTATTTATTTAGAGTATATGTTTGCATAAAATACGAGTGTTTAATTTGATTAAAATCATATTAATTTATTTTATTAGTTGATTTGAATTAAAATCAAATTAATTATTTGATTATATATATAATAAATAAAAATAATCTTTAGAATAATTAAAGTATACAAAATAAAACAGAAATGTCTATCACTTTTTAAAAGTGATGCGACATGTTCATTTAATTTTTTCTTTCATTCAAGATGTATGGAAAAAGAGAGAATAATAAGCCACACTGCCTTCATCTTCTTACTTGGAAGATTGAAGCAGGAGATATGGGAAAAGATTTTGGATATATAGAGAGCACACGAAAAAAATGTATGTAGTCAATGATCCTACGTTAATCTTTTTCCCATAACAAAAAAATGCAAAATGATTTATAATCATACACAATATCTCAATAAAGGGATTTTAATTATTAACAGATTGACCCACAACTTTTTCTAAGGGTTGGTTATAGACTATGATATCATTCAAATATATGATAACTAAAGTAATCTAGAAAAAAATTAAGTAGCTTATCCATAAGGGTGTAAAATATTGATGGTGGTTTATGAGTCCAAAAGACATTACCAAAAATATATGCCCCCTTTCCCTACTAATCTTTTTGATATCGATGGAAATTAACAAAATTGAAACAAATCTAGTGGTCCTTTTCTTCGTGTCCTCTATCTTTATGACAATCACTAGGAGTTTTTCCTGACTTGGACAAGCATGCATATAGTGTGACCCATTGCACAAAAAAACTTATCAATAACTCATTTTTATCTTTTTTTATTACCATTGATCTACTGATCACATTTAATTTTGCTTTTGTTTATAAAGGATATGGGCCTATATTGCTTCTTTAGCCCCATCAAGATGTTTGCTACTTATATAGCCTGGGTGAGATATAGAACAAATTTTATAATTTTTACTCAGCCCAAAGCTAAAGGTCATCAATGAAATATAAAAATGCCTCATTTTCTCTTAAGTTAGACATAGAGCATGAGTTTTGAGAATTCCCACTCACATTCTTATTTTCTCCTATTACATTAGCCTTCGTAACATGACTCTTATATAATCATATGCATATTCTAACTAAAATTATAGATTTAATTGACTTACAAACTCTTTTGAGGTGTTAATGGCATTACTCTTTTATCTCACATCATTATATCTTTAATGCCACAAAATGAGTGATAGATCAGCACAGCATATAGAAGCAGTACTGATCTTAATTGTATTCATTTTGATGTTCATTTCTAAAGGATACAATTTAATCCCTCGAAGAATGCTCGTGGCATCTTTTTCCATTCTATGCCCTTAAATTCTTTTGGGTTTGATAATATCTATTGGATGTGTAAGTGTTACTACAACAAGCACGGCACATTTTATTGCTCTTTACTTTTTTATCTCTTATTGCATAGATGATATCATTACTTTTAAGGCCATATTTGTTTTTTTTTTTGGTAAGCATGCCCACAATAGCAAAGAGAACAGCTTATATCTTGATATAGAGTTCCTCAGAGATTAATCCTTCTATACTATCTTCGACATCCTTAAATCTATTATATATTTCTCTTACAACAATATCATTTCCAGTGAGACAAAATTACATGGACATGATATACATTAAACAAGCATTTCTGCCTTCCTCCTCAACAAGAATACTATGAATTTGTGAGCATGTTTATCAACTTCTAATTGATATTATGTTAATAACATTATCTCTAATACTACATATTATGGAACATTAACTTTAGCACTGTTATGTAGGTTGTTTGCTATGAATGATAGTTCTCTCAAGTTTGAGTTAGGATATTCTTATCTAATACAACATAAACATACAACTCATAAAATAAGAGCCATAAAGTTTAGAGTGAGAAAATATTTTATGCATGACTTTAAAAACTTAAATGATAGACTTCTCTAAATGAGAATATCCTCCTCAAGTATATAGACATCTAAGTGGTCTTAGAGGTGTCAAATGGGTCGAGCATCTCAGACACTACATGAGGCACGACCCAAAATAACTATTATTGGTCGGACATGTCACAATCCAGAGTTGTGCCTGGAATGGGGTCATGCTGGCACATGGTATGGCTCATGCCATGTCGGGTCTGGGTTAGCCATGCCTCGTGTTGGGCTAGGCATGACCCATATGCCTGGCCCATTGGCATAGTCCATAGGCATGGTAACTCATGACTAGGCACGTTGCATGAGTCATAAGTCAAATCATGGACTCATGATTAGGTTTTATTTAAACCTAGCTTTGTCCGTTAGTCGGTGTTGTCTATTACATTTTCACTTAATAGGTGCTGATATAGAAAGTGACAAGTCATGTCTATCACTTTCCATGCAACATTAAAAAAATTTATATTTATTTATAGCTGTATGATTATTACATAGGTAGAAATTTGATAGCTATCATATTTTTTCCCATTTAATTAGAAAAAGTAAAAAAAAAATATTATTTTAATATAAAAATTCCCTATACATATAGAACACAAATTTTATCATCTTCATTAAATTCATTTTCTCTCCTCTTTTATGTTGTGTGCTATATTTTACTATTTGTTCTTGGCATAGGTTAATGCGTTTAGAAAATAGGTGAAAAATGGACTATTATTGTTGATTATTGCTCAAATTAATGTATGCAATTATTATACATATTTATTTTTTTTTTTTATTAATTTGTGTAACATATTACAAGTAAAATTTTTTAAATTATAAAATTATTATATTTTTAAAATTTAGAAATATAAATAAAAAAAACAAATACTGATTATAATGATAATGATCTCAGGTAAGTGTAGTTAATAATAATAAACCAGCCGAAGGATCCAAGGTGGAAACTAATTTCTCTCCAATTATATTGATTTATTTGTCTAAAAAATCTAAAACTAGGAAAATTTCAGTAGTATAAATTTATTTTAACATAATAAAAAAATAAAAATTCTAGGAGTATCGAAGAATAATTAACATAATTTATATATTATAAAAAAATATATACATATAAGAGTACGAGTGTCACCTGCCACCTTAATAGACATGTTGATCAATATACTAAAAAATATAGTGTATTTGATATAAGGCAAACCTAACTTAATGATAGAGTTTTTGAAGTTGTATCAACTTCAAATTCATTGATGTCATCCATTTATAGTAATGACTTTTGGATTGAATACACGACCAAATTAATTATGATCATGCGTCTTTCGATTAGATTTTTAGAAGATCTCATGATAGATAGTATTATGAAGATCTGCTTCCAATCTGCTTAGTATAGATTTTTAAAGTTTACTAGTAGGAATGACATAATAGGGTAGAGTGACATCCGTGAATTCTGACAAATAGAGTAATCATGATGATATATTATTCGTATGACTTATTATCCACAATATAGATTTAAAATAAAATTTTAATGAATAAAATTTTATGATTTTCTAAGTGTAAATCTAATAGGAGTTGCGATAAGGGTCCATAACCACTAAAATGGTACCCAAATAACAAAAAAACATGCTTCAATAAATGTGACATTAGAAGTGGCAAAATGCCATCCAAAATCTTGGGGGTGCCATATTTGGCAACTTTGGAGAGATAAATGAGAGGATACAAAATAACGGTTTGATACTGTTCATCTCAACAACTCTCATGACATTAAAGTTTAATTATATTTCTTAAGAAAAAAATATTATATTATTAAAATGCCATCCCATTTCGACACATATCATTGAAACAAAAATATTATTGTCAAAATATTGCAAAATATCATTTGGCACCCCATTTTTAGACATTCAGATTGCCCATAAACCAACATGACTCTGCATGAAAGTGCATGATTGTGGGTCAATTGGGCCATGACCCATTTAAGCTCAAATTGATCTTTTGACTTTGGGACCTAGAATTTTAAATAAACATTTGTCACTTCACACATTAATCGTCATGATCTTATTGAATTTATAAACATTTAACAAAGGAGGGTTCATCTTCATCAAGGATGACATGCTCAACAATGGAAACAAAGTGATCACATAAAAAGTCAAATGTCAGATCCTATGTCATAACGATGAAATTGAAGGCAATTTGGCGATAAGTAAATTTGGGGAAAGCCCCGCTCGGCCATAAGTGAATCAGTCTGCAATCTGCGGATAAAAAAAAGGTTTCTATCCCATTCATTTCTATAATATTGTTGTTTTTTATTCGATGATTCTGTTCATAATCAGTCATCAGACTCTGGTTGAAGTTCGCTTCTGTATGATGATTTATTTGGTTTATCTTGTTCGTAGAAGAAATTTAAAACGAAAATGAAGAATTGGCGAGCAATGCAAATGTGTTTTTACTTGATTAACGAGATGACTGAGTTTTCTGTTTGTTTTGTTCTTCGTAAATTGTTCGGCTGCTTACTTGCATGCGGTCGATTGAAATTGGAATTCTTTTAACCCTAAACCAGGCAGCTATGTAAATCGGAACATGATTTATCGACGAAGTTCGCTCGTAATCTTTTAAAATTTCATGGATTCCACATCATGCTTTTCATTCGATGATCTATAGTTGGCATCTAAGGTCTGATCTTAGGCCATAATCGGATTTGATGAAAAAGATCATATCGTTAATCAACGTTGGTTGGTTTTTGCGGGAGAGGCACGTTAATTTGTGATTCCTTTTCTTTCACAGATTGAATTCTCAATAAAATGGAAGGAAATGAAGGCATCAAGCGGCTGAAGTTGTTGGATCGGGTGGGTTCTGTCATAAGAAAATTCATTGTTCGTGTTCTTGCCATGGGTCCGCTTCCGAATCACATAGCGTTCATAATGGATGGGAATCGGCGGTACGCAGACAAGGAGAAAATGGAGAGCAGAGCTGGTGGCCACCAAGCAGGATTTTCAGCACTCATGCGCATGCTCAACTATTGCTATGAACTAGGAGTGAGGTACGTTACAATTTACGCATTTAGCATTGATAACTTCAAAAGAAAACCCGAAGAAGTACAGAACATAATGGATCTAATGCTAGAAAAAACAGAGGAATTGCTCGGGAAAGAAAGCATTGTGAATCAACTTGGCATCAGGGTGTATTTTGTGGGGAATCTGAAGCTCCTAGCAGAACCTGTACGAGACGCAATGGACAGAGCAATGAGAGCAACGGAAACAAACTCGAAACATACCCTCGTGATCTGTGTTGCTTACACTTCTCGCGACGAGATTGTTCGTGCCGTCGAAGAATCGTGCAAACGCAAATGGGAAGATATTCAAAGATCTAAATCCCACATAGACAACTTCTCGTTTCGGAATGGCGTCCGTGATCACGACGATGACGAAGAACTTGGAGGAATGGAGGTGAATACTGTAGGCAATAAGAACGATTTGATTAGGGTTCGCGAGGGAATCGAAGGGGAGGAGGACTCTACCATACAAGTAGCTGAGATCGAGAAGCACATGTATATGGGAGTAGCTCCAGATCCTGATATCTTAATTCGAAGTTCAGGTGAGACCCGTCTGAGTAATTTCCTTCTTTGGCAAACTAACCATTGCTTGCTGTATTCTCCCCGTGCCCTGTGGCCAGAAATTGGTTTCACTCATCTGGTATGGTCTGTTCTAAACTTCCAGCGCCACCATTTATACTTGGAGAAGAAGAAGGAGATTTAGTAAAGTTTTTTTCTTTTTATCTTGTTGTTTGAACTACCGGACACAATTTATGGACTTGCAAGGCTCATAATGTTATATGTTGATCTGTTCGTTAATTTCATGCATAAACATTGAAATCTGAGAGATCAAATCCAGAAAACATCAGAAGCGAGTTCTAACAGAGAAGATAGCGCGTTGGGAGCAAATTTTCTGGCAAAGAGAAAACACACCGTAGATATCATGCCATTATAACTGCACAGATGTGAGTGTGAGATCTTGTGGAAGAAATGACGCGAGATATCAGCTTGGCTAAACATGGCGGGGTGGGCGCCGCCGCGCGACCAGTCGGTCCAAGTGAGAGTTCGGTTGGCTAACAGATGAGGAACTTGGACGGTGAGCATGGTCGGGAAATAATGCTCGTCCACGTAACAATCACGCCGGCAAAAATCTCGAAACTTGGGGTAGAAAATTGCGTCCTCTATGATCCTCACGGCGAGTCTCCGGTTGACTTCGAACCACTGCGACCCTTTCCGCCATTGCCGGAGCGTCACCACCGGTTGCATTTTCCGGCTGTAGCGCCCTCTTCCATGCGGTCCTCGCTCGTCGAACGAACCCATAAAGCTGTGGACTGACTGCGAGACGTAGTGATACGTCGTGGTGAAGTTGCAGAGAGGAATGCAAGACTCCGATAGCAAGATGAACCACTCATTCGACATGTCTAGCAGTGCGTTCGCTAGCAGTCTTCTCTCTGCATCGCACATGCTCATCATCCCCCATTCTGCAACCTGCAATCAAGTATTGTTCATCCATCACATCTCCAGGACACGTATATATACACGTGCATGAGTATCTAAACAACGGAATTTGAGGTACCTGACTTGGAACCTGTCTCATGTAGAACACGGAAGAAGAAGAGAAATTAGCAACATAAGAAGGTGGAGAATGGATGTAGATTGAAAACAAATCTTCATGGCCATGAAAAAACCTCTCCCAGAGGGGACTCAGTGGCAACGGACCCTTAGTCAAGAACAGAAACGCAATTTTGGGTGTCCTCGGAAAGGGATAGTTCTTCACTCGAGGAACAAAAGAAGCACGCCAGAGCAGCTGAGTGTCGTTCATTCTGTGCAACAAGGTAGAAGAAGGTTTAGCCAAGTTCTGAAGGTCGTCTTCTTCTTCAACACAAGGTAAGACAACCTCCGATTCTGCCACCGATGATGAAGATGAAGAAGAGGAGTAAACAAAAGAAAAAGAAGTGGTTTGCAGTCCTATGAATCTGAACATGAACATGCTGATTATAGAAACTGCAAGGCCTACAGTGAGAAAATATACAAGGCTGTGCGGTAGTTTCATGGGTATTACTCTGTTTGGATTCAACTTAGCTGCGGTTCCACTCTCTCTTCCTTCCTCTAATCCTATGCTAACACATAAACGGCACGATTTTGAGACAATCTTAACTGGAAAGAACATCTTATGGATGCTGTTATTGCTCGAGAACTAATAAATTTGCCAAAAGATTATCCATGGTTATGGCGGAGGATCGTTACAATGAAATAATGTAAGATTTGAATGGCTTCCAGATTTTGCAGAAACGTTTGCAGAACGACAGTCAGATCAGTTTTTACTTTAAATAGATGAGAGAGAGAGAGAGACACACACACACACATAGAGAGAGAGAGAGAGAGGATAAAATGAGAGTTAGGGGTATTCATGAGTCATGTTTGTTTGTATTTTGGAGCTTTGAAATTGCTGTATTCTTGAACATAGTGACGACCCATATTATATATGTATGTATATGTATGTATATGCATGTATATGCATGTATATGTATATGTATGTATATGCATGTATATGTATATGTATATGTGTATGTATATGGATGTATATGTATATGTGTGTATGTATGTATATGTATATGTGTATATGTATGTATATGTATATGTGTATACGTATGTATATGTGTGTGTACATATATATATGTATGTATGTATGTATGCATGTTGTATGTGTGTGTAATTTGACATAAACATAAACTATGTATATGTATATGTGTATATGTATCAATGACAAACATAAATTATGTATATGTATGTGTATATATGTATGTGTATGTATATGTGTATGTATATGTGTGAGTGTGTGTGTGTATAAAATTTTACTTTGAAGTGAGAGATTGAACCCTACTAGTTACTCTATTGATTTTGATGGGATGGGGTTGTCGTAAATAGGGGTGGGATTCCACATGGTGATAAAAAATATAAATATATGATTGTAAAATATGTTAAAGGAAGCTTTTTTTTTGTGTATGTTTATTAGCTAATTTGTGTCATTAATGTTTTAGTAGTGCATTAATAGAGACATGAAAATTAATTTTAACTTCCAATGAAAAAAATTGCTTTGAAAATGATGTGTGTGTGACATGTTGGAAATAAATAAAATTTGGTAGATAATCAAATACAATAAATGCAAATTAATGAAAATATGTGTGTGTGTGTGTGTGTGTGTTTACACACACATATATTTGTATATGTGTGCTTACACATACAAATATGGTAAGAGTACCTTCTTTTCTATGATGGGGCATTTAATTGCTTATTTATGTCATTAATTGTCAAATAGCATATTAATAGAAAGATAAAAAATAAGTGAGATTTTCAAAAAAAAAAAAATTTGTTGTGAGAAAATGAATTATGCGATTGTCACATATTGGAAATAGGTAAAATTAGGTAGACATTGAAATAACATAAATGCAAAAAAATAAATGAAATTCATTTGAAATTATTGTTTAGTTCTTCTTCTTCTTATTGTTCATGTTCTTCTTCAATTTTTGAATTTTTATTTTAATTTTTTAGAATATTCTTGATATTATATGTAATTTATATAATTCAAAGGAATCATAGAATAAAAAAAAGATTGTGAGTATATTTAAATTAATTGAATAAAGATAAAATATTTAATTTATCATTTTAATAATTAATTTTAAAATAAGAAAAAATTGTCAATTTAGATTTGAAGTGTACATATACATAATTTATATTTTATCTTTGATACATATACATATATACATATACATATACATATACATATACATAATTTATGTTTGTCTTTGATACATATACATAATTTATGTTTGTCTTTGATACATATACACAATTTATGTTTGTCTTTGATACATATACATAATTTATGTTTGTCTTTGATACATATACATAATTTATGTTTATGTCATTGATACATATACATATACATATACATATACATATACATATACATATACATATACATATACATATACATATACATATACATATACATATACATATACATATACATATACATATACATATACATATACATATACATATACATATACATATACATATACATATACATATACATATACATATACATATACATATACATATACATATACATATACATATACATATACATATACATATACATATACATATACATATACATATACATATACATATACATATACATATACATATACATATACATATACATATACATATACATATACATATACATATACATATACATATACATATACATATACATATACATATACATATACATATACATATACATATACATATACATATACATATACATCTACATCTACATCTACATATACATCTACATCTACATATACATATACATATACATATACATATACATATACATATACATATACATATACATATACATATACATATACATATACATATACATATACATATACATATACATATACATATACATATACATATACATACACATACATATACATATACATATAGATACATATACATATACATACATATACATATACATATAGATACATATACATATACATAAATATACTAAATTTAGATGGTGAGTATATTAAAATTGTTCAATTTTAATAATAAATTTGATATTTTTTATATGTAGAATATATAATTCAAAAGAATCATAAAATAAAAAAGATGCAAACTAAAAAAAATAAAGTCAATTGGGTGAAATTAAGAATAACTTTATGAGCCTTTTGTGATATATTATAGATTTTTAAGTTAAAAGAGTATTATTACAAAAAATAATTATTATTTTTTATAATAATATTATAATATTAAATAATTTATAATTCATAATTTGGATAAATTATGTTTAAGGAACTATAATATTACATAATTTGTAGTAGGAGAAGGGATGATGCCAAGTTAGTGTGAATGGAATGAAAATTTTGAGATAAATATGTATTTCCCACTTAAACACCTCACAAACCTTTTTCTTTGAAAAAACTCAGTATGCTTGTCTATCCATCACCCCCACATCCTTCCTTCCCCGACTCCTCTTTGTTCAACGCCTCTCTCTCTCTCTCTCTCCTACCCTCTCCCTCTAATATGGTATATATCATTATATATTTGTTATTTCCGTGTCTCCCTCCTCTCTCTCTCTCTCTCTCTCTGTGTCTCCCTCTCTCTCTCTCCCTCTTCCTCCCTCTCCCTCCCTCCCTCTCTCCCTCCCTCCTTCCCTCCCTCCACCTTACTCTCTCTCTCTCTCTCTCTCTCTTGCCCCTCTTTTTCTCTCCCTCCCTCCACCCTCACACTCTCTCTTGCCCCTCTCCCTCCCTCCCTCCACCTTCACTCTCTCTCTTGCCCTTCTCTCTCTCTATTGCCCCCCCTCTTTCTTACATCTTTCTATTCCATATATAATAGTGATATATAATGATGTATATATGTATGCTGTAATATATATATATATGGCTTACATATAATACACCAGATGAAAGAGAGTGGTGGGCCTTATGATGCGGCTACAATTTATGTACAAATAGAGAATCATCATCAATATCACCATTCAAATTACTTAGATTTGGATAAAATAGAAAAGTAGAAAAACAAGGATGAATAGACTTAAGCAGACAGGTAAATCTTGATGATCAAGCCTTCAAACAACTCAAACCTCATTGAAAATGGTAATGGTTGATAGAGATTTTGTTTTGAGAAGGAAACACTTTTTCCTCTCAAACATATGTTTGTATGGGGCAAGAGGGAGAATGTGCATTTTAATGGATATTTCTATGAAAGCTTTGAAAAGGCTTCAAAATTTTTTTTATGTTTAATGTTCTAGACCTTTACGCACCATCTTGAGAAGGAAGTTATGGCTTATAATTATTTTATTTTATTTTCTTTTTTTATTGTATTATGAATGAAAAAATCCAACTTATTGGATGTCCCAATCTGACTTGCCTACCATTATTGAGCACCCCATCCCCATGTATGTATTTTCTTATTTGAGTTTCATTAAGTTTTATTAATTTTTTGTTAATATTTTATGATTTTTATGACTTAATTTTTATAGTTAAAAAATTATGATTCTATTAACTCTTAGATTTCACATTCACTTGTGAAATCTAAGAGTTCATGTCAGGGTAGACAAAAAACTTAAGT
The DNA here is from genome assembly GCA_029783825.1 of Sapria himalayana. NCBI lineage: Eukaryota > Viridiplantae > Streptophyta > Magnoliopsida > Malpighiales > Rafflesiaceae > Sapria > Sapria himalayana. The sequence goes on from JAREIK010000385.1 coordinate 4,400,716, forward strand.
TGGGTAGAAAAAAAAATGCTTATCACTAGTTGGAAATTTGTCGACATAATTTACTTGTCTAATAAAGGTGCAAAATTTCGAGATATGAATTTAGTATCAATCAATTTCAATTCTCTCCTAATATACAAACTACTAAATATTCCCCACTGATGGAACAAATAGTTATGAACTTTAAACAAAGCAGCAAGATAATTTAAAGTGAAGCAAGATGAATAGTCAATCAATAATCAATTTAATAAAGGGAAAAACAATATGAAAAGTTCTCAGGTGCCCGTGAAGCCATCATATCCACAATCAACATCTAGATTTGATAAAAAAATAATGAAGAGCTAGCCAAGAAAATGAAAATCTAGAAATTTCACAAGAACATCGGAATTGGATAGCTAGTTCTGCTATGTGATGCGAAATTTCATTTTGTCTGGTTAAGTTTAAATATAGATGGAAAGATCCCTAGTTGATATAGTACATGTTCTTGAATGGTGTGATGGAGATGAATGATGCAATAGCTAGGAAATTAATTTAAACCAAATGGACAATGGTTGAAATTATATTGAGATTAGTTCACACAAGAGAGGAAGGATTGACTATTCCTATGCGATCATCCCTAGCAAACTTGATTCTGAGTTGATATACTTAATTCTTTCTTTACAATAAGTCTATCCTTTATTTTTGTTTATTTCTATAGAAAACAAAAAAAAAAGTAAAAATAGAATAAAAAAGATGATGTAAGATGATAAAAAAATGAGGAGAAAAGATGAAAAAACAAAAAATAAATATTAGAAATGTTTATGGGTGAATTTGTTTTTTGATGAAAAATAACACACATGAAATATGTTATTTTTATTTCTATTAGTAAAACTTAGAAGACATAGAGAAGACTACCACTGGAAGATTGTGACAACTAGTTGCAAAAAAAAAAAAAAGCAATTTTAGTGTTGGATGGTTGGACTAAATGTTTTCCCAACCATTTGCAAAGATAAGCTGCAAGTTCTTGTTATCTAGACATTATATAGGGTTTTGCGGTGTTTTTGCAAGTTGTTGCAAATTTCAAAAGTATTCTAGTGAAATGAAGATGCCTCCAGGAACATTGTTAATAAGTTTTTTTTTTTTGAAAGCAATTTGAAAATGAAGATGCATTTTGGAACTCAGTTATTATGAATTTTTTTGCACGTTCTTGTTAGACGAAGATGTCTTTTAGAGTTTTATCACTAAAGAAATTTTGTAACTAGTTACAAAATGGAGATACTTATTGGAATGGTATCACTGAAGAAATTTCATAAGTAATTATGAGATGGAGTAGCTTTTTAGAACTTCGCTACTAGAGTATTCTTTGCAACCTCTTGCACAACAACATAATTGTGAAAAATAAAAATTAGGGAAAAATATGCTAATGGGTACCAACACCATACTTTATTCTTCGTTTCTTATGTGTTTATATAGCACGTTTGAAGAAAAAGAAAAAAAAAAGAAATGAAAGAAAAAAGAACCAAAATTGAATAATAAAATAGAAAAATGAAAAAAAGGAAAAAATACAAGAAAAGAAAAATAGAAAAAAGAACTTTAGAGTTAGTTTCCTTTTTTTTTTCATTATTTGAGACTAGTAATGTGTAAGTTTAGAAAAGTGATTACTACTTAGAAAGGATGTATTTACGAAAAGATATTTCTTTAACTTAGCTGTTTGTGCTTTTAAATAAAAAGTATGCATATTTAAACTACACACTAAGGGTTTAGAATTCTTATATATATATATATAGTATGTCTTTATGATATTTCTAGCCATTTTGGTAGATTTTAGTTAAGATACCTCATGAGTTAGATTTGGTTAATATTTCCAATGGCAAGTCATCTTATCCTTCATCATCACCACCAAGAGATTCACTGTGAAAATACTATGTTCATGATTCCACAAGATTGGAGAAATAAAAACAGTCAGATTGAAAATAGTGGGCAAGCATGTTCACCTAGGTGACAATAATTGCCACTATAATAATATTCCCACTTGTGAGTATTGTTGTAAAAATGTACCATGCACTGTTGTGTCAAATGCAAATAAAGCAGTACAATTCGAAGAGTAAATCCTTATATATGTTTTAGTACCTTTTATGCTTCCTATAATGTTTAATTTCTCTCAAATTGTATTGCTTTTTTATTAGAGCACGACCTCACATAGGATATGAAAATCCTTATATATTCATTTTACTATTGACATGAGGGGATGTGGATTGGATGATGAATGAATGACTATCACTAATAGGAATCCATTGCAACACTTGCACCAATGACAATTTCAATAAAATTGTTGAAAATTTTATAACCATAAAAAAATGGAGATATTATCCCACGAGGTTATAAAATTTAGTTACTTTTTTTGGAGTGACTTGCTTTCTTATTTATCCTTGCTAGCATAGTATCAATATACTATTGATATCACATATGCATTCTTTCATACAGACAAGGGATATTAAATTCGCCATGCACATCTTTTTATAACTTTCCTATCTCACTTTGAGCAAAAATACCTATGAAGTTGTATACTACAAAAAGCTTTGTATTCATTACTTTTTATAAGATCAATATGTACTATCTTAGAGTATTAAGATTTTCCAATAGTGCCAAAGCATGAAGAAAAGACTAATTATAGAAAAGTATTTGGTATTTCGAGATGACAATACATATCATATATGAGTGAGGCTACTTCATGTAGCGCTAGCTTTGATAGACCTTTAGAGCATATTTATGTATGTCTAAAGGGTTTATAACTAAATCTCATTCATTTAATATTAATTTTATTATGTCATATTCATTTTTCTTTTATAGGGATTAACAATGAATATAATGCGTATTTACTATCCCACGACCATATTTATGGGATTATTTTCTTTGACTTAGTTGCTTCTAAATTATAATAATTCATAACTAACATAATCTACATGTTAAGGGTTATGGATTCTAATATATATATATATATATATATATATATATATATATATTTACTAGTTTATGATATTTCTGGTATATTTTAGCTTTTGATTTTGGCTTAGAAGATAATGGAAGTACAATGGTAGCTTGCAAAATTAGAAAGCATGATTATGTTTTTTAAGGTTTTTTTATTGTTTATAGTTTTAGAATAAATTTTCATAACTTATTTCATCTCTCTCTCTCCTTTTACCACACCTCTTTAGAATCCTAATTACACACCCAAGGGCGATGATCCTAGGGATGCATGATTGTATTTTGTATCTTCAGTAGAAAATGATTTGAGTTAGATGTAAGATCTATAGAAATTAGAGTTGTGAATGAGTTAGACGCATGATTATATTATCATAGTTGCTTTTTAAAACTCTTTGACCTCTTTCTTGGATTAACTCTATTAACTATTTGATATAGTACTAAGTTGCTATGGATGATTATCACTAATTTCATTTTTCCTGAAAGATATGATTTATTATTCATGGTTAGGAAAACTTATTTGAAAATTTGTGAATTATGAATTTAATCTTTAGAAATCACTTAAAATAATTTCAAAATTTTATTCTTAAATACAATTCTAAAAATTTTATTCCATATTCAACCAAGGAAATTATCTCTATTAAATTCCAACTCTTGGGATTTTCATCTAAAACATATATTTTGGGATTGGAGTTAATAAGACCTTTATCCTAACATCATAATACATTTAACTGATAGACGCCCTAGAGCATATTCGACATCTTTGGGGATCAAAATCATGATTCCAAGATAAGAGCAACTCAAACATGAGGTGCTATCAGGGGTGTTATCCCCATAACTGCCAAAATGACACTCAAATCACAAATTTTTTTGCTCCAACGAGGATAACATTGTGGGTGGCAAAATGGCATCCGTGAAATTGGAGTGCCATAAATGGCAATCTTGGAGAGAGAAACCATAGGATGCAAAATAGCAATTGGGCTCTGTGCATCTCATCGGATCTATCAATAGTTATATTATATTTTAATTTATTTATAAATAGAATGGAATGTCATCTCTATCTCTGCGCATGGGGTAGCAAAAATCCAAAAAACAAAAATTTTTCTTCTCCGTTCTATTCAAATGCTACTACACAGCTTATTTTAATTTATTGAATCCTCACCTTTAATTCTTGCTTCCATGAATCTGCCGAATGAGGAATAATTCCAAAAAAAAATTTTTGCCTTCTCTTAATTTTAGATTTAGATTTTTAAATTAAAGTAGATAGACTTCTAAATTTTTAAATTGTTTATAAATTTTATTTTTGATAGACTCAATTGTATATTTTATAAATTGCTCATTCTTTAAATTGATCAGAATATTTTTTTTTGTAGATGAATTTGTAATATCATGGTTCATTAGCTAATTTGCTAATGAACGAGACCGATTTATATGATGATATTATTCAGAGCAATTCAATAATCTTGGCGACAATACTAAATGAAGTCATTACAAAATTGAGAAAGTCACAAAGGACAAAAAAATTTTCTTTAGAAGAAGATAAATTAATTATGTCTGCATGACTTAATACAAGCAAAGATTCAATTACTAGGAATTAACAACGTGGTGGTGCATTCTGGCAAAGAATTTCGTAATACTTAGCACTTCATGGAGGCAATAATGAAGAGCATTCTCAATCTTCTATTAAAAATTATTGGAATGATATACATTTAAAATGCAACAAATTTGTCGGTTTTCATAGTCAAATAGAAAGATTGTGACAAAGTGGATACACTGAACAAAATAATGTAAGATTTATACTTTTAATTTAGATACTAGTAAGATTTGATATCTGAACTATTTATTGAATAATTTCAAATATTTTTTAGGTTGATGGAGAAAAAGAAATGTATGCTAAGATAATTGGAAAACCATTTCAATACCAGCATTGTTGCAATATATTGAAAATTGAGTGGAAATGAACTGATAATTTGACCAGCAATATGAGAGCAAAAACTCATTCAAATGGTAGTCATGCTGAATCAACTCATGTTGAATTTGGTTATTCAACTCCATATTTAGGGGATGACACTTAACCATTATTTACTCTAAACCTCAATAGGCTATTGGGCAGAAAAGCTTCGAAGAAAAAACTTAAAAACAAAGAGAAATAAATTGATGTTGAAAGATAACTAGATTATCACCACTAGAATGAAAGAATGGAAATAGAATGACAAAAAATTGATTGACACGAGAAGATTTATGCTCAACGGGAGATAACATTGGAGCAACATCATAAATAGTTAGAAATTAAAGAAAAACATGTGCAAGAAATTCAAATACAAAATGAGATGAAAATTATGGAAACTGATACTACTAGCACGAACCAAATTTCTGGAACATATTGGAATAACTTATTATGTTGAAATTGGAATTTAAAAGATAATTCAAAATAAAAAAAATATAAAAGTATAAAAATGGTATCTCATTATGGCACCTACCATTAGAGCGAAAATTATATTCAGAGATGCCAAAATACTATTAAAGGTGCCAAAATGGTATTTGGCACCCCATTTTTGGCAATTCCCATTGGAGTTGCTCTAAGAGCATTCATCCACTTTGTCAACTAGACTATAATATTATCGATAACTCTAAAATCTAGTTAATTTCATAAATTCTTCCATAATTAGCTTACCTTCTAACTACCAACTATTTTTTACACAGTTTTCACTTTCATTTTCTCAAGCCTTATATTATGAGAATTCATATTAGGTAATTATTGATAATACATATACTATTCTTAGTGAAGATATTTGGTTTATAGTTTTTTTTTGATCTTGCTTAGTTGAGATAAAGGTCATACATGTTTTTCAGCCAATCCCAACCTAAGTTGGCACTACTTGATACACCAAATTGTGCTCAACCCTAGCTTAGATTATTAAACTAATGGTTAATTTAAATTATTCTCTAGTTGGTTACATATTGTTCAAGCTGTTAAGGAAGGTACAATTGGGTCAAGCATTTACATTATGTGGCAAGCTGTATGTTTTTAAAAATATCAAATTGGTCCCTTTTCATTGAGCTATAAATATTATATGAACATAAACAAGTCATTATAAAAAAATCATGAACCTAAGATTCTTTGGAGTAAATTAATAGAGCAAAAACAAAATATGTCATATGAATATGTATACATACAAAATAAAAGTATAAAAAATAGAAAAACCTCCCAAAGGATTCTATCTCAATTTTTTGGCGTTATAAAACAATGGGATTGGTCAAGATTCTAACCTCCCATACTAAAATAGGATTATGATGAATATTATAACATCACTACATTCTTTTAGAAGTTATGACTTTGTAGGAATTTAACACATACAACTTCAAGGAAGCTGAGAAAATAAGTGAGGAAGATGCGACTAAGATAAAATTTTGAAGGATCCAAATAATGATAAAGTTGTAGGTGAGCACAATGCTACAACTTTGGTGTTATAGAATGAAATTTTTCATCAAAAGCTCAATAACAAAATCATGGTCATGCACAATGTTACGACTTTGGTGTTATAGAGAGAAATAGGCCAAGTGAAGCTAATATAAAACTATCACTGTACTCAACACCATGATTTTAGGGATACACGAGGAGAAGTGTCGGGCTAGAACCAAAGAAGCTATGGCATTCCTCAAAGCCACGGGATCCAAAAAGAAAAGATCCAAAGATGGAAGTGCCATTGATCTATAGCGGAAGGAAGAAATAAGAAAGAAGTAAAAATATATACTGAAAAGCTAGTGTGAGTGCCACAGATCAATAATTGAAGTGAGAAAGTACTTATGGTCTAGCTACGAAAGTTGAACATAGTACTACTTGGGAGGAAACCAAAAGATTTCTTTTCTACATGTATGATGTAATTACTACCATATATACATCACATGAACCATTATACACACTTAACTTATCTATAGATATAGTCATGAAACTCAAATCTCATTGTGACTATCAATATGTTCACAATAAAAAAAGAAAGTTACTCTACTATCTTGAGATATTATGATACTTAAATCTAATCATAAAGAAAAATATTTTATTTGAGATAATGTAGGAGATATTTTATTGATAAAGAAGATATTGCTTGAGGATGAGTAATTATTTTAGTATATGAGTTTATATTTAATATGTAAAATACTGAATATTATTATATATTTGTGGTGATATCAATTGATATGTAAGCATAGAAATGAGACATAATTGGATTGATTTTATGACTTTGAAGTTTTGATAGATTTTGATGAATAGTTATGAAATTTATATATATTTGGAAATTATTTTATTGCTTAGTGATTTATGGTTCATCGAGCTATTTTGATATCCATTATTGATCAAAATTATACTTATTTAGTTGTGGCAATGTTTGTATATCAAGACTCCACCATCTCATAAGTATAATTATTTAATTATGCAACATATTCTTTTTGGATATGATACTATCTTATAATTACTGCTACTTTTATCTTGTAATAATTAAACTATTGTGATATTAATTTTATGTTATAGTAATCATGTATCCCTTTGATTCTAAAAGTTATGACGACTACCCATCACCATAACTTTATCGTTATCAAAACTTTATATTTTCAAGTCAGAGATGTGAAATCATAAATAATCATAAATAATTAATTCTAAAACTTTATACTATCAAAACTTTATAAATCCATAACTTTTGGACTACAAAAAGTTATAGAGTTAAAAATACAACTCTAAATCCAGTACCATGCTTTTTGGACACATCAGATTATAAATAGTATTACTCAAACATGACTATTTCTTGATAGTATCACTCTTTCCATCAAGATAAAGTGAAGATGTGACTTGGATATATGAGGCAATTGCCAAGGTCATGGCCATCCCTAGCATCATGGACATTTGACATACGAGAATATCAAAGCCAAAGTGATGGCCATTCATAACACATTGACCATTTAATATCGAGAAAGAAAACTAAAATCTTAGTTAATTCAAATATCACAATTATTTGATGAAAATGAAAGACTAAAGCCAAATCCACAACCATTATTAATTTCATGGCTTTGTGTTATAGAGACAAAATACATAAGTCACATATACTATTCATTACTAGAACTTTGTGTTATAGAAAAATTATGATACATTCCCAAGCCAAGATCACTTTCAGAGTTGTGACTTAGAGCTTAAGAGACTAAGGCCAAAGTCATAGTATCTTTCCAAAGTCATAACTTTCTACTTGGATAAATGCTATATTTATAGAATATGAATGAAGAGTGAGGGAAAACCTAAGAAAATCCTTGAACTATTTTTCTTCTTTATACACAAGGCCAAATGCAAATTACTTTAATAATCATATGAAAGATTTTCATACTTACTATGGAATTCATGAGAAAGTAAGGAATACAAGATAAAATATAAACCCTAGAGTTGGGAGACATGACTTTTAAACTCCCCTCTTTAGGGAGGATTCAGAAAATTAAACTAAAATAGAGCGGGATTAGTATTTGTATCCTAGATTGACATGAGTGTTATCATTGGTAATCGGAGATTCATGAGACTTCTTTTATACCTCATTTGAATCCATCCCTAATATCATGCTAAATTGATATCTAAGATTTGTGTAATTATGATTTATGTGATATATTAATAATTTTATGATTTATAAATATGTTTGATTTATGTTGTAGAATGGAAATTGATACAAATGATGATTAAATAGAAATTAAATTAGAAATTTAGCTATTAGTGAGTTTGTGCATATTGTCCTAATGGATGATGAAAGATTAACTATGAGGCTCATTCACACATATGGTAGAAAGGAAGTGATAATCCTTTTGACTATGATGTATGAGACAGACATATATCTTTAAACTCAAAATTGAGTTATGTTAATTATTGAGATTATGATGCTCACAAAGTAGAAAATATGAATAATTTAATAGGCTACTCTATTGTATAAGTCTTAGAAGAACCAGTCCTCAATTGATACTAATATTTTATAGATTATTTTCCTAAGAGGTTCATCTTTACTATGAGAATCACATCTTCACTATGGAGGATGATATGTAATCCATTGGACATGTGTGTGTGGTTGTGACTCATATTTTCTTTGAGTTGTTTTCACTCATATAGTTCTTACATGTGAAATTTGAAGGAAATATATATTAATTATGTGAGTAAGGTATTTATGAAGCCGAATGTGTAAATGCTTATAAACTATATCAATTATTAATCTTTATGAAATCTGAGGTGAAAGAATATAAATGTATATATGAAGTAATCATTAAGGACAATTGACTACTAATCTAAAAAATATAAACTCATGAATGACCCTCAAGGATAGATAATTTGTGGTAATGGTGGTAAAGTATTAAGGTAATATCTACGAGGAGATCAATATTGGAATAGGCTGGATAGTGATAATCACATTGTATGTTGTTAGGAGAAATAATGATTTTAACAATAATTTAGTCTTTATACTGCATCCAATTCCAATATAAATCAAATTATTTTAACATGTATCATACAAATTAAGTGGACAAATCCTATGATATAAGAGTCATACCCAAATATTGAAATATTCCCTCTTCTAGAATTGTGTTGTTTTTTTGTTGGATGATCGAACTATTGACATAATTTCTATATGATTAATATATGGTTGAAAGTCTTTTTTACTATCAGTATGACTCATATATTTATGAATTTTTATTCTTGAGATAACCTCACAAACGAGTTTTTGAGATACTGTCTAACTAATAAAATTGAGCATTGTAATAAAGTCACAATAATTTATTCTTTTTTTTTCAAAAAAAAAGTACTATTTCATTTTATAATGTCAAAAACAATCTTAGTCATGTTTGTGTTATTCTTATCAAAATCTTTTGAGTTTATTAAATATTTTTTTTATTTTCCAAGTGTCTGGTTTCACCCAGCTAAATACAAACAAAGGTAGATCTTGCTCCTGATTCAACCTCTACTTGTGGGGCTCATCTCGACCTAGAACTACTTGTGGCAAGGCATGCACTATGCATATTTGTCATATCAAGACCAAACCAATGGGTTATTTATGTTTTGATGCATTGGTTACAAAATATTTAACAAAAATCTCCAAAACTTTATTTTTTAAAAAACAACAAAACTTAAAATATTTAAGTTTTGGTTCACTCAAAATATAAAAACCAAAAGTAAACTGCTATTTTTTTTAAAAATGTGGAAGAATGGGTCTCAAGCTCTAATGAGCACATAACCACTATAACGAGTCGAACCAACTCATTGCATGCATGAGCTAGGCTAGTTGGTTCACCGAGCTAGCCAGCACAACTCCTTTAATGAGCTATGAAAGCTCATTCTTTAAAGGAGCTATGATAGTTCGTTCTTGAAACTATTTTTTCAGCTTTGCAAGCACGAGTTATGCCAACTCCTTCACCGATGATTGAGAGAGATGGTGCATCTCAGTTAACTAGCTCATCCGAGCTTGAACCTCATTCATCATTTTTTTTTCAACTTGTGTATCTTTTTGGGTTTTAAGTTTTGAGTGCACCAAAACTTAAAATATTATGATGTTTTTTTTTTTATATTTTATATCTAGTACACCAAAAGATAAAAATTTCCCAAAAACCACAATCATGCATGTTTAGATTGACCTAGGTATTTTAGGGTAGTTTTTTCATACATCAACTAGGAGGGCTGCAACCATAGATATGTCAAATGCATACCACATGTAGTAGTGAGGCTTGCACCAACAAACTTGTGTAAATCAATTTGTTCTCTAGGTTGGCCCAATGTGATTTGATATCATTATCTCAATATCAAGTAAAAAAAATAATACTTTTGATCTAGACATAATAATTAAACTCAACTTCTCATGGTACAAGGCTTCAAGCCATCACCCAATATAGTTAACCCTTACCATTGTTCTCATCAATTTTGTGATATTAATTTTCAACTTTTGTATATATTTTCATTGTCTTCATCAATTTTCCGATTAACAATGTCATAGTATTTTTCAATCTTAACATATTAAGTAAAAAAATAGAAAATTATGTTTTAGTTCATTAACTACCAAATTAAGAAAAGTGGATTCAAAATTTTACTTTTTTTAATGTATTTTGAGGAAAATAATTTTCTAAATTGTAAATTAGAAAAATACCTATTAACTTGTTCGAGGTGCTCTCTTTCTTGGTCATCCACGATCGATGCCACATATACATACCAAATGCCCATCACTATGCTAACATCATGTTGTGTAAGTGCAAAATCAAAAAAATCAAACTACTCCAAAAAATAATACAATAATTAATTCCTTGATATATGAGTAGCTTCTAATCTCTTTCAATTTATCTTTGAAAAATTATGTGTATATGTACAAAAATGAAACAATCAAACTTATCATATTCATAAAAAAATGTATCAAAATAAAAAAATATATATATATTTTGGTGCACTCAAATTGAAAAACCCAAAAAGATCATTACCTACATGTCAACAATTAAAAAAAACAAAAATATTATTTGTGCTAGAGATATACTATTTTCTAAAATATTATACTCAATAGGGATATAATACATTAGGATATATATATATATATATATGTGTGTGTGTGTGTGTGTGTAGAGCAATAGATATAATGTTAGTTTCCATAGTTCTTTTGGAAATTATAACTAAAGTAACCATGATTATGTATTATAGTACTTACAATAATATATTCTTTTGAGAAAACAATACTTATAGAAGGAATACAACCAATATCATTTGCTAAACATGATTGATGAGTGAACCAAGAATAACGAGGGAAGGAAGGTGTAGACACATACTTTCAAGCAAACATATGCATATTCCATGCATATATGAATGAAAATACATATCTCGGGAGATACATAAATGCTACACACACAAATCTTTAGTAGAAGTATTACTCACAACAAAATCATAGGATGGAGAACACCATTAGAAGGAAACAAGCAACAAAAATACATCCTACAAACTATGCACATGATCCCATATTGTATCTTGCCTCTAACATTAAGCTACATAGTTTCTTTACTAATCAATCTGCTTTGAGGCTATATGCTCTTGCTTGCTTTCATCATCCATTTATAGACTACAATGGCTTGAATAACTCAAAGCTACAAAGATATCACCACATCATCAATATCTATAAAAATTTATTTCTTTATATATAGCATTATATAAATGTATAAATGTTTATTAATGTATATAGATATTTATACATGTATATAAATGTTTAATGTTATATATATAATATTATATATAACACACATATAATGTCAACATCAAGCAATGTAAAAGTGGATTAAAAGAAAAAAAATCACACTTATATCATCAATCTAAAAACCATACTCTTATATAATGAGCAAATTAATTGGGATATAAAATAAGTTGAGTGCGACCATCAATAAGCAAAAATATAAAAAACAATAAAAAATGTAATAACATCGTGAGTTATAACTTCACCCATCATGCTGATACATAAAGGTCCAAAATGTTATGTTTGGAGGAGAAAAGGTAAAATGAGGCCTCTTCAAGAACTTAATGTAGATGCATCTTGGCTGCTGCATAACTTGAATATATATTATAACAATGATCACATCATGAATATTCTCCTTGAAGAAGAAGTAGTCCACATCTATATGTTTATCCACTCACAAAACATTGAATTTCAGGCTATATGTATCATTAAATTATTATCATAATAAATAGTAGTGGAGTGGGAGAGTAAAATTAGATATGTAATTTCCAAAGTAGATACCATATCTAAAGTATTACTCATGAAACTATCATCATTACATTGAACTCTACCAAAGCACTAAATCTTAAAATAACTATATACTTGACAACCTCTTATTTTTATGATATAAAAGTTTATATCCAAGAAAAGTATAAAACTCTATCATTGATCTTCTTTTAGTGCATATTAGTGCTCAAATCAAATCTAAATACAAGTGACAAATGGGCCGTGTGTGTTGGGCATAGCCCATGATTTGACTATAGAATGTTGGGTCAAGGCATCATGCTTATGTGTTGCAAAATATGTGACATGACATGATCTAGCATGTTGGCTTATGTAGGCTAGTTTTGGCTGGGGCGACCAAACTACGCTATGCCAAGTTCAAGCCAGTTCAACCAAAATGATCCATTTAACACCTTTAAATCTAAATAATAAACTAGCTTCAAGCACTAATGAATCATTATTTCTAAAAGAGATCCCAAGTCCCAAAAACTTCTTCACATACATTAGTATGCGAATAGTTGCATTAATACAAACATACCAAGGAGAATTTTGGAAATAAATAATTATATTGATTGTGTTTAAGTTATATTTAGTTTGATCATATTAAGATAGTTAATTTTTTCTTATGATTTTTCTATAAGTGTAGTAGAGTCAACTAGATGGAATATTTCAGAAGTAAAATTAATATCTGAATCAATACGATTATTTACTTGAGCACAAACCAAAAGCTCAAACTCTATAAGAGTGTTAAGCACATATATCATATGTGAAAAAATGATATCATTTTTAGAATAATCTACTTATTATAATCTATACCAAGAAAGTATCTAAGTTATCAAAGGCCATTCATCTAAAATTATGTATGAAGAAACTCTTTGAGTTGGATGATCCTTAACTCATCATCAACCATAATCAAAAGAATATTCACATACATAATCAACAAAATCCTCCTACCATCAAGGTTTCTCCAAACAAATAAAGAAAAAGTCTATAACATACATGTGTAATATTAATGAGGCGACTTAGAAATATATTGAGGTCGTATTGGCTGTTAGAGATAAAATATCCTAATAATCCATACCAAATATTTGAGTAACTCATTATAACAAACCTCTCTTTAAGATGATTTACTTTCTCACACGGACTTGTTTTGATGGGAACCCCCACCTACAACCAATAATGGAGCTTCTTAAAGGTTGTGTGCCTTAGAAAGAGACTTGAATATCATAATATCATCAAAAGGTATAACAAAAGAAAAAAAAGAATAAGGAGATAATACAATAAAACTTATGAAATTAGGTGCTAAATACATCTTTTGTATCTTTCAAAGAGTAATTGGAATGTAAAGATTAGATAAATTAACTATAAAATTATCCGGCTCTTCGATAAGTTTGTTGATGGGCTTAGTAGGATGAGAGTTTTACCTTTTTACTCGATTTGGACTCATCTCTTCTCATTCTTAGCTTTAAAATCAAGGTTTTATCTTCCATGATAGCTCAAACCTTCAAATATTTGCTTTCTAAAGGTTTCATTTGAGTGGGGAGAGTGAAAATTAAAATAGTAGAGTGAAAAATTTAGGATTAGAGTTTTTAATTAGTGGTTGGATTTTAGTCATGAGTCTAACAAAAACTATTTTGACTTTTCATGTGGCCACAACTTCTCATTAAAAAAGAAAGTCATAGTTGAGTTTTAGTGCTGAAAATATCACTCTAAAATTTTTTCTATAGAAGTGTTGGTATTTGTATGAGTTCAAAAAAAAATAATTTACAAGTGTTATTATGTTATTACAATTGGTATTTGTATTTTAGAAGTACTGAAAACATCACTCTAATAGTTTTATTATATTATTCAAATGAAAAGTAAACTTTGAATTGCCTCCCAAGTAGTGTTATATTGGATGTCTGTAGCTAGACTTATTTTTTTTTGGATGTAGATTCTTCTTTGTAAAACTTAGAAGTCCATGTTATTTTTTTGTATAGTCTTTTTTTTTTCTTTCCTCGTATTTTTTGTGTTAATCAATGGTACTGAGTAAAATATCTTTCAACTTTTTTTTTTCTTTTTTTTTTCTGGGAAGCAATTTGGAAATATTTATGATTTTCTCAATCTTTGTTACAATTTGTATTTTCAGAGGCTAAATGATTATAGTTGGTACCTTTTCAAATATTATAACTTTCTTCATAGATCTAGTGATTATCATTGTGAGTTTTTAAATGTCAGAATATTTTCTTATACTTCAACGTCAAACTTGTCATCGTGTTGTTCTCTCTTCTTTTTGTTCCCTTATCATTCTCCGAATCTTCCTTATAAAAAATTATATCTTTGGGTGGAATGACTTCTATAATCATTTTTGTTTCTCTTCCATTCATATTATTCATTCTTCTTCCATGTGATTACTTTTATTTGTATTACCAATAGTTTTAATATACGGTGTTCAAATTATAGAGTGTATGTCTGGCTCTTTGGTATGAATAAAGGCATTCTTTATTTGCATCATTTCTTCATCTTGTCTCTATCAATAATTCAATAATGTGGTCTTCAACTAATGCAACAAAAAAAAAACTTACATATCATGGTGTTTGTTCTAGATTCCAATAAAACGTATCTTTTTGATTTTGAAAGTAAGATGGACAGTACAAATCAAATTCAATATATAGTCTACAATATCACATGTTATCTTGACGTGAATTCATCTATGTAGTTTCAAAATTTCTAGGTTCAAAGATTTCAATTTGATTCAAAAGCTCTACTCATTTAATTTTTTGTTGTGGTTATAAAACAAAAAATAAATAAAGTGGGTATACTCACAATATAAATGCAATATAAATAATAAATAAAATCATATCCACATAACTTGAAATAGAATTATGCTTTCTCAAAAATATTTATGTTAACTCAAGTTAACTAGTCAAACTATTATAAGATAATCCTAGGAAGTGATACTAAAATCTTGTTATAACTTTATGAGGATGTCAAAACTCATAGTTATTTGATATGATCATAAATCTAATTGAGCAAAAATCTCTTGTTTAATATAAATTGGTAAGTATATGGGTCATATAAGTAAAAAGTGGACATAAGTCTAGATATCGATCCTATAATTAATGTTCGATAGTTCAATCATTCAAAAATGAACTAATCACTATATGAATTAAATAGATATACTTGATATTAAGAAATATACTTAGGCTCTAGGATTGACACACATACTTGTGCATGATAATATTTCTTAGTATTCAGTTATTATTGTGTTTGGTTATTAGATGAATGATAAATTAATGTGAAAATATCCATGTACCCTCTTAGTTTACACAGTGGCCTTCATCCATTTGATTATCATTACTAAGTATGATTTCCTTATAGTTGTTCTCTATGTATTTTAACACTAAAGTAATATATTCGTGCAAGGGACATTATCATGTCTACAGTTTTTCGGCAATACATCAACTAGCCTTGATGATTGCTTCGAATATGTACTTCTATTCTCTAATGTCTAATTGTCTAAATGACTTGAGATAATGTGATAATAAATTTATTTCATGCTTTTGACTTTGTAAGCACCATACTCATGATAATTAATATTTTCTCAAAATTTTACTCATAAAAATTATATAAGCATGAATGATTCATAGGGCTATCGCTACTATATGAATCTCCCTCACTTATGTGTGCCTCATGACATACCTAGATTGGTCCTTAATACATTTGTGTTTTTAATTTCGTGAGTATAATATGCACAGTGATCAATATACCTCAACTTAGAATTTTCATAAATTAGTTTATCTCATGCATTAAGATTATAATTTAAAAGGGATATCACTTTCTTCTATCCATGAATTATACTTGTTGGTAAATATATGATGACTATAAGGGAGTGACATCATACTATGCACCAAAAAGTTCAAATGTAACTGGTGAGTGACTCTATTTACTAATTGGTAGTTTAGGCAGGACTACATGTAAGAATTGAAAAATAATTTATTTTGGTATAGCTTTTAGAATGACACTCTTCATAGGCTTGTGAAAAAATGATTTATATAAAAAAAACATGATAACTCACTAACATTTTACTAATTTCTAATAAAAAATATTGGTAATCTCTTTAAATACTAAAATATCAAAGAAAAACATATCTCAAGACTATATATCCCAATTTGTCATATCCTAGATTATGGTTTTAAATTCAAACTATGGTTTTAAAATATCAAAGCCCTAATTTAATGTGAATAATTTGAATTTAAGACTATGGTTTTAAATTCAAAGCCCTAATTTGATAATAGGGCAAATTTCGCCCTCCAATAGATTATGGATTTGGTTGAAATCAAACTCACCCTTTTTGCACACTATTATTTTGATTTTTTATAATTTTTTTAAAATATTTTAATTTCTATTTACATACATTTCCTATTTATCTTCATAGCATAAATAACCGTTTTTGCTTCTTGTGCGTGGCCATGGCATACCATATCTTCGATGTCGAAAGTCGAAACCATTTGTTGGTTATATGTATCATCTCTTACCTTCGTGCGGAGATAGGTGGGTGATTTCCGCCGGCGGCATCATCACGTTCCCTCGGATAAACCTTATTTCTCCACCCAAGCTTACTCGGACAGCTTGATTTGATCCAGGTTATCATCTACTATGCCAAAGTCAAAATCTGTCATTTAAATGTTTTTGGTTGATTGAGTGTGTTTGCTCTTAGAGGCTACAAGTTTGGCGAAGTGCCATTATTTGGTAAGAACGAACTTTCCAATGAATTTTTAGGGTTTTTTGTGAATTAATCAAACGATGTGTACCTTCTTGCCCTTGCTCATGCTCATCCCTTGTTTGTTGTTAATTCACTGCTTCCTCTACTGTAATGCTTTAATTTTGACCTGGCGTCGCCAAAAGTGTCCATTGTTGTGGCAGGCCGCTTATTCATTTCTAAAACAGTTAAAGGAAATGCATGCCATTGCTGCAAGTAAATTACTCATTTGTTTAACATGGTATTTGCATAGTTTGCTCTTGAATCACTTTAACACAGTCCTTGATGGGGAAGATTTACCTTTCAGATTTAACGTTTCGTGGAAGAGACACAAATGTTCCATGCCAAGCTATAAAATGGCAAAAAATAAAGATCTGAACCATTACAGTGCCTAATCTACACCACATGTATTTCTTATCTTATTGATCTCTATCACCAAGTTGTTTCTTCTTTATTGTTCGTGCGCCAGGTTGAATATTCCAGCACTTCTGGTGACAAAATATGCAAGAGCCAAGGTGGAGGCTCTCGGTCGCAGGAGAAAATTTAAACGTTAAACTACAAAAAAAGAGGGGGGTAAATCCCAAAGCTTCTTCTTCCTTAGTTCAATCGCGTGAGAATGAAACTGGAATCCTGAAAAAACGGCAGCAAGCAGCGTGTTTAAAAACAGAGCCAGCGGGTCCGACACGGAGCGTGAATCTGAATAATCAGTGTTCGCCACTCTTCACGCAACCAGAGAGATCAAGCTCTGATTCATTACCTGACTCCTCTGCCTCCGGCGACGAATACAGATCCCTGAGGAGGAAGCTTTTGCGCATGGAGGAAGATAACACTGCAGTGGGACAAGATTTGGCCAAGATAGAAGAGGAAGTTGCAGCTCTGGAAGCAGAGAAATTCAACTTGTTAGACCATCTTGTTGTATTAGAGGGCCTAATCGCTCCTTCTCAACTCCACTTTGTTCCATCTCGAGCCTTATAATCATTCATTTTGTTTCTTTATCGACAACAGATTAATGACACACAAATTGAAAGATAACCCTTACCATTCATATGAAATAAATCACTCTAGTCTGATGAACTTGACACATAAATTCAAGATTTTAATGATCTTATGCCTCTGAGACAACCCTTGCCATTCATATCAGCACGTGAAAGCTTGAATTTTTAATCTTGACCAACAACTTAGTTGCTGTAATAGAAGATAGCTACAACATGTTAAAAAGATAACCCTTACCAACACTTGCAATTATCAAGAAATTGTTTGTGGTGCGACATTATTATGAAAAATATAATTTTGACCACAATAAAATAATAAATTTAATTGTATCAATGAAAGATTTTCTAATCTATGATGATATAACCTTCTTATTACTATGATGCAACCCAAAAAGAGTGAACATGAGAAAATCTATTTGTGTTGTTGCGACGATAAATTTTGAATGATTTTGATTATTATAAAACATACATTATTGTGAATAACATATAAAAAATAGAAGAAAATGGCATGTAGAGGTAATATATGTGTAGCATCATAGCCTACTATATAATAGTGTGGGTGAAACATAAAACATAGTTTCAAGGCTCTCGGCTTGCACCCCCACAAGTTTGATTGAATGGCAAGGGGGGCACCCTCAGGATTTTATGTCATATGTTCAAGTCCCACCAACAATGCCTGGAGTATATCTAGAGGTGTGACTAGAAAGAGATTCGTCTGCTCGTGGAACTACTTGCTGTGAGCGCAAGCTAGCCTGGACTTAGTGATGCTTATCAAAAAAAGATTATTTTCTAAAAAATGTTCAAATGCACAAAAAAAAAAAAATTCTAGAAAATTTAACCCAAAATAAAATATGAAATTGTGGGTGTTGATAAAAAATATAATATTTTTGAAGTATAACATAAGAAGTAATATTTTTTTATTCTGGTTTTTTGATAAAATATATCACATAACAATTTTTTTATGATTAAGATTAATGAGTCAATACACTATGAATATAAACATGAGTTCATGCACAATCTGCGAGGCCCAGGAATATAATTTCTCACTATTTTGATCATTTATTTGAATTAACCAAGTTATCTAATTAAGAGGGGATGATAGAGCAGACAAAAATTATTTTTATGTTCAAAATTGATTCTAAAATGAAAAAATAGTAAAAAATTATACTAGATTTGCTAATTCTAAAGTTTTAAAGTGAAAGTTAGGCCAATTTGAAATTTATGGGCAATTTGGTCTTTTTGCTATCAAATCAATAATAAAATTTTTATTTCTTGTATTTTTATCTCTCTTTTATGATTTTATTTCTACTTTTTTTTTTCTCACTCAGTTTTCTTTTCACTCTTTTCGTCACTAAAATTTTTCAAATAAAGATTAAAATTCATGATTTTTGATGAAAATCTCTCTTCTAAGAGGTGATCAAGATCAAAGAATCCACTTTTTGAACCAAAAACAACCTAGGAATAGGCTAATCTCAAAAATAAATATTAAGGCTGATGTGAGTTGATATAATTTTATTTTTTTTCTCCTTGATTTATTAAATTAGGATTGATATTACTCAATTTCTAATAATTATTTTATTATTCTTTTAGTTTGAGATTGAATTGGGATTACAGAGCTTAATTTGGAATATTGGAATTATAATTTGAGAGTCAAGGCTTGGAAAAGCTTGTTGATTTATATGTGTGATTAATGTATGGTATGAGAATTTTATTCCATTGTGAAACTTTCTTCTATTTTGAATTCATCTTTTAAACTCTATGAGTCAATGATTTTACATGTTCCTGTGATTTATAGAATTCTTTGATATATGACTAAATTAAATGGAGGTTTGTGTTTTGGTACACCAAATTTTTTATAATTAAAAAAAGTGCATCAAATTCTAAAATAATTAAGTTTTAGTATACTAAAATTTATCAACCGGATTTTGCCCTCCAAAATTTAGAAAAAAAATTAATTTATTTAATTTATAAACTATTATTGGAAACCAATATACCAATTAATGCTTTAGAAGGGACAAGTTGGGATTTGAACCTATATCCTCCACTTGTCAAAAAAGTAATATACCACACATATATATAATTATATAAAAGTACACTTCTAGTATATACTTGGAAGATTTGTTTAAGATTTATCTTAAAATACACACACACACACACACACATGTATATATAGATAAATATGTATATATATATACATATATATAATTATATGTATATATACATATACATATGTATATACGAATCTATATGTAAAGAGTAATATACATATATATAATTATATGTACATATAAATATATGTAAAGAGTATACAAAAACACACAGACACAGACACACAAACACATATATAGATAAATATGTATATGTGTGTGTGTGTGTGTGTGTGTAATTATATGTATATATACATATACATGTATATATAAATCTATATGTAAAGAGTATACATAAACACACACACACACACACACATATACTTGGCAAGGACCATTCACTTGAATAATTGTTGAGTCTTCATAAGTCAAGTTTATTCTTCTAAACATTATAGTCTT
Source organism: Sapria himalayana (assembly GCA_029783825.1). NCBI lineage: Eukaryota > Viridiplantae > Streptophyta > Magnoliopsida > Malpighiales > Rafflesiaceae > Sapria > Sapria himalayana. The sequence continues at coordinate 4,421,693 of JAREIK010000385.1, forward strand.
ATTTTTGCACAAAAATAATCCAAATAAAATATTTTCCATTAAAAATTTGTGCGTAAGTTAAAAAGATGTAAAATATGACTATATATATATATATATATCTATCTGAAAATACTGTTAAAAATATAAATGTATTTTTATTGAAAATAGACTAAAAAAAGAAGAAAATAACTCTGATTTCCTAGAATTATCAAACAAATATATATATATATATATATATATATATATATATATATATATATATATATATATATATGCATATAAATATTCAGTATATATTTAATACTAAATATATATAATAAATATATATACTACATATATAGAATACACACACACACACACACACTACATGTATTCAATATATATATATTTACATATATGTGGTAAAGATATACTAGATATATATATTATATATATGTATTATATATATATATACTACATATATACAATGTAACCAAAAATATTTGATGAAGTTTGACATACTAAATAATATTCGATTGTCAATAAATATTTATCTTACTTGAAAAATGGTGAAGCACTACTCCGTTTTTTTTATGGAGCACTACTTAGTCACATGCTCACTTGATTGACAAATTCAACATTGATAGACATGATTTGGGAGCCATTCACCATCTTCACATTATTCAGCCATGTAATTTATAGCTCATTTAATCTTCTAGCTAAGGAAAACAACTTAGCATGACATTAATTTCCAACTTTAAAAGTATTCTTGTCACCTTTTGTGCTATGTCAATTATTAAATTTTTATAATTCTTTGCATTTGGTTTCTCACAACTTTTATATGATTCAGTCATGGCTCCACCCAAATTTTCATAAGAAGTCATGACCCTGACTGAATAGAACAAACACACAAAGGATATGGTTGCACAATACCTAATAAGGTCTCGACTCCAAAAGATGTGCAAGCCTAGGTTTCATCTGAAGATAGTAAAAAAAGAAAACAAAGAAACAAATGAATGAATGGAGGTTATCCGAAGCTATGAAGGCAAAAGAATGAATCAAAATGAAACTAAGGATAAGCTTCTGAAGAATCTTCTATTTTCTCAATGATATAGAAAAGAGAAATTGGACAAATACTTCAAAAAATTTCTCAATATATTGCGAAAGCTAAAAGTGAACATACTATTTAGCAAAGTCATTAGTCATTACCTCGATTGAAGAGAAAAAAAATGCAAAGGATATGAGACACAATACCTAATAAGGTCTCGAATCCAAAAAATGTGCAAGCATAGGTTTCATCTGAAGATAGTAAAAAAGGAAAATAATAAAACAAATGAGTGAATGGAGGTTACCCGAAGATATTGAGGTAAAAAAATGAAGCTTAGGATAAGCTTCTGATAAATTTTCATTTCCTCAATGATTTAGAAAAGAAAAATTGAATGAACACTTTGAGAAGTTTCTCAATATATTACAAAAGCTAGAAGTTAACATATAATTTATTGAAGCTCTAGCCTAAATACTAAATTACGTGAAACTTATGAAAGACATTGAAAGGTAAAGAAGTTAAAGATATATGAGATCATGAATATTACCAAAAATTATAGTGTAATTATTTAAGGTAATCTACTGAGAAAAATGAAGGATCCCAAATAATTTACTTTGCCTTAAACCATTAGAGATCATACTTTTTTGAAAGATAGTGTGATTTTGGATCAAACATCAATTTTATGCCCTTGTCAATTATACGAAGATTGAATCTTGACAAAATTACTATAATATCTCTCTCACTAGAAATGAAGGACCAAACCATCAAGCACCTAGATAGAATCTTTGAAGAAGTATTGGTCAATGTGGGTATATTTATATTTCTAGTAGATTTTGTTGTATTATATATGGAGGATAAAAATTATGCATCATTGATATTGGGAAGACTGATTTTGGCTATGGGACAATTCCTTATTGATATCAAGAAAAGGAGAATTCATTCTTTATGTCGATGATGAATAAATAAAGTTTAATAATTAAAATAGCATACAAGGTATAGACAATGATGAAATATGATATTGGAGAACCAACAATCTCTTTCATACCACACTATAATAAAAAGTGGATTTCTGATGGAATAATTTTGTAGAAGACTACTAGTAAGATAAAAATAAAGGATATGAAACTATAAGAATAAATTTGGAGCTGTGATAGAAATGCAGATGAGGAATACAAAGAGAAATAATTATATTACAATGGTAAAAATGAGAAAATAGAAAAAGATGAATGATATGAAGACATTTTATTCTTTGAGGTCGCGACCTTGGAGGAGTCTTATATTGACAATTCCAAGAAAGCTGAGAAAGTAATAGAAAAAAGACAATGCAGAAATATAATCATGGAATAAAAAATCATAGACAAAGCCGTGCCGGTGCATAGTGTCACTGCTTTGTTATTACAAATAAAAAATGCCTAATAATATTTTGAAGACGAGGTTATGATATGTGCAATGCCGTGACTTTGGCATTATACAAGGAAAGGGGTCAAGAATAGCATGAAGAAAAAGTCGTGGCTATGTCCATTGTTATGATTTTGGTGATACATAATGAATTAGTACATCAAAAGTATAAGACAAAGTCACAGGTATACACATTTCTATAACATTAGAGTTTTACAACAAAAGGGAAATAAAAAGCTTCAAGGTAATTCCAAGGATTCACCAATCACTATGAATTTGAAGTTACAGGGAAGAAAAGTACAAGAAAAATCTTAAAGACAGTTTTGGTTGTATTTAGTACTGTAACTTTGGGGATTTTTGAAAAAAAGAGACAACTCAGCATAGGAGTCGTGGCATTTACTAAAATCATAGCTTCCAATGATTAAAAAATCACAATGAACAAGTTTATTTGAAGCCATACTAACATAAGAAACAAACAAAAATAAAGTAAAATAATATACTAAGATGATAGCATGGACATCGGAGATTTGTAATGGAGTAAAGGATGTTTAGATGATCTAGCTAATGATGTTAAACATTGTATTGCTTGTGAGACAATCCAAGAACTATTTTTCACGCATGGTGTGCTAAACACCTATTTTTACTATATAAATGAATATACGCATCCTATGACCTACAAGCAAAGTCATGGAACTCAAGCTTCATTATGATTCTCAACATGTTTGATTGAAGGTATTCCACTAAATTTTAGACCCTACTACAATTAAGGCTAGCACTTAGTAATTTTCAGAGATGGTGAAGATTTTTTTGGAGAGAAAGTTATTGATTGGGGTGAATAAGTATTATAGTGTAAGAATTTATGTAATGTTCAAACTACCAAACATCCTTAGGTATTTTTGGTATCTTATGATATTATGTAAGCATGTAATAAGTAAAATTATAGATTAATTTTGTGACTTTAAAAATTTTGATAAATTTTGATGAATAGTCATGACATTAATAGTTTTTAAAGGTATTTAGTAGAAGAGGTTGAAGCTTTTACTCATATAATTCTCACCAATAAAACTTGAGAGAAACATATATTAATTATTCGAGTATGTCACTTACAAAGCTAAAAGTATAAATACTTATAAACTAGAGGTATCAACCGGGCCGACACGAGGCACGACATGATTTGGTCGTGCCTGGGTCAGCCCGGCAGGTAAATTTTCTGTGCCCAGGCTCGTGTCGTGCCATGTCGAGGCCAACCAGGCCTTGTGCTGTGCCTGGCCCAGCCCGATACCATGGCCCATTGGCACGCTACTTCTGCATGAGCCGAGAAACTGATTTATTTTTTAAAATTAGGGTTACGGGGGTGCCGAAATCCTAATTTTTTTTATATTAGGGGTTCCGCTAGACTGGGCTGAACTCAGCGGATTCATGCTGCGGGCCCGTGCAGGGCTGACCTCCACAGAACCGTGCCTGGCTTGGCACGAAAGCATGGTCGGGCCGGCTAATAATGGGCCATGTGGGCCCATCACATCCTGCTACACCTCTATTATTAACTATGTTAATCTTTGGTCATTATAATAATAGAGGCTGGAAAATAAGAGTATAAATACGAAACAACCAACAAGAATAGTTGACGAATTTGCTTAAAAGGTATGAAATTATGAATGACTCATAAGCAGAGATGAATTGTTATCTTAGTGATGATATACTAAGTGGATAACTAAGAGGGGACCACCATTGGGATGGGCCCAATGGTAATAACCATCTTGTCAACTAATAGAGCAATGAGTCATTATACAATATCTCAACTTTTGTTTTATGTTCAACATAATATAAGTTGAGCAACTTAAAATATTATCTTATAGATTATTTGAATAAACTATAAAGCTAAGATTGTCTAACAATTCGAATATCTATTTTACTAAAAATAAGTTGTTTCATTATTGAATGATAAAACTATTGATACAATCCCTTTAGGAATGATAAAACTACTGATACAATCCCTTTAGGAATGATAAAACTACTTGAATGACTCGTATACTTATGAATCTCTATTGATGAGATATTCTCATCAACAAGTTTTTTAGACATCATATAATCAATAAAATTAGATAGTATAACAGAGTTTTAAAACAAAATCAAAAACATTCATCTTGTCGAATCAAGGATTCCCAATGATAGCTAACATCATGATCTAAGTCTCAAATTCTATTCTCAATCAATTATTGTTTTCATTCGCTTTAAATTTGGCCCTAAGTAGAGATTAGAATTTATGCTGCCTATGATTTTATGCTATTGAGGTTGTGTGCAACTTTTCAAGCTAAAAGTCATGACTTTAGATTAAGTTCAAGACTCTATTATTTCTTTAAATCTCCTTTGGAGCACAAAAGTCATGGTAGTAAGGAATATCATGACTAGTGAACATTTTCTCTAGAATATAATATCTAGGTGGAAAATTTTTCATGACAGAGATAATTACTCTCTAGAACTAATAATCACGGTGACAATAATGTCATGGCCAATGTAATTGCTCTCTAGAGTCAATAGGTACATTGATAAGAATATCATGATTGAAAATGTTCCAATTTGGAGTAAAAAGTTATTGCATCAAAAGTTTCTACAACCAAAAATTATTTGGTACTATGTGATTTTGACTTTGTAATGAACATGTCATGACATTGGAAAATGTCATGGTTTTTGTACCAGTGTAACACTTGGTTTCCGTGATGTAAAAATAATATCATAAATATATTTGTTTTTTAAAAATAATGCAACTACGATTTCATGATAATGTTGTGACTACAAATAAAGTATTACATAATGAAAAGATTATGATAACTAGTAGTTACGGTGTGCAAAGATTGTCAAAACTTATTTTGTAGAGTCATGGCCAAGAAAGATTATCACAACTACTCAAAAAACTTATATCAGTATAACCAAGTTGTGGCATTGTAAATCCTTACATAAATATATGAATGATAAATATGTGAAAGCCACATTCATCTCCTATGATAACAATTCCATCATTACGATAGCAAAAGATACTATTCTACATAGTTAGACCAAACATCTTGTCTTGAAATACCATTTCATAAAGAAAGCAATTAGAAGCCTAGATGTTGCTCTAGAATATTGCAATATTGAAGACCAAGTTGCTAATAATTTGAAAAATCCCTTGCCGAAGCATAAACATCCAATTTTTAGAAAAATACCTGGACTTAGAACTATTTTATCAAATGGTGTGTTAAAATTAATATAATATTTTAATACACCGTCACATATTATTTATTACTTTTTTAATGTTTATTTCTATAAGTATATAAACTGTATAGCTGTGAATACATGAAGAGTTGAAGTTCATTTTTCTTTTGGAAATTGAGATCATGCATTTCTTTTAGCTTCTTCCCTTTGATCTTTGCAACCTTATCTTTAACTTGTGAAGAACAAGATGATTGCATGTATTATTGCATCAATAATTTTCAACAGATAGATACCAAGATATTGAGTGAGGAAGAGAGTTAGAGGGGAAAAGAAATAAAGAGAAGATAGGGGGAGAGAGTGAGGGAGAGGGAGAGTGAGAGTGAGAGAGAGAGGCAAAGAGGGAGGGAGGGAGGCAGAGGGAGGGAGGGAGAGAGATTGAGAGAGACGTGGAGAGATAAAGTAGAAGAGATAGTGAGAGAGGAAAAGAGTGAGAGAGACATGGGAAGATAGAGAGGATAGAGAACAAGCATGAGGGAGGAGAGGAAGATTTAGAAGAAGAGATAGTGAGAGAGGAAGAGAGAGTGTGAGAGAGAGGAAGAGAGAGAGAGAGAGAGAGAGAGAGAGAGAGAGTGTGTGTGTGTGTGTGTGTGTGTAAGAGGAAGATGAAGAGGAAGAGAGTGGGTCAGTGAGAGGGAGAAGAAAAGGAGAGTGAGATGGAGATGAAGAGGAAGAGAGTGATTGAGTGAAAGAGAGAGGGAGAGAGTGAGCAAGAGGGAGAGGGAGAGAGTGAATGAGAGGGAGAGGAAGAGAGAGTGAGTGAGAGAAGTGAGGGGATAGAGAGAGTGAGTGAGTGGGAGGGAGGAATAGGAAGAGAGAATGAGTGAGGGAGAGGGAGAGGAAGAGAAAGTGAGTGAGTGAGTGAGAGGAGAGGAAGAGAGAGTGAGCGAGAGGGAGAAGAGAGAGTGAAAGAGAGAGAGAGAGAGAGAGAGAGAGAGTGGGTGAGAGGGTGACGAAAAGGAAGAGAGAGTGAATGAGGATGAGAGTGAGTGAGAGGGAGATGAAGAAGAAAAGAATGAGTGAGTGAGTAAGAGAAAGAGGAAGAGAGAGTGAGTGAGAGGGAGAGGGAGAGAGAGTGAGTGAGAGGGAGAGGGAGAGTGAGTGAGTGAGAGGGAGAGGGAGAGTGAGTGAGTGAGAGAGAGAGAGAGGGAGAGAGAGTGAGTGAGTGGGAGAGGAAGAAAAATTAAGTGAGAGAGAGGAAGAGAGAGTGAGTGAGATGGAGTAAAGAGGAAGAGAGTGAGTGAGTGAGAGGGAGAGGAAGAGAGAGTGAGAGAGAGATAATGTGAGAGAGAGAGAGAGAGGGTGTGTGTGTGAGAGGGAGAGGAAGAGAAAGTGAGTGAGGGAGAGGAAGAGAAAGTGAGTGAGAGAGAGGAAGAGAAAGTGAGTGAGAAAGAGTAAGAGAGAGTGTGTCTGTATGAGTGTGTGTGAGTGAGAGGGAGTGAAGAGGAGAGTGAATGAGTGAGAGGGAGAGGAAGAGAGTGAGTGATAGGGAGACGAAGAGGAAGAAAATGGGTGAGAGGGAGACGAAGAGGAAGAGAGTGAGAGGGAGACGAAGAGGAAGAGAGTGAGTGAGAGGGAGACGAAGAGGAAGAGAGTGTGCGAGAGGGAGACGAAGAGGAAGAGAGTGAGTAAGAGGGAGACAGAGGAAGAGAGTGAGTGAGAGGGAGATGAAGAGGAAGATAGTGAGTGAGCAAGAGGGAGAGGAAGATATTGAGTGAGAGGGAGAGGTAGAGAGCGAGTGAGAGGGAGAGGAATAGGGCGAGTGAGAGGGATAGAAAGATAGAGTGAGTGAGGTATAGGAAGAGAGAGAGAGAGAGAGAGTGTGTGTGTGTGTGTGTGTGAGGGAGTGAAGAGGAAGAGAGTGAGTGAGTGAGAGGAAGAGGAAGAGAGTGAGTGATATGCATATGAAGAGGAAGAAAGTGAGTGAGTGAGAGGAAGAGGAAGAGAGTGAGTGATATGCATATGAAGAGGAAGAAAGTGAGTGAGGGAGAGGAAGAGAGTGAGTGAGGGGAGATGAAAAGGAAGAGAGTGGGTGAGAGGGAGACGAAGAGGAAGAGAGTGAATGAGAGGGAGATGAAGAGAAAGAGAGTGAGCAAGAGGGAGACGAAGAGGAAGAGAGTGAGTGTGAGGGAGACTAAGAGGAATAGAGTGAGTGAGAGGGAGATGAAGAGAGAGAGTGAGCGAGCGAGAGGGAGAGGAAGATATTGAGTGAGAGGGAGAGAAAGAGCGAGTGAGAGGGAGAGAAAGAGAGCGAGTGAGAGGGAGAGAAAGAGAGCGAGTGAGAGGGAGAGAAAGAGAGCGAGTGAGAGGGAGAGAAAGAGAGCGAGTGAGAGGGAGAGAAAGAGAGCGAGTGAGAGGGAGAGAAAGAGAGCGAGTGAGAGGGAGAGAAAGAGAGCGAGTGAGAGGGAGAGGAAGAGAGTGTGTGAGGTATAGAGAGAGAGAGAGAGAGTGAGTGAGTGAGTCAATGAGTGGGAGAAAAAGAAAGCGAATTAGAGGGAGAGAAAGAGGGAGTGATTGATTAAGCGATAGGGAGAGGAAGAGGAAGAGAGAATGAGTGACTGAGAGGGAGACAAAGAGGAAGAGTAAGTGAGTGAGAGGAAGAGGAATATAGTGAGAGAGAGAGAGAGGAAGAGAGAATGAGTGATGGGGGAGGAAGAGAGAGAGAGAGAGAAAGAGTGAGAGGTAGAGGAAGAGGAATAGAATGAGTGAGTGAAAGGGTGATATTAGGCAATTCTGCTTCCACATTTATGATTTCACAAATTCAGAAGAAGCAGAAAATAGAAAAAATAGCAAACGATATATATTCAAAACCACAATCCACAAATCATGATAAACAAAATCAAACCACGGCAGAAACACAAAAAATAACATTGTTTACTAGTCATTCAGCATGACCAGCTACATCCACCAAAAAATAAGTATGTGTTTACAGATTATAACCAAAACAAGTCTTATAGATTTATGAGCTGAAGTAATCGTGATGAAAGTCACGCAGAGAGGAAAAAAACAAGATGAACAGTTCCGCAAGCAAAAATTACAACAAAGCAAAAACAGAAATAATAACAATTTATACCAAATAACAGAGTGGGTTGGATCACTTGGATGGACCGGGTCCTGCTTCAAAAATTTCTTCAGACCATTGGCCAGGCAGCGGGACCTCATTATTATGTTATTGCTACATTCCCAACCTTTCAATATTTTATTTTCTGCACTGACAAAATATTGAAATAGAAAAAATTTTGCTTTTACAAAACATTTTATCAAAACAAAATATATATACAATAGGAAATGAAGAGGAAGAGAGTGGGTGAGTGAGAGGGAGAGGAAGAGAGATTGAGTGCGTTAGAGGGAGAGGAAGAGAGAGTAAGTGAGAGGGAGAGGAAGTGAGAGTGAGTGTGAGGGAAAGGAAAAGTGAGTGAGTGGGAGGGAGAGGAAGAGAGAGAGTGTGAGTGAGAAGGAAACGAAGAGAGCGAGTGAGAGGGAGAGGGAGAGAGAGTGAATGACTGAGTGATAGAAAGAGGAAGAGGAAGAGAGAGTGAGTGAGTGAGAGGGAGAGGAAGAGAGTGACTGAGAGGGAGAGGAAGAGAGAGTGACTGAGTGATGGAGAGGAAGAGGAAGAGAGAGTGCGTGAGTGAGAGGGATACAGAGGAAAAGAGTGAGTAGTGAGAGGAAGAGAGAATGAGTGAGTGAGGAGGGAAGAAGAGAGAATGAGTGAGTGAGGAGGGAGGAAGAGAGAATGAGTCAAAGTGAGGAAGAGGAAGAGAGTGAGTGAGTTAGTGATGGAGAGGGAGAGTGAGAGAGTTAGTGAGGGAGAGGGAGAGAGTGAGTGAGAGGGAGACGAAGAGGAAGAGAGTGAGTGAGAGGGAGACGAAGAGGAAGAGAGTGAGTGAGAGGGAGACGAAGAGGAAGAGAGTGAGTGAGAGGGAGACGAAGAGGAAGAGAGTGAGTGAGAGGGGGAGGAAGAGAGTGAGTGAGAGGGAGACGAAGAGGAAGAGAGTGAGTGAGAGGGAGACGAAGAGGAAGAGAGTGAGTGAGAGGGAGACGAAGAGGAAGAGAGTGAGTGAGAGGGAGACGAAGAGGAAGAGAGTGAGTGAGAGGGGGAGGAAGAGAGTGAGTGAGAGGGAAAGGAAGAGAGAGTGAGTGAGAGGGAGAGGAAGAGAGAGTGAGTGACTGTAACTGAGTAAGAGGGAGAGGAAGAGAGAGTTAGTGAGTGAGGAAGAGGGAGAGGGAGAGTGAGCGAGTGAGAGGGAATGGAAGAGAGAGTGAGTGAATGAAAGGAAGATGAAGAGGAAAAGAGTGAGAGAGTGAGAGAGTGAGAGGAAGAGGAAGAGAGAGAGTGAGTGAGAGGAAGAGGAAGATAGTGAGTGAGAGGGAGACGAAGAGGAAGAGAGTTAGTGAGAGGGAGAAGAAGAGGAAGAGAGTTAGTGAGAGGAAGACGAAGAGGAAGAGAGTGAGTGAGAGGGAAAAGAAGTGGAAGAAAGTGTGTGAGAGGGAGACGAAGAGGAAGAGAGTAGGTGGTTGAGAGAGAGAGAGAGAGAGGGGAAGAGAGAGTGTGCGTGTGAGTGAGTGAGAGGGAGGGAGGAAGAGAGTGAGTGAGTGAGTGAGAGGGAGGGAGGAAGAGAGTGAGTGAGTGAGTGAGAGGGAGAGGGAAAGATTTAGTGAGAGAAAGATGGAAAGAGTGAGTGAGTGGGAGAGGAATAGAGTGAGTGAGTGAGAGGGATAGGAAGAGATTGAGTAAACAAGAGGGATAGGAAGATAGTGAGAGACTAAGAGGGATAGGAAGAGAGAATGAGTGTGGGAAAGAAAGAGGAAGAGAGAGAGTGTGTGTGAGTGAGTGAGAGGGAGACGAAGAGGAAGAGAGTTAGTGAGAGGGAGAAGAAGAGGAAGAGAGTTAGTGAGAGGAAGATGAAGAGGAAGAGAGTGAGTGAGAGGGAAACGAAGAGGAAGAGTGTGTGTGAGAGGGAGACGAAGAGGAAGAGAGTAGGTGGTTGAGAGAGAGAGAGAGAGAGAGGAAGAGAGAGTGTGCGTGTGAGTGAGTGAGAGGGAGGGAGGAAGAGAGTGAGTGAGAGGGAGAGGGAAAGAGTGAGTGAGTGGGAGAGGAATAGAGTGAGTGAGTGAGAGGGAGAGGAAGAGATTGAGTAAACGAGAGGGATAGGAAGATAGTGAGAGACTAAGAGGGATAGGAAGAGAGAATGAGTGAGGGAAAGAAAGAGGAAGAGAGAGAGTGTGTGTGAGTGAGTGAGTGAGTGAGTGAGAGGGAGAGGAAGAGAGAAAGTCCAATCACATTCCAAAACATGCCGCATTTCTTTGAATAGTAAAGCTGAAAAAATCAGAACAAAAGATTATTTATTTGAAACTCCAAGGAACATGCAATGTGAATTCTGCTCCCAAATAAAATCTTTCAGGCATGTTTTCTTCGAATGTCACTTCTCTATAAGATTATGGGAGCATCTAAAATGCTGCACATCAATGAAAAATGCATGGAATCCTTCCTATCAAGCTTCAAAAGCTTAAAGAAAAACCATTTGATTAACACCGCCAAAAATCTAGATGTGTCAAATGGGCCGGCCCGCCACGAGGCACGACATGGTTCAGCCGTGCCTGGGCCTGCATGACGCGCTACAATTAGAGGTGTCAAATGGGTCGGGCCGGCTCGTTTTTTTTAGTACGAGCGTGCCTTCGTGTCGGGCCAGGCACGGCACGTTTAAAAATGCCAGGCCCGGCACGACCCACAGGCACAACAGGCTGTGCTGTGCCGGGCCCGCTCAGGCCCGGCCTGGCCTTACGGGCCAGAAATTTTTTTTTTAATTTTTTTTTATTTTATTTATATAAATTATTAAAATATATATAAAAGTTTAGATAATGTATAATATTATATATTTATAATATGAAAAATGTTAAAATTTATTAAAATAACAAAGTTTAAAATTTTTTTTAATGTAATATAAAATTAGTTTAAAATTTATTAGAATTATATAATAAAGTTATAAATTTTTAAATGAAAAATTAAAACAAAAAATAAATAAATAAATCAATACATTTTGTTAATAAAAATAAAAATTTAAAAAAACATAAGCAACTCAAATGAAAAATGACCAATCATCCATTTGAAACTGAAGGTCCGAACCAAACAAATTACAGTTTCAACACAACATACAAACAAAGCGTACAATCAATAAAAAAAATATCGAAATCAAAAAACAATAGATCATCATCAATCATCAATCGGCATATCATGAGCATCATCAGCCACAACATCAAGATCAGTATCATATGAATCATCATCATCAGCAATCAACTCCTGCGCCATCGCAGTGGATGCAGCTGCAGTCCCTGTCCCAGTCCCAGCTCCATCACTATCATGGATGCTAAACATCGAATCCTCCCAATCCTTCAAACAAGCCAAGGCCTCAACAATATCTGGACGTAAACTCGATCTCCTATCCAAAATCACGTTCACTGCAACAGAAAAAGCAGACTCCGATGCTACGCTCGACACCGGAGGAGTCAGTATATCCCGTGCCATCCTAGATGGCACGGGAAATGTGGACTCATATGATTTCTACCACTGTAATATACCAAGATTCTTAGTATCAGAATGTGATAGGATTGAGCAGTAATTGGTATCTAAGTACCGAGAAAGCTCGCTCCTATATGATGGTCTACCCGTACATTTTCACCTCGCTAGCTGAATGGAAAAATCGTCATCTCCGAATAAGGTATCAATGTCTGTAATCACAGTCTCACTACTACAACCACTATACCTAGTATCGTAGTATGTGAATAGGTCAGTCAACTTCTCGTGAATGAACCCTTCAGGTGGCTCTTCCAGGTTCATGCACGAGGAAATGTAAGTCATGGTGTTTTCTACCCCTTCCACCTTAACCCTAGGGTCCATGCATGCAGGGAGGCAATAAATAGATGGAACGGTGGACCAGTACTTCAAGTACTTGGTTTCCATCTCTGCAACCATATGGCTAAGTGTCGGGTCAGCTCGATACTTCCAAAACATGCTACTAATGTTGCATATGCACCAGAGTGCAATGCAAGTAGTGGGCGTATAAACCGACAAACACATGTTCGTCGTGTCATAAAAAATCTTTAGAATTTCATAAATGAAATTCCTGAAACCCAGTCAGTGTCGTCAATAATAAGTTCGTCACTCTTACTATTGACGTAGTCGGATATCACGTGTTCGTATCCAACACATGATTCTAACATCAGGTACGTGTAATTCCAACGATGTCTCACATCCGATTGGAATTTCTTCTTCTTAAGATTTGCAGACAAATAGAGACTACCAAACTCTTGTTGTCTGCGAGGAGTGCGAATATATTTTAGTGCATTACGTATATTATCTAACACGGGGGAACACACCTTCATACCCGCTTGAACAATCAAGTTAATCACGTGACACATGCATCTGACATGAAAGATCTCTCCTAATGGTGCGTCTCTAATATTCCTAACAAACATGTTGATCGCTACTCCATTATTAGATGCGTCATCGAAGGTGACACTAAAAATTTATTTTGAATTTTATATTCCCTGAAGATTTTCATCATACACTCAAAAATGGCCGGGCCATCATGAGGATGAAGAATCTCAGAGAATCCTAAAATTTTTTGATTGATTGTCCAGTTTGAATCTACATAGTGGCTGGTGACACATGCATAAGAAGATTCATCGTGACTTGTCCAGATATCGGACGTCACGAACACCACTCCACTATATGCTATAAATTCATTCATTATTTTTTGTTTTTCTAACTTATATATCTTTAGTATGTCATTCCTAGATGTGGACTTAGGAATTCTACGATAAGCAGGCTGAAAATATGTCTGCATGATGCGCACTACCATTGGATCTTTCTAAAATCTGATAGGAAGACCCATTAAAGTGATAAGTCTGGTCATGCCGTCCCTACCCAACTCGCTGGAGTATATGAAGGGAGTAAACTTTGAGACTGAACTCGATCCAGTCTCAAAAAATACAGTGCCAAGTTGGGTTTGCCTAAGATCTAATGGACCATATTTTTTGGTGCATAATTCGGCATGCCTCTTAAGATGCCCAGTCCCAAACGAACTCTTACATGTTAAAAATCCCATATAATATTTGCACTGTGCCATTTCTTATTCCTCACCCCTAATATTTTTTTGTTTTATTATATTAAAATGAGTCGAAACTACATAAGTTCTCCTAGTTTTTTATTTTTTAGAAGTTTGGGTTGAGACGACTGGAGAAACCAAAGTTTCAGCAGCCTTAGACCTCTGTATAATATTTTCATTTTCTAAATTTAAACTTGTTTCAGTTGTATTTGTCATTTTTTAGGATTTTTGTTTTTAAGAATACTTTAATAGAGACTAAAAGATTGATTTTAATGTTTTCTAATTTTGGTCTAGAGAGAGAAACTAGAGAGAGAGAGAGAAAGTTAAAAAAAACGTAAAATAAATTTCCCGGTAAAAGCAGTGAGGTCGGTCACGTGCACGGTGCACCACAGTCAAGCTCTAATGTTCAAAACTCAAGTTGAGATTTTCGAAAATCCAAGCCGAATGCCGAAATCCCGAGTCCCGAGAGAGAGAAGCAAGATTTTTGAGAGAGAAATTGAACGATTTGAGAGAATTTATATTTATGAAAAACATAAATGTTAAAGAGATGGGGGTGTAATTTATAAATTAAAGATAATAATTTTTTTTAAAAAAAGTAATTTTTTTTTGAATTTTTTAGGACACAGAATCATGAGGGCCGTTGGATTCTGCCCCCTAGCCATTTGAGACGAGATCCAACGGCTGAAAATTTAATTTTTTATTATTATTTTTTTCCCGTCGGGGGGGGGGGGGGGGGGGGGGGGGGGGTTTGGGTCGGTTCGGGCCTCGTGAAAGTGGAATCGCGGGTCGGGTCCAATCAGACCCGACCCGCGGTCTTTTTTTGTGGGAGGGGCGTGGCGTGGGGCGATTGCGGGGTCTAGCTCGGGGGACAGCCGGCACGAAACGAACCCGTGCCGGTGTGCCGTGCCACAGGCCAAACCGTGCCGGGTCAGGCACGGCACAGCACGGCTCGTGCCTAACCCGGGCACGACAATTTTCCGTGCAGGGCCGGCCCAGGCATGGCAGAACCGTGCCTTGCCCGGCCCGGCCCGGCCCGGTTGACACCTCTAGCTACAATATCATGCTCGGGCCCATGTGGGGCGTAGCTACTGCATGAGTCGTGTCATGCTGGGCCAAAGTTTTCAGCCCGTGTGCGTGCCAACGCACCCAACATGGTCACAATGGGTTGACGCCCGATGGGTGAGGCTCATCGAGCCCTGAAAGGGCAAAACACGCGGTGGCGCGGCGGCGAGCCGCCGAAACCTAATTTTTTTTTTAATTAGGGTTTTGGCCCGACCCAAACCTGACCGAATCAGGCTGAACCTAATGTATTTCGTGCCACGGGCTCGTGATGGGCATGACCTTTATAGAACCGTGCCACGGGCAGGCACGGCACGATACGGTAATCGTGCCGTGCCTGGCCAGCACGGTACGATACGGTAATCGTGCCGTGCCTGGCCAGCACGGTAGCTTGGTTGGACAACCTAAAACTATGTATGACCAGCCCAGCACGGCCCATTAGACACCTTTATAAGAATCACATAAGAAAAATTGTATTTGCCGCGACCATTTACTATATATGAAATGAAAGGAACCGAAGATTTATAATCAATCAAAAAACAAAAAATTATATTGTATTTCGAGATAATTTTACATTGCATTTTTATTAATAATCAAAAAAAAAAAATACCATTCATTTTAAACAAAATAAACTAACTCATAATTGGTATAAATAATTAATGCATTATATACATAAAAAATCATAAAACCATTTAAATCAAGTTTTATTTTATTTTTTTATTTTTTCGTATCAAACTAAATTAATGATTCTCCTGTACTGTATCAAAATGGTAGGGCCCGTCCGCGACTCCGAACCAGAAATTGGTGGCAGTGGCATGCGAGAGCTCACACATAGACATAACAGACGGCAAGAAAGCAAGTATTCCCAGATTAACGAACTTGTAATTTTCTGAGGAACAAGATTCAAGAGCTGCGTCACGCTGCAGGAACACGACGATCAGCATCGATGATACAATATTATTACAGAATACGATAAGAATCGTATGAAAACAAATTCCATGGAGGACGACGGGTCACCGGAGAGTACGATGGACCTCTATAATTTAGTCTCGTACTTGCACTTCTGATCTCCGAGACTTCGATTGGCGACGAAGATGAGAAAATCGCATGACGAAGAAGAGACGACCTTGACCTTGAACAAGCCAAAAACCAGGATCCTTCCAGAAATCCTCGTCTGCGTGCTCATCGGCACCACGCCAGAAAGTACGTCGCCATATATGTGCGAATTCGAAAGCAGTCTGTCGGCGAGGACTGTCAATGTCAAATTCATCGTCTTCAATCCGTCGGACGGCATGCGCCCGGCTGGAATCGGAACCTCTCCGACGAGTTCTTCTCTGTACTCCAACAATCCGGAACTGTTCGCGTACTTGAAGGCCACCATGTTAGGATTTTTGACCGTCAGATCGACGGCCAGCGTGACGTTTATTTTGACGCTGATGTTCAAGATGTGGACGGAGACGTGGATGTTCTTTAAGGCGACAGAGTCGACGGTGGTTATCGGACGCTTTGCCTTGAACACCGTCAAGGCTAAAATCACGATCACGATGATGACGAAGATGGCGGCGGCGACAAAGGCGACGCAGATTGTGACGTGCCTGCGTTTGCGATTGCGTCCAGCTTGAGCTGCTGCGCATGCGTTCGATGAAGATTCCAGATCCATCGACTTCAGAGAGCTGCTTTAGCCAAACGGGAAGATTCCGAAATACTGTTCTAAATAAGATAAACATAAAGATGCTGACTCGGCTCGAAAGTCTGTTTTTATTTTTTTTTTTACATTTACAATAATCATGAGATATCATATTTATCAATTAAATGGAGTCCGGCCGACCTTTACTGTTTTTTTTTTTGGTTCTTTTTTAAAATTACTATTTTTTAAAATAGTAATTTTAAAATAATGCTGACAACCTCAAAAAGCTTATTATATATTTTTAAAATTACTATTTTTTGGTTCTTTTTTTTTTTGCTTTATTTATTTATTTTTTATTTATTTTTTATTTATTTTTTATTTATTTATTCTGTATTTATTCTGTATTTATTTTTTATTTATTATGTATTTATTATGTATTTATTTTTTTTATTTATTTTGTATTTATTCTGTATTTATTTTTTTATTTATTTTTTATTTATTTTGTATTTATTTTGTATTTATTTTGTATTTATTTTTTATTTCTTCTGTATTTATTCTGTATTTATTCTGTATTTATTTTTTTATTTATTTTTTTATTTATTTTTTATTTATTTTTTATTTATTTTTTATTTATTATTTATTTGTTTTTTATTTGTTTTTTATTTGTTTTTTATTTATTTTTTATTTATTTTTTATTTATTTTTTATCTATTTTTTATTTATTTTTCATCTATTTTGTATCTATTTTGTATCTATTTTGTATTTATTTTTTATTTATTTTTTATTTATTTTTAAAAAGTTAAAAATTCCAATTTTGAATTCTAAATTAATTTATACTTTTTAACATTATTATAAATAATCAAAAATAACATTAGCTGAAACTAGATTTTAAATTAGGAAAATTATGTTTAATTCCACCATTTTGAAAATAATTACAGAAAAAATGTCTTTTTATAATTAAAAAAAATGACACCGAACTTAAAAATAATTTAATTTTTAGTATACTCAAAAATATCACAAAAATAATTATTCTCATCCACATCATCATCTATAAAAATGATATCTCATGCCTTTTTAAGCAATATATGCATAATCGTTAGAAAAATAATAAATATATTGTAATGAAAAATAATAATTAATTTTCAATTAGTAAATTATGAATATAATCATGAAAATATTGCGGACTACATTGTTAATATATTACTTGAGTAATACATTTGCCATGACAAGATATCGAGCACTTCTAGATAATATGATATGTAACACAAACACTATAAACAGGCACAAATTAAAATTAAATTATTATAATTTTACATATCACACCAGCCTCATCATTCCTCACAGAGCGTGGAATTATTTTTTGGTGTTTTTTAAATAAGATATACTTAAATAAAATTATTATAATTCTGTCCATCTTTTAGAGCAATTATTATATTATTTTACATCCCTAATCTTCCATAAAATTTTGTCAACCTTTTTTTATAATTTTCCCTATACATTTTTATTTTAAAAAAAAATACTTCTTCAAATTATAAATATATTTTTTAAGTTTTTCATACTCGATTCCCTCTTTGTTTCAAATATAACCACATATATATTCCAGTGGCCTCTCCCCAAACTTCAAAAACTCACACACGCGCACACACACGCACAAACACACACACACAAAACACACACACACACACAAAACACACACACACAAAACACACACACACACACACACACACACACTACTTATTTGCCACATACACATCTTATAAAAGAAGTGTGAATACAAGTTCGATCCTCAAAGATATTGGATATGCTTCCCTATGGTGTCTTTGTCAATTACTCTACACATACTACTGGGATAGAGACCTCAGGATCATAAGGCTCAGATATGAGGGACCAAGGGATAATATGAAATGAATTAGGAGAGAGCAAGAAAAATATGTCTAACTAAATAAAGAATACTTAAATATAAACTCAAAAGTGATCTCACTGCAGTAGCAGGAGCAGGTCTCATATTTAAACAAGCTCAGTAGTAACTTTTATTTCCATAAAATCAACTATGAATTTTGAAAAATCAGTTAGAGAGTGTGTTTTATCTCTCGACTAGTTTATATTTTGGATCCCATGCAATCAAAAAACCAAAAAAAAAGAAAAAAACAACAAAACTCTTTCATTTCTCGAATCAACCGAATCAAATCAACTATTTGGTATCAAATCATCAAGAACACATCAGGAACTGTGACAGTTATTGTGTTTCAGCGCCCTTCCTACTCTCCATTCCCTGCTTTAGAGACTCCAATCTTTTCCTGCACAAAACTTATTACACACACACTAATAATGGAGGTGCCATCCATTTGTGTCTGGTCTGGATGGGACCCTTTCCAAGGCATGGGCCGAACCAGATCATGATCACGGCTAGTGCCGAGAGTAGACGCGAACATTGACTTGTGCCCCAGTTCTGGAACCAGGCCCTAGCCATTTTAACACCTCTAAGTCTAACACCGGGTCTATTCCATAGAAACGAGTCTTTTGTACCAAAATTTTAGTATGATTTAATCAACAGAGCAAATAAACCAAATTTACTTTTATCGAGATTAGAGAAGAATGTTAAGAATTATTATTTCTTATTATTCTATTTATTATTTGATTTTCACTTTGATAGGGATGACCCAATGTGCTAAATGGCCCTTTTTTTTTTTGAATAATTAAATCTTTTTAGCTTATTTTCTTCAATAATAAATAATAATATAAAAAGAGGCCCAACTACAAATTAAACATGGACAAGCAGATGTCATGAAGATCATACCCATTGCACAAGGCTCCCAGTACATAAGGCTCCCAATTATCATATAGTGAGATTAAATATATATTAAAAAAAAAAACAAAATCTCAAAAAAAAAAAAAAAAAACAAAACTAAAAATGTGATAAATCTAAAAATATTTTAAATATTTATACAATTTATACACCACAAAAATATTAAAAAAAAAAAAAAAACAAGATAAAAGAGATTACATGTTGCATACTTATACAGCCGAGCTAGGTAAATTTGTTGTTTTAACACAAAGAGGTCACGATCTCTATTATCCTTCACAAGATTTGGTCGCGTGCACAAATGATAGAAATAAAATAATCACAATTCATGCAGAGCATTGCAAAATGACGATGAACTATTATTATTACTTGGTATCTGTCAGATGGCCATGAAGGCTCCATCTTTGGCGAAATCCTTCGACACCTTGAATTCCACTAGCAAGAATCAGTCTCCTGTAAGAGATTAACAGTTGTTGTATCATCACATAATCATGATCAAAAATTACAATGGATTCAAAAAACATGGTACATCAAATCCGATCCAAATTTTCAAATCAGGAGAGAGTACAAAGATAAGCTTTTGATGGATAAAAGTCTCAAATTACTCATTGGCACTTACGGTGTAGTGCAGTTAGCCAAATATTCATACCCGAGATAACTTTTTTTTTTTAATTTTTCTTTGAGATAATCTTAACTCTTAAAAAAATGAGGCAGATACTTATTCTGAGATCATTATAAAGACAGAATTCAAGGTAATAACAATAATTACCTATGAGATACTTTGAATATTCATTCTCTTATCTCACTATTCTTTACTGCGACGCTCAAGCAGCAAGGCATATAGTCTTAAATTCAATATTTCGCAAGGGATGAAATATATAAAGGTGGATTGATTCTTTAACAAAGAAAAAAGATATATCATTTTTATTGATGCGTGTGATTACACAATAATCAACACACTAGATATAATAAAATCTCTAAAATTAAATATATTTAAATGAGAATAATATTGAGATAATTAAAAAATAAAAAAATAATAATAAATTAAAAACAAAAAAAATAAAAAAAAATAAAAAAATACTTTTGAGATAATTTATTTCTTGAAAAATCTTTATATTACATGCATGTATTGAAAGTTTTGTCTTGGTATGATAACAAGTATTTTGGTCTAAAGATGATAGGTATTGAGTTCGATACTCTTCATATACAGCTTTTCAGAATTTAGAAAATAAGATTATTGAGATATTATCATATTACCCTTCATGCCGCCCTAAAGTGGGAGCCATTTATATTGGATATAAGTATGAACTCCATATTACCTTATTTAACGGATGCATAAATTTCATTTAGTTATTTCTTTTTTCATTTTACATCTTAATTTTTTTTATTTTTTAAATATTTCATAACAAATTAAAAAATTAATTATAATCAAAATATAAAAAATCATCAAAAATAATAATTTATTATTGTATATATCTAAAAAATTCAAAACTTATTGTATTGATAATGAAAAATAAATATTTAATTAAAATAACTATAATACTTTATATTAGTAAAAAAAGTTCAAAATATTTTTAAAATAATAAAATTTTAATCACAAATTATTTGATCAATTAAAATACTATCCTCTATCATTTCTCATCATGTCAATATGCTTTTTTAGATCTTACAAAATCGAGAGGTTTTTAGTTTGTCTTGTAGTTTTTTTTTTTAACCATAATCACTTTCTTTGATTTACATGTATTTATAGATTACTTTTTATTTTATAAGATGAGTTTCAATAAAAAATTTATCTTGCTAATTATGCATCTGTAAATTATCCTTACTATAAGAGAACATGAGTAGAGAATCATTCAACTCAAAAAACATGTCCAATCACAATTTCAAGCATAAGCTTAAGAAGCTTGAGATATTTTCTTGTGATGTAGATAAATTATAACAAAAAAGATATTGTATTGTCATTGAGGATGTATGAAGTTGAAAATAACACATAGAATATTTTTTGGATTATACCCTAATAGATATTCAATTAGTTTGACTGCATACGAAAAATATAATATGAAAAATTAATTATCTTATTATAATCAAATCATATATAATTTATACAGTCAGTATAATTAATTATTTTCAAGAAATATCAGATGAGATGTGCCGACACGACCTAAATTTTTGCAACCCATATGAGACATCGTGCTAGCCTATCACGTTGATAAAAAAGGACAGTTCGACACGACTTATTGACAATCCAGAACAACTCAAACCCATGCTAGCCCGGGATCATGCTAGGCTAGTCGAAGCTCAATCTAGGCTAGTTTGGGTTGGTGGCAAGCTAGTCTACGTGCGGGCTGATGACTAGCCATGGCTCTGCCTGAATTGACAAAGTTCAACCCAACCACAATTTTTGTAAATGACACTACATGCACACACCAACTAGAGCCAAACATGACCCAAGCACATTTCATCAACAAGCCAAATTTAGCTCGTGCAACCCATATTTGCAATTCATGATGTGACACACATGCTTTTGGGGCACACGGGCTAAACCCCAGGCTAGAGCCATGTCACCTTGTCGGTCCATGCCTTTTCTAAAATCAAGCTCAGCCGTGTCAATCCATGCTTAGGCTAGATTATACATACAAATTATTGTATAATCTATTTTTTATATCTTCGATTAATTTATTACTCAATCACTTATTATTCTCGTGAAGCATATGAACCTTAAAAATGTTGATGTTTTCTAATAACTTATTGTACTTATTTATTACAATATCATGATTCTTTTTTATAATTATAGCATTATTTTATCACTCTTTTTTTTATTTACATTTTTATAATAATTGTGATGTAATCAAAAAAATTTGTATTGCTATTTTTTATTTTTTTTCTTCAATTTTTTTTAATTTTTTATTTCTTTCTGTATTTTTTAAGTTTTTTTTTGTTTATTTATTTATTTATTTATTATTATTTATTATTATTTTTTATTTTTTTTGTTTTTTTATTTTTTTTATGAATATTTATGATTGATTGACTATACAAAACCACATGAGAATAAAAAAAATTTCTACTATCAAACAAGAAGTCTCATAATACTACACTTCTAACCTAAAACAAAACAAAAAATAAATAAATAAATAGCCATACAATAAAGGAAAATGTCTCTGAGACAATTTTTTTTTTTCTTTGCAATGATAAAATGAACCAAATAAAATTTCATTATAAGGTCCACCAAAAGACAAGACTCTCAAAAAATGCATAAGCACCTCTCCATCAATTTGACTTCTGACTCAAGTTGAGAAGCTCTCTGCTTAGCTTCATCAATTGGCATAGACAATCCCAATTTGCACTCACTATCTTGAAGCCGTTGCCTTATGTTCTTATCCTACCACAAGTTTTCAAAATCTCATTTGTAAAACAAATCAATTAAGATGAAAGAAGCATACAAGAATCTCAAAGCCACGCATGCATGAAATATCACCAAATGAACTTGCAAAAGAAACTTACAATTAAATATTCATGGGAAGCTAATGGTTCACCCATGCACAAATCACAAACAATGTAAAAGAGGCAATTGTTAGTCACTAATCCATTGGTAATACACGAATATTATAGTAGTTTGATTAACAAAGAAGAAAGACCTCATAATCATGAAGAACATGAATTCGATCCCCAGAAATGCTAGATAAGTGCCCTAGGGTGTCTTTACCAAAATGCCCTGTTTATACTGCTAAGACATGAGCCTTACTTGCTTTGACCTTGGGGCCCAATGCTCATATGGAGGGTCGAAAGATAATAGAGAAAAGATTAGGAGAAAATTGACGAGATAGAAAAAAACTTCTCAATCACCTCAACACAATGGGACAAACTGTAAGGAAGCAAGGACACATATTAAGAAAAAAAAAACACTATAATGTGCGTATAGATGTATTTATATAAATATATGTATAGATATGGATATAAATATATACATACATAAACATATATGCATGCATATACATGGACATACACGTGTACATATATGTACATATGTATATAGCTATATATATATATAGGCACATGTGTGTGTGTGAACTAATTGTCCAAGCAAGTTCAAAAAATATTCTTCACAACCTTAATCTAAGAACGAGTTGCCAGAGCTTATTCCGTGAACTTCTACCCAAACTCGTTCCAAGGATGAGCTATGACAAATCATACCAAGGATGAGTTGTGACAGGTCCTTCCAAGGATGAGCTAGCCGAGTTCATTCCAAGAACAAACTAGGAAACATGGTTCCAACGAACGAGCTGCAATGGCTCATTCGACAAGGCAAAGTGCTCCAATTTTTGATGCCTCCAGTACCTTTCATAAATGATTGCACCTCACCATAGGTAAGATGTTTTTGCAGATGCTTTGCGGCACCTACACATTAGGCGTGCCTTTAATAACTATATAAATTCCATTTGAAATAGTGACACATTACGAAACTAAGATATTAATCTCCCCAAACAAGATTATTTCAAAAGAGCTCGCAAGAATTCATAGTAATGACCATGATCTATACCTATGAATCAAATCTAATAACTAGTGCATATATTTTGCTTCTATCAAGAGTCAGAGTTATCTCTCCAAAAATCAAAACCCATGTGGTAGTATCTCGATACAACTCAAATAAAAATAATTGAACGCTAATATCTATGATGACTAAGAAATCTTAACTCATTGAATCTTCACATATGCGTATGTCAATGATAAAAGTGAAACACTAAAATAAAATATAACTAATACATATTTTTCATGAATAAAATGTCATCCTTAACATATACATAAATAAATAAATAAAGAGATCATAACAACCCATGGGTTAAGTGCTCAATAATAAATGTGACAAACTAACTCAACTTATCTTACATTTCGGCTATACTAGACCCTCATATATTTGATAAATCAGATAAAATTAATTCTGACCCACTTAATTCTTACAGACATGATAAGAAATCATGATTTGATTTCCTATCTGATAGACCTCATAATTTGATACTATGATATAATATATACTAAGATCCAAATTTATAAAATTTCCTAAATTTTGCTTATATCTAGTATATTACATATAACGAGATATATGTATATATATCTAGTATACACTACATATATTCAGTGTGTGTGTGTGTGTGTGTGTGTGTGTGTAAACTATAATCTATATACATGCATATCATATATCATTATCAATCAAAATTTATCTCAGACTTGAGTTTAAACGTATAGATCCTATATTTTAAAATTAACTGATGTTAATATTTATATCTACTCTCAATTTGTTAAATTTGATTCAAAGATTTTGCCTTTAACTCTCAAAATCAACCAAATCTTCAACTGAACTAAAAATGTCTTCCAGCTATTTTTGGAAGTCATGGGAAAAATCAACAATAGCTTCCTCTAATGCCTCGTCTATATATTATAATCATACTATCTCAGACGATTCTCTCTTATCTCACCATCTATTTGAGCTATTTTAATTTTTTTTTCTAAGAATTTTATTTTTAATTATATCTTACCACACACTTTCATACAACATGGCTATCATATAGCTATTCCATAAAATTTTACATTAAATTTATTTGGTACTCATCACAATGAATCATAACGAAGCTCTTCATCTGATCCACCTAACATTAATCTTTCATGATACATTCTTGTCAACCTCCATGTTTTTACTTAATAAAAGCATGAAAACTTAAAATTATTGATTTTTGATATTATTTGCTTTCTCATTTTGATTATCATATTATTATCACTTTTAATATGATTAAACTCATATCTCGAGTATTGCATATTATTATCACTTCTTTAGTCTCATCAACCAACAATATTTCATCTGTAAATAACATACACCAAAAAAAATCTTCTTGGATATATCTTATCAATTCATTCTTAATTAACACAAAAATATAAGAACTAAGTAATGATCTTTAGTCTAGTCTCACAACTATTTGAAATACATAAGTGACGACTTGAACCAATCTAATTCAAATACCACTCTCTTATATATGTCATTGATTAGTTCAATATATACACTTAATATTCCTTTCTTACATAATACTCATTAAATTAAGTCTTTGAAGATATTATCATAATATTTTTCTAAATCAATAAATATTATACATTAATATTTGATAGAAATATATCTTTTATCTTTAAAATAATCCATGAACTTGTTTAAAACATTATAGAAATATATATTTTATCTTTTATTAGTATCTGATTTTTTTTTATTTTTTATATATTTTATATGATTAATGTCTTTTTTCTTTTTTTTTCCCACATTCCTATCCAACTTATAAAGATCATTTTCTTATTCTTTATTTTATAATTTATCAAATAACTGATTATATACCTTATATTTAATTTTACTCAGTATTCTTTTAGTATTCTTTTTTTTTTTACTTCTTTTATAATTTTATAATATCTTCATTTTTATTCTTCTATATTTCTTTTAAAAAATACATTTATTTTTTATATTTTGTTGAATATCATATTTTCACAATCACATTTCTCTATGTAAATAAATATTTTATTTAGATATTTTCTACAAGCGCCTCTTCATTTCACATAATATCCACATCAACAGCCACGGACCAACTAACTTTGTTATCTAATATTTTTCTGAAAATATTTATTATTTCTTTTTTTTTTTTTCACTTTCACCACTTTATTTTTCGACACCTATTTAAAATCTCTTTATAATTATAATTTCTAAGATGCATATCATTAACAACTAATTTACGTTGAGTGATTAAACTCTCAGTCTCACCTAGAGGTGTCAAAACGGGCCGGCCCGGCACGAGGCACGGTTCGGCCGTGCTTGGGCCGGCCCGGCACGTTTTTTAACCGGGCCCGGGCCCGAGCCGTGCCGTGCCCCGGCACGGCACGCCGGCACGGTTTCTTCTCGTTCCGGTTAGGCTTCACGCGGGCACGCCGCACGCGTGGCCGTGAGTCCGTGACCCAGATCCTCCCGAATTAAAGCCCGTGGGTCGGGTCATGAATGGACCCGACCCACGGTCCCGACTCCCGACCCAATCCCAACGGGAAAAAAAAAATTTAAATTTTGCTTGAATATCAGCTGTTGGATTCGACTCCAACGGCTAGGGGGCAAAATCCAACGGTCCTAGTGAATCTGCCCCCTAATTATATATAAAAAATTCAAAAGAATATTAAAAAAATATCTTTTTTAATAAAAAATTAATATCTTTAATCTATAAATTCTACCCCCCCTCCCTATAACAATTATGTTTTTCAAAAACATATAACCTCTCAAAACTTTCTGTCTCACATAAACCGTGCATCTCTCTCTCGGACCTCGGGATTTTGCTTTCGGCTTGGATTTTCGAGAAACTCGACTTGAGTTTTGAATATCAGAGCTTCCTGCGGTGCACCTTGCACGTGACTGACCTCATTGCTTTTACCGGGTACTTTATTTAACATTTTTATTTACTTTCTCTCTCTAAATCTTCTCTCTCTAAAAAAACTTAGGAAAAAATAAAAAACATAAAAAATGACAAATACACCTAACACGTATTTAAATTTGGAAAATGAAAATATTAGTGTTACACAGACGTCTGTGGCTGCTGAATCTTTGGTTTTTCTAGTCGTCTCAACCCAAAGTTCTAAAAAACAAAAAACTAGGAAAACTTCAATAGTTTAGACTCATTTTAAAATCATAATACAAAAAAATATTAGGGGTGAGGAACTTAAAATGGCACAGTGCAAATATTATATGAGACTTTTAACATGCAAGAGTTCATGTGAGACTAGGCACCTTAAGAGGCATGCCGAATTATGCACCAAAAAACATGGACCCTTAGATCCTAGGCAAACTCAACTTGGCACTACATTTTTTAAGACTGTATCGAGTTCAGTCTCAAAGTTTACTCCCTTCGTATACTCCAGCGAGTTAGGTAGGGATGGCATGGTCAGGCTCATCACATTGATGGGTCTTCCGATCAGATTTTCGGAAGATCCGAGGGTAGTGCGCATCATGCAGACTTATTTTTAGCCTTCCTATCGTAGGATTCCTAGGTCCACATCTAGGAGTGACATACTAAAGATATATAAGTTAAAAAAACAAAAAATAATTAAGGAATTTATGACATATAGTGGAGTGGTGTCCGTGACATCCGATATATGGACATGTCACGATGATTCTTCTTATGCATGTCTCACGAGTCACTATGTAGATTCTAACTGGACAATCAATAAAAAAATTTTAGGATTCACTGAGATTCTTCATCTTCATGATGGCCCGGCCATTTTTAAATGTATGATGAAAATATTTAGGGAATATAAAATTCAAAATAAAATTTTTAGTGTCACATTCGATAACGCTTATAATAATGGAGTAGCGATCAACATGTTTGTTAGGAATATTAGAGACGCACCATTAGGAGAGATCTTTCATGTCAGATGCATGTGTCACGTGATTAACCTGATTGTTCAAGCGGGTATGAATGTGTGTTTCCCCGTGTTGGATAATATACGCAATGCACTAAAGTATATTCGCACTCCTCGCAGACTATAAGAGTTTGGTATTCTATGTTTGTCTGTGAATCTTAAGAAGAATAAATTCTAATTGGATGTGAGACATCGTTGAAATTACACGTACCTGATGTTGGAATCATGTGTTGGATACGAACACGTGATATCTGACTACGTCAATAGTAAGAGCAACGAACTTATTATTGACGACACTGACTGGGCTTCAGGAATTTCATTTATGAAATTCCTGAAGATATTTTATGACACGACGAACATGTGTTCGTCGGTTTATACGCTCACCACTTGCATTGTACTCCGGTGCATATGCAACATTAGTAGCATGTTTAGGAAGTATCGAACTGACCCGACGCTTAGCCATATGGTTGCAGAGATGGAGACCAAGTACTTGAAGTACTGGTCCACAGTTCCATCTCTTTATTGCCTCGCTGCATGCATGGACCATTGGGTTAAGGTGGAAGGGGTAGAAAATACCCTGACTTTCATTTTCTCGTGCATGAACCTGGAAGAGCCACCTGAAAAGTTCATTCACGAGAAGATGACTCACTTATTCACATACTATGATACTAGGTATGATGGTGGTAGTAGTGAGACTGTGATTACGGACATTGATACCTTGTTCGGAGATGACGATTATTCCATTCAGCTAGCGAGGAAGAAACGTAGGCGTGGACCATCATATAGGAGTGAGCTGTCTCGGTACTTAGATACTGATTACTACTTAATCCTGTCACATTCTGATACTAAGAATCTTGATTTATTACAGTGGTAGAAATCATATGAGTCCACCTATCCCGTGCTATTTAGGATGGCACGGGATCTACTGACTCCTCCGATGTCGAGCGTAGCATCGGTGTCTACTTTTTCTATTGCAGTGAACATGATTTCGGATAGGAGATCGAGATTACGTCCAGATATGGTTGAGGCCTTGGCATGTTTGAAGGATTGGGAGGATTCGAGGTTTAGCATCCATGATCGTGCTGGAGCTGGGACTGGGACAGACACTGGAGTCGCATCCACATCCACTACGATGGCGGAGGAGTTGATCGCCGATGATGATGATCCATATGATACTGATCTTGATGTTGCGACTGATGATTCTCATGATATGTAGTTTGACTATTGATGATGATCTACTATTTTTTTTCGATGTTTTTTTATTCATTGTATTTGTACGTTTTGTTTGTACATTATGTTAAAAATTATATTTGTTTTGTTCCGGACCATCGGTTTCAAATGCATGATTGGTAATTTTTCATTTGTGTTTAATTTTTTTTTAATTTTTATTTATACTAACATAATGTATTGCTTTATTTTTTTTACGATGTAAATTGTATTTTAAGAATTAATAACTTTAATATATAATTAATAAATATAATAAAAGCTAAACTAATTTGAATTTGAAAAAAAAAATACTTTTCAAAAATTTGTTTTTTTATTTAATTTTAATTTTTTACATTTATAAAAAAAATTATATTTAATAATTAATAATCTACACTTAAACAATAAAATTGACATAATATAAATATTAAAAAAAAAATCAATATTCTGCCCGGGTCAGCGTGTGCCGTGCGCGGTGCGCCCGTGCCGTGCTCGGGTCAGCCTGTGCCCTGGCCTATATGGCCAGGCCGGGCCCGCCTATAGTTAAACCGTGCCTTGCCCGGCACGGTAGCACGAACGTGCCGCTTTAAAACGGGCCGGGCCGTGCCGGGCCGGCCCGTTTGACACCTTTAGTCTCACCTGATATCATTTTGTGATCTTTGCAAAATCTTTTATCTTCTTTTCTAATGAGAAAAGTATATTTGACTAAAATTATAAAAACTTTTAGAAGTTACCAAATATTTTTCTCTTCATAAAATAGATATTAAAATTTAGCTATAAATATCATAAACTAAAGAAAATTCTAAGATTACTCTTCGTATTATATTTCTCTCCCTAAACCCATGACCTACATAATATTTTTCAAAACTCATATTATCTATTCCTACATGACCATTTAATTCAATTACACTCATAGCCAGCTTAAGTAAAATAACAACAAAAGAACTGAGAAATATTATCGCCAAGCCGACTTTAAGATAATACCAATAAAAATAATTAAGAAATATTCTTATCTAGCCAACTTAGAAAAAATAACAACAAAAATAATTAAAACCTTTATTTAACTTATAAAGAATAACAATAAATGAAATTCTTCTGAAACCAATTTATGAAGAACAAGTACAAGACAAATTATCATACTCTAAGCCGTATGCCCGCATTAGGGAGAATATTTACTGACAAGAAAACCAAGAAGCGAGCGAAGAAAAATTGGAATCCCTCCCTTTCTTGGATCAGAAAGCTCCTTTAAGCTTCCCATTTCCAATAGTAATACCGACCAACTTCTTGTAGTTGGCCTTGAGGAGGATGCTAGAACATAGTGAATCTATAAGCTTCCGAGTGTCTACTGGCTTAATATGGCTTCCTTGCCCATACAGTCCACCAGACCACCTAGTGTTGATAAGCCAATCAGTAGCCCTGTGTGTCCGCATCTTGTCAACTAGCATAGCTGCACACATGGTGGGATGAAAGCAGCACCAAGACGAGCAGAAAATGTTGCCTGTGGTGTGGCTCCCTGATGTCTCCCTTTGTGCCTGCTATTAGAGCAGCATAACTGCTGATGAAGCAAAACATCATCAGACCAAAAGACAGTTTGCTCACAGGTGGGAGAAGATCAAACGCATAGCATGCCAGAAGTCTGACATTCACAGGTGGGAGAAGATCAAACGGATAGCATGCCAGAAGATCAAACGCATAGCATGGGATTTTTGCATTGGAGATATAGCCCAAGGGATATGCTGCTTGTGTAGATTTTCTGCCACATATTTGTCTGTTGCTCAGATGATGTGTGGACAACATCTCCAAAATGCCCATGTTGCAGACAGGGTGAAGTGAGAGTTTGATGCTTAGGCAAAGCTATGGAAGCCACTACCTCACTTATGATAAAACATAAGGGTGACATATAATTTGTTTTGTTATCTATTTTTTTTAACTCTCTGTTTTGTTTATCTGCTTTATTTATAGGTGCAGGTACTAATATATTGAAAGATTGAATATGTGACATTGGGACAATAACGGGGATCCCACTAAAGATCCGACTCATTTTTATTTTTTGTAGAACCCTAATTGTTCTATATACATGTGTTGTATCCGCAATTACAAGTATGCACTTTGTTCTTCTCCCCCCCTCTCTCTCAGATATGTACTAAAACCATGTTCTGAGTTAATACATCTGTAGATGCTACGCACTTTTCTAATGGGCATAGCTAAGCGTATTGAACAGTTAGTGAATAACATTAAAACTGGTATTTATTTTGGTTATAATCATGTTCTGGTTTCTTGTGATGTTGTATTATGTTCTGCACAATTCATTGATATTACGTTCAACACGATCACTATATATACATATATACAAAATTCTAATAGAATGAATGCTATAATCTGCACCATACCAGCACCTACCTTTCCTACATATGCCTTTTCATGGCAGCATTAAAAGCTTCGCTTGCTTTGTTCCCATATTAGAGCCATAGTTATCAATCTCTTGTTGAACATACAGATGTTTGTAAATTTTGTTGTTCGGAGAGGCACAAGAAAAGCCAGAATCAGAGCTTCTGAAAGAAGCAACAGGTGTTCTGTTTTTTCCCAACGAGTAACAAATCCTCTAGCAGATGATTGGGAATCAAGAACGTGATATTTTTGGGTCATTTTAAGGGAATTAAGAGAAAGTTGTTGAAGAGAAGTAATGTCGAATAAAAACTCATCTTCTTCATTGCACGCCTGTTCATTCGAAGAAGTCTAACCCATAAGAAAAGTCCATTGGAAACCAAAGATAGTTCCCCATCATCTGCAAGGTTAGCTTCGAGTTGGTTCCGAACTAAAGATTCAAGATCTATGCTTGTTGCTGCCATGATGAGGAAGAAGAGGGGGGGGGGGGGGGGGGGGGGGGATGCCTAATTTATTGCTACATCTGAGTATACATCACCATTAACACTTGGTTCAGGAATTTGATCGAAATTTTTTTGTGCATTATCCAATGTTTTCCAGAATATTAGAATTCGAGAAATTTTCGCGGTCTTTTGCAAAAAGATGTCGAATTAATTTCACAATGGAATTGTGATGTAATGTAAATGTGGGTAGGTGAAACATCACCTTGCCCACATCGAAAATCCATTTGGAATTTTAATTTTATCTATAAAAAGAGGTTCCCGCTCCTTAAAAAGTATCTCAATCCGAATTTTCATTTTTCTTGAATTTTTTTTTGTATTATTTATTTTATTGTCTTAAGTATTGAATTTATATTTTAAAATAATTGTTGTGAATTTTATTTTTTTTAATTGTAATATCAGAGATGAGATTTAAATAGTAATTTTTATGATTAATACAGGTCTAAGAAAATCCTGTCAAAAAGTTATAAGATTCTCATGGTCTATGATTTCTAAGAGTATATGCACCCTCCCACTTACCTAAGAATTTTTTTTGTGTATTGACACAAATAATTATTATTATTCTCAGTTATTGTTCACTGTAAAAGTGAAACAAATGACAGTAAAATTTAAAATAAAAAAATTAAATAAGAATATTTTTTCATTATGAAAATTAAAAAAATTAAGACAATTTTAAAGAAGAATATTTATTTAGATGCAATTAAAAAAAGACCAACCAAAATTTCTAAAGATAAGTGAAATAAGATAGATGGTAACACGATTGTCATTATGCAGTTGACACCAACTGACGGAGTAGTATCAAGTATGATAGAAAAGAATACAGCAAAAAAAATGAGGAATACTCCCACAAGATTATACGAGGTAAAGTCACTTCACAATAAAATCATTTTAAAAAGAAAACTTTATACTCTTTAAATGATGAAATCTATTATAGTATTTAATCATATTAATATTTTTAATACTTTATTTTCTCAATTTACTACATTGAGTCATAAAATAGAAAATATTAAACATACTAAAATTTTACTTTAAAGCCTACCTGATTCGTATAATCAAATCATCATCAATCTGACGAATGATATTCTGATAAACAATCTAATCTTCAATGATATTATCGATGTCATCTTAGAAGAAATATATATATATATAAACAAGGAGGATAGATATGTAAATGCACAGAAAAAAGAAATTTAGATGGTGATATGAGCTAGATCAACGAAGTATGATCCTAGTAGAAGTCAGAATTATGGTAAATCAAAATCAAAAAATAAGAAAAATATTAAATACCATAATCATAACAAAAAATAATACTTCAAAAAAATAAATGGTTTAAGAAAAGAATGAGGATTATGAATTATCAAATACTCAATGGAATATTATAAGTATAAATAATAATATCTTATAAAGTAGAATACCAACAGTTAAAAGCAAAATACAATTTGGTAACATATGGTTACTATACTAAGAAATTTCGTGGCACATGATATTTCGAAGAGATTGATTTCACAAATATGAACCAATCTCAAGAAGTTCTGTGCAAATGAATGATGATCATGCTTTGAAGATTGTTCGGTTCAAATCATTCAAAAGATACAACATATGATGGACTTGAAGAAAAATCTATTATCATTAAGACAAATACATAGTTTGGGTATAAAATTCATATTGAGAATGAAATGATAAAGATTATGAGAGATACACTTATTATCATGAAGGAAGAAACGATCATGACAAATTTATTCATATTTTTAAAAAATATAGTACAAGATACTGATGCATATATTACATCAATTAGCTACGAAGAAAAATCAACAATGATATAACATCTCAAACTAAACTACATGTCAGAACAAAGTTTGAAGATTATCTCTAAAAAAAATTACTTATAGAGCTCAAATCAATAATTTTATTTTTTTGTAAAGATTATGTTACAAGTAAGCAGATTATATTAGCATTTAGTAAATCAAATATAAGAAGTAAATGCATTATGAACTTGAAACATTTTGATGTATGAGAATCACCAAAAATATCACAAGGAACAAAATATTTTATATTTTTCAGTAATGATTACTCAAAAAGATATTGCGAATATCCAATCAAGAAGACATCAGATGGATTTCCAATTCTTAAAAACTTCAAAATATGAGTGAAACTAAAATTCACCAAAAAATGATTAAATATTTGCAAACAAATAATAATGGAGAATATACAGATGATGAGTTTTTTGTTCTTTGTAAGTAAGAATGTATCAGACAATATTTCACAATTACATACACACAACAACGAAATGAAGTAACATAATGGTTAAACAGAACTTTTATAGAATAAAAGAGAACAATATTAAGGATTACAAGACTATCCAATTCTTTTTGAGCAGAAAGAACTAGTACTGCAAATAATATGATAAATCAATTATTATCAACTACAATTGAGTTAAATACACCAATAAAGATGTAAACTGGTAAGCTAGTAAATTATTCTACTTTATATTTTTTTAAATGTCTTGCATATGTAAAGTACAACGCCCAAGATAGAACAAAATTGAATTCAAAATTCTAAAAGTGTATATTCTTAGAATATGCTAAAAGAGTAAAAATGTATCACCTATAAAATCTCACTACCCACAAAATAATTATTAGTAAAAATATAATCTTTGTAAAAAATCAACTATAAAGAATTGACAATAATGATGACACATAGAAAGAAGCTTCAGAAAATATCACTGTACAAGTAAAAAATAATCAAAAAACAAAATATTCTAATATCTACGGAGAAATAACTAAAAATACAAAAAACATAATCAAGTCAAATCTGAAGTTCAAAAAGTTAGTCGACCAACACGTGATAAAAAGCTGCTAGCTTGACACCCAGAGTACGTTACGGAAAGAAATATTACATATTATCTTCTAAAGAGAATGGAAAACCTTCAATATTTCATAAAATTTCAAATAATTCTGATTCATCTATATGAATGACAGTAATAAATGAAGAAATTAAAGCTTTATATAAGAACAAAACTTAGGAACTAATACAATTACCACTAGGAAAAAAATCATTGATAACAAATAAGTTTATAAGATCATGTGGAATAGCAATGATTAAGTAAAATAATATCGTGCAAGATTAATGATAAAGAGATATACTCCGAAAGAAGATATTAACTTTAATGAGATTTTTTTTCCAAAATTCGTCTTATAACAATCAGAGTAGTATTGACTGTGTGCATTATATTTGATTTATATTTAAAACAGTTAGATATCAAAGCTACATTTCTTCATGGAGAAATTGAAAAAAAAAATTATATATTCCAACCAAATATATTTACTAAAATAAGTAAGAAGAACTTAGGTTGTAAGTTGAATAAATCTCTATACGGTCTGAAATAGACATCGAGGTATTGGTATAAAAGATTTGATTTCTTTATCATTAACTTTGAGTACAATAAAATGAGTTTTGACCATTGTACGTACTACATAAAATTTGAGAATAAAAAATGTTTCATCATTTTGTTATTGTACGTGGATGACATTCA
Organism: Sapria himalayana; assembly: GCA_029783825.1. Taxonomy (NCBI): domain Eukaryota; kingdom Viridiplantae; phylum Streptophyta; class Magnoliopsida; order Malpighiales; family Rafflesiaceae; genus Sapria; species Sapria himalayana. Next base: position 4,456,983 of record JAREIK010000385.1, read on the forward strand.
TATATCAAATCCAAGAATTAAAAGCATAATTAACTAGGGAGTTTGATATGATGGATTTGAGACTAACAAACAAGATTCTCGAGATGCAAATTTACGGAGTCAGAAACAACAAAAAGATTTAATTTTTTAAAGAAAACTATTTTAATAAGATTTTATGATGCTTCAACATACAAGACAGCAAGTTAATTTCGATCCCACTTCCTATTAATTTCAAGTTATCCTAATGTCCTAGCTTAGAAAAAAAGATGAGAAAGATATCACGAGCACAGTATGCATTAGTAGTAAAAAGTTTAATATTTACAATAATTTATACAAGATCAAACATTACACAATCAATAAGAGTAGTTTGTCGATTCATGACAAAATGTAATAGAGAGAATTGGAATATTATGAAAAGAATTCTCAGATATATTAGAGTAATCTCAAATGCTATAATATGTTATGGATGTTCAAACTTTATTATCAGATACTATATTGATGCAAATTATAATCAGAATTTGATAATAGTAATTCTACCATAGGCCATGTTTTTATTATTGCTGAAGGAGCTGTAAGTTAGGTTTCAAAGTTAAAGTCTATTATATCTACTTCTACTAAAAGCAGAGTATATTGTAGTCAAAGTTTTAAAAGACAAAAGCTTAAAACAAGATATTTTTATGTTCGTGAGACGAGACATAAACCTCGAGACGTTAAGGCATAAGTTTTTTGAGCATCACAATATATAATTAATTAATATTTTAAAATATATAAAATAAAATAACATTAATAAATTTTATATAAAAAATCAAAATTTTAAAAAATATTTTTAAAACACACATTGACTTTAAATATAATTAATAAATATATTATAATATATTAAAAATAAAAAATAGTATAAAATACTTTAATAAATATTTTATAATATATTAAATTTAATAAATTTAAAATAATTTTACCATTATCAAATTAAAAATGTACATTTATTTTTTCATTAATAAATAGTATTTTATACTATTTATTAATAAAATTTAAGACGAACTTCTCTTCTTTCCCTCATCCTTGCCCTTGCCCTTGCCTCTCGCCCTCGCCACTCTTCCCTCTCCCCTCTCCCCTCGCCCCTCGCTCCTATTCCACGAAAAGCTTGATGAAACTTTTTAGAGGTCCTTGTTGGAGCTCCATCGTGGAGCTCGAGGAGCTTCGTCAAGCTTCATGCCTTTTATTAACACCTTGAAGCATTTTACGAACACCTCACGTCGAGGCACATATCAAGACGTGTTAAAATGAATTTAAAAACTCTAGTTTCAACTACACAAGCCAATAAAGAAATAATATGTTGTAGATGATATTAAAAGAGTTTGAATACACACAAAATAAAATTACTTTATTTTGTAATAATTAAAGTAGTTTATACTTAGCAGTAAGAAATCTAGTATTCTACTCGAAGACAAAATATATTAGAGTATAATATCATTTTGTATAAGAAAAAATTGAAGAATGAGATATGAATATGCAAAAGATTCACACTGATGAAAAGATAATGAATATTTTGACCAAATTAATCAATACCGACAAATTTGAATAGTTTAAGATTTCATGTGACTTGGCAAAAACATAAATAAGCACAAACAAATAAAAGGATAATTTAAGTGAAAAAATAAAAGGATAATTGAAAAATAAGCTATAAGGAATTATGCCACATCAATTCTTCATGAGTAAAATTCGAGCATTGTCAAGCCAGAAATCCAAGTTTATCAGTTTGAATTGAAAACTATCATATTCCAAATACTTTAAATTACATGACAATTCAGTTGGATGTCCACAAAAGTGTCCTGCAGAGGAAATAGAGCATGTTGAGGTCATGCAAGTTGGGTTAGATGGCTTAGCCGCTGGCACCAGTGACCAGCACCAATACATGTAGCCTACTGGGTAGTGGACTGGCTACTGGGCACTGACATACTGCCCAGTCCAGTAGCCAGTAGGCTTCTGCACTGCCTAATGGCAGTAGCCAATTTCCAGTAGACAGTATGCAGTAGGCACTAGGGTGTAGAGACTGGGCTGTATAAAAATATATGTAATAAATAATAAAAAACATTATATTATATATATGTGTTTGTGTGTAAATAAAACTTTTTAAAAAATTAAATTATTTTTAAAATTAAAACTGCACATTTAATAATTAGTTTGTAATAAAATCAATGTAACCAAAAAAATATTTCAATTTGAATTGAATATATATATACACATATATGTATGTATATATGTATAATGATAACAACATTCAAAAAAAAAAAGAGTAAGAATAATATATGTCAGTCCTAGTGTAGCGTCAATAGCAATAAAATGCAAATAATGTCTAATCTTACTCAATTTAGTTCATATCATTATAGCTTCAGTCTCAATATTATTATTTTCGTGTAGGTCATCATTCACATACAATTATTTGACTTTGTATTAAAGACGTATTTGTACATCCTTCCAATCTTTTAAGTATGATAAAAATTTAATAATATTTGGATGTAATATGTTTCTCATATTTAAAATAATATTTATAACTACAAAAAAAATAAATTACAATGCAATGCTAGATAAAAGAAAGGCCAATAAATTATTATTTTAGATAACATAAAAAATACAGATTCGTATAATTTTTATAAATACAATATAATAAAATTTTTTATACCATTTTGAAACAAGATAGAATATTTATAAATATCTAAGTATTTCCACAACTCACTTAATTGATAGACATCTCCGTCACTTGCTCCTAACTAATTTGATGAAAAAATAATCTTGACAGTTCGTTTCTATTTGACATACCTCATTTAATTAATTTTATGATATTTAAATAAGTTATTAATTATTTATAAATTCGATCATTTAATTTTTATGATTGATTTATACAAGTAAATATATAATTTATAATAGTTTTATTCTTTTCACTTTAACCTTAGAATTTATACAATTATCTAAGTAATGAAAAGATATAATAAAGGACGGATATTTTAAATATTTTTATTTCATCCCAATAATAATATCATTAAAATATAAATATTTTTTTATAATGAATAAAGATACTACTCATATTACATGTGTACCTAAGTATAATATAGATCATGGATGTACATGTAACATCTCATCTCTCAAGGGGTCCCATTTCATCCCATCAAACAAAACAATATGTAATAAAATAAAATATTCTCAAATATAGCATACACATTTTTTTTCTTTTATTTACTCAGCAAAATTAAATATACATAATACATTATTTAAGCCACAATCAACTTTTCTTCACATGTGTGATCCACATGTGGATCTGTCATTTACCCTAGACTTGTACCTGAAGAGATCCTGCAACGGAGTGAGCAAATCTCAGTAGAGGTAAACTCCTACAGAATTACTCCCTACCTAAGTGCATATAAAACGTCATGCATATATATCAACAATCATTCAAGTATAATATTTACATGAATGCAATTATGAATAAAATATTTATATACCGAGATTCCTGAGTCTCATCGACTCCCTCACACATGCCGAAGCCAGGTGTGACCTATTATATATATATATATATATATATATATATATATATATATATATATAGAATTAATCCAAAAAATATGGACCTCTAAAAATATATATTGAACTTTTCTCCAAGTAAAATATGATTTTCTTGAATTTACTCCAAAAAATATAAACCTCTTCCGAAAAATATATTGGATATTTCCAGAAAAATATATTGGATATTTCTCCGACAAAATATTTTTTTTCATGGATATTTTTCAAAAACTACGGCGTAACTCAGCCTAGACATTGTCCCAATTCGAATTTACAAATTTATAATAACTATGCTCCAAAAAAATACCACATAACTCAATATGAACATTATCCCAATTCGAGTTCGTCATTCCATATATATCGGAATAAATCTAAGAAAATTATATTTTATTCGGATAAATATCCAATATATTTTTTGAAAGTCCATATTTTTTAGAATAATTTCAAAAAAATAGATATTTATATATCTATGTATATAATAGGTCACATTTGGCTTCAACAAGTGTGAGGGAGTCGATGAGACTCAGAAATCTAGGCATATAAATATTTCATCCATAATTATATTCATATAAATATTATACTTGAATGAGTGTTGATATATATGCATGACATTTTATGTGCACTTAGGTAAGGAGTAACTTTATATATATTTACCTCTACTGAGCTTTGCTCACTTCGTTGTGGGACCCCTTTTAAGTACATGTCTACGGCAGATGACAGATCCACATACGGGATCGCACATATAAAGAAAAGCTGTTTGTGACTTAAATAATATATAATATGTTATTAATTCCGCTAAGCAAATAAAAGAAAGAAAATACATATGCTACATTTGAGAATATTTTATTTTATTACACATTATATTGTGTGATGTAATGAAGCACGGATACGGCTCGCTATAGTCGTGTCCTAAGAAGCACGGACACGGACACGAGGATACGACACGGCAAGATACAGGGACACGGTAAGATACGGGGACACGGCAAATTCTAAAAAACTCGGATATAGATACGGATAGAATACGACATGATAAAAAAATAAACTTAAAAATAAAAATTATTTTCTTTATAAATATTATGTATTTTATAAAATAAATTAAATTAAAATATTTTAGATTATAAAATAAATATATATATTTTTATTTTATAAAATAAAAATATTTTATTTTATTTTATAAGATAATATTTATAATTATTTTATTTTATAAAATAAAATTATAAAATTATTTTATATTATATAAAAATATATTTTTTTATTTTATAAAATAAAAATATTTTATTTTATTTTATTAAAATATTTTATTTTATTCTAGCCCCCAGCCTTACCTCAACCCGCGCCCACCCTCTGCCTCCCCCCCGTCAATTCGCCCCCTGCCTCAATTCGCGCCCGCCGCCCCTCCCTTCAATTCGCGCCCAACCCCTGCCTACCCCCCCCCCCTCAATTTGCGCCCGCCCCCTGATTCCCCCCCCCCGCCCCTCAATTCGCGCCCCTGCCGCCTGTGTCGAGTGGCCAACTTCGCCCATGCGGCAACGTTGGCCACTGGACGTCCGATACGCCACGTGGCGTATCGTATATGGAATTTGTCAACGATATGCCACGTGGCGTATCGGACACGTATCCGACGCATGTCCGTACCGTGTCACGCGTGTCCACGTGTCCGACACGTGGACAAGGCAGTCCAGTGGCGTATCCGTGCAACACAGGTCGTGTCCACGTGTCGGACACGTGGACATGGTACAAACATAACACGGATACGTATCCAATAAGCTACGTGGTGTATCATTGACCAATCCGTGTCCGATACACCACGTGGCTTATTGGACGGATGTGTCGGAAGCCGTATCCATGCCAACAATACCGAGTGGCTGAGGTCCGACGACGTCAAGTGGCCGACATCGTCCACGATGCCGAATGGCCGATTTTGTAGGGTGGCGGAAGTGGGCACGATTCTGTAGGCTGGGAGCGATTTTGATAAAATAAAATAAAATATTTTTATTTAATAAAATAAAAAAATATATTTTTTATAATATAAGATAATTATTAAATATTGTTTTATAAAATAAAATAATTATAAATATTATCTAATAAAATAAAATAAAATAAAACATTTTTATATTATAAAACTAAAAAAATATATTTATTTTATTTTATTTTATTTTATTTTATAAAATACCTAATATTTATTATAAAAATAATTTTTATTTTTATTTTTATTTTTTTTATCATGTCGTATCCTAGTTGTATCCATATTCTAATAATTTAAAATTTATCATGTCCCCGTATCCAAGGAAACACGGACACGGCTCCCTACAGTCGTGTCCACGTGTCCGACACCTGGACACGGTACAGACACGGCACGAATACGTGTCTAATATGTCACATGGCATATCATTGATCAATCCGTATCCGATATGCCACATGGCATATCGGACAGTTGTGTCGACTGTCATACCCATGCCGAGAGTGACCTAGATCCAACGATGTCCAATGGCCAACAACGCCCATGTGGCAACGTTGGCCACTCAACGCAAGCGGCGGGTAGGATATGTGGGGAGGTAGGGGGCAGGAGTGATTTGAGGGGGGAGGCAGGGGGCGGGCATGATCTATGGGGATGCAGGACGGGCACAATTCTGTGGGGGGCATGATTATTATATAATAAAATAAAATATTTTTATTTTATAAAATAAAAAATATATATTTTTATATAATATAAGATAATTATAAAATATTATTTTATAAAATTAAATAATGATAAATATTATCTTATAAAATAAAATAAAAAATATATATATTATTTTATAAAATAAAATTTTTTAATTTATTTTATTTTATTTTATAAAATATTTAATATTTATAAAGAAAATAATTTTTATTTTTTATTTTATTTTTTTATCATGTCATATCCTTGCCGTATTCGTATCCTAGTTTTTTAGAATTTATCATGTCCCCGTATCGTAGTTTTTTAGAATTTATCGTGTCCCCATATCCTACCGTGTCGTATCCCCATGTTCGTGTCCGTGCTTCTTAGCCCGTATCCTGCCATGTTGTATCCCCGTGTTCGTGCTTCTTAGGTGTGATGAGATGAAAAAGGACCCCCTGAGAGATGAGGTGTCAGCTTGGTATTAGATATTAGGTATATGATTACCTATAACTCAAAAATTAGTACAAGTTTCATAAGGTGATTAAAATATTTAGATATATAAATGTCTAATACTCGAAAAAAGAAAAACACTGAGATAAAAAAACATAACCTTAGTGGTTCAGCAAATGAAATGATATTTTAAAAAAATATATATATTATTAGTTGACATGTGCACTAATAATAAAGAATGACTGTGATTCTTATATTATTATTTGACTTATATAGATGACAATTAGAAAACAAGGACACAGTGGACGTTCACGAAATGAGGATCAACTCACAGCCTTCTTTGATCAATGTGCTCTCATAGAGAGTGTACGTGTCGCCGTTGTAAGAGTTACACAAACTAGTACAGCCGAATGTCAAGAAGCATCAAATAGCCTCCAGAGGTTCAATGCACGTTATCTTCCAACATTTATGGGAGGAGGGAACCTAATGATGACATATCATTGATTTCAATAAATTGATAAAATTTTAGATACAATTAAAATTACTTCCAATGCTACAAAGATCTGACTAACATCGTTTTAGCTAGAGGGTGAATCTCAAATTTGGTAGGATTAGATCAAGACCTCAAAATATATAGAGACAATAACATAGAAAGAATTTCAAGAACTCTTTATGAAAAAATATTTTTCGACTTCAGCTAGACATGCCAATATCCGAGAATTCCTTGAACTTAGATAAAAATATATGACGATATTAAACTACGTGGCTAAATTCACCGAGTTTGTATGTTTTGGAAATGATTATATGGCTAATATTCAAAAATTTGAAGATGAATTAAAATTATCCATCCGGGGCAGTTTGTGAAATTTCTTATCCAAGATATGATTCGATGGTTAAGACAGCATTAACCATTGAGTGAGAGATCGAGGATACACGAAATATCCAAGAAATAAGTGGAAGTGCTAGCGAAATGAGTAAGGAGAATTAATATTTTTTAAAAAAACAACAGAGACCATTTATTTCACAAGGATTTCATGGATAAGGTCGTGATTATCAAGGGCAAAGCCAGACTGGGAATTCTAGCCAAATTGAACAGAAAATTTATTTTTTATGTTATTAACCTGGACATTGAAAACAAGAGTGTCCATTGAAACAAAAATCTCATGATTATGAGACATCACAGTCCCAGATATCAATAAAAAATACGCAAACATGGTCTATTCCTTCTTTCTCTAGTATGGATCCAAGGAATCAAGTGCAATCTTAGGATATTCTACAAATATCTCCCACTTCACAAGCATACCATGAAGGCCTAGGAATGGATCGTGGAGAGAGCTCACAGACCAGGATTTTGAAGACCCAATGGTACAAGATACTTTCTTGCTTTTTTATTTATTGACAAAGGTTTTATTTGATTATGGTGCATCACATTCATTTATTTTTATATCATGTGTGAAAAAATTGAGATTAAAAGTTAAAAACTTGGATAAGTCATTGGATGTGACTTCTCCTTTGGGGACTAAGGCAAAAATTAATCAGATATATTAAAATTATAAGTTAGAAATATTAAGGATTCTACTCATGAAAGATATTAAAGTCATGGATATGTAAGATTTTGATGGAATTCTTGGCATGAACTAATTAATAGCACATCGAGTCATTATTAATTATGATCATAGAAGAATATTTATTCACACACTAAATAATATATGTGTTGTATTTCAGGAAGATAAGCATGATGCTTTATCCCAAACTATATATAATTTTAAATGGTACAAACAACTTATAAGTTGACTAGCATGTCTCGCCCTAGAAAAAGAGAAAACATTAAATATAGATCTTCCTCGGATAATTTATAAATATGAGGATATTTTTCCTGATGAATTACTAGGATTACTCTCATATAGAAATATGAATTTTTGTATTGAGTTACATCCTGATATATCACCCATTTCTATGACTCCACATAGGATAGCACCGATTGAATTATAAGAACTCGAGATACAAATATAAGATTTGTTGGACAAGAATTTTATTAGACCCAGCAATTCACCTTAGGATATTCCGATTTTATTTGTAAAAAAGAAAGATAAAACCCTTTGACTATGCATTAATTATATACAGTTAAATAGGATTACGATATAGAATTGATATCTATTACCAATGATTGATAATTTATTTGAGTAGATAAAAGGAGCTCAAGTCTTTTTCAAAATATATCTTCGTACGAGATATCATCAGTTACGAGTTAAGGAGGCTGACATTGGTAAGATAGCATTTAGAACACGATATGGACATTTTGAGTTTACAATAATACATTTAGAATTAACGAATACGCTAGCAGCATTCATGGATCTCACGCATAGAATATTTCAAACATATTTAGATTATTTTATCATGATTTTTGTGGATGACATTTTGATTTATTCTCAATCTAAATGAGAGCATGAAGACCATTTAAATATTATTCTCCAAACTTTAAGAAAACATAAGTTGTATGTCAAATTTGACAAATATAACTTTTGGTTGATATAAGTAATATGTTTAGGACATGTAATATCAACTACTAGTATCTCAGTAGACCTTAAAAAGTTAGGGCAAAATTGAGTTGGGTGAGACTCAATTCAGTTTTTGAAATATATAATTTTTTAGGATTAGCTGGATATTACAAAAAATTTATTGAGAATTTTTCTCAATTAGCTGCTCCAATGACTAGATTGACCAAGAAGGAAATCAAGTATGAGTGAACTGATTCATGTGAAAAAATATTCCAAGAATTAAAAAAAAAACTTACTTCGGCTCCTATTCTGATAGTCTAAATAGGAGACCGAAATATACAGTATATTGTGAAATCTCAGAAAATGGATTGAGATGTATTATGATACAATCCAAGAGAGTTGTAACTTATGATTTAAGGTAGTTAAATAATTATGAGAAGAATTACCCCACACATGATATAGAGTTAGCAACTATAGTCTTTACTTTAAAAATATGACGCCACTATTTATATGGAGAATAATTTGAGATATATTCAGACCATAAAAATTTGAAATAAATTTTTACACAATAAGTCCTTAAGATGAGGCAGCTTCGATAGATGAAGTATCTAGAAAATTATGATTTTACTTTGTATTATCATCCAAGTAATGCAAATGTGATGGCTGATGCACTTAGTAATTAAATCACAAGGTGCACTAACTAGTATAACTTTACAAGAATGAGATATGTTTGAAACTGTGAAATGATTCAGCTTACAATATAGTAGTCAAAATCAGGGTGTTATTGAGAATTTAGTTAATATACATTCGTTATTAAATAAGGTGATTGATATACAAAAATAAAATACAAAAATATTATCTATAAAGAACCAAGTAGAGACTGATACATGCGATGAAGGTTAGGTTGTTCATATGGATGATAATCTTCAGTTTAGGGGATGAATTGTGGTTCCCCAAATAATAAAATTGAGAGAGAAAATTATTAAAGAATTTCACCGTTCTCATTTTACAATATACTCGAGTGATACAAAAATGTATAATAATCTTCGTCGCTATTATTACTGAAATGGGATGAAGAGACACATTGAAAATTTTGTTAGATGATACCTCAAGTGTCAGCAAATAAGTACTGAGCATCAGAGTCCAACAAGATTAATTCAGCCTTTGGAGATAGCAGAGCAGAAATGAGAGCATATCAGGATGAATTTTGTGACTCACTTATCACGAACATCACAAAAACATAATGATGTGTGAATAATTGTGCACCAGCTTACAAAGTCAGCATATTTTCTGGCAATACAAATGATCTTCACGCGTAAGGATTTGTGTAAGTTATACATACGAGAAATTATCTAATTACATTATACCAGTATCTATTGTATCGGACAGAGATCACAAAGTTACAGTTTATTTTTGAAAGAATTTCCGGAAAACAATAGGAACATATTTAATAATGAGCACTACTTTTTATCCACAAACAGACAGTCAGTCAGAAAGAATCATACAGATTTTGGAAAATATGCTGCAAGCATGTTATTTAGATTTCAAGGGTAGCTCAGAAAAATATTTATCTTTGATCGAGTTTTTCATTAACAATAGTTATCAGGCAAATATCCAAATGATATCATATGAAGTATTATATGGAAGATCATGTCGATTTCTAGTTTGTTGGGCTGTGGTGAAAGACAAATCCATCATGGGTTCAGATGTGATTAGAGATAGCTCAGAGAAAGTAGATTTGATATAACGTCATCTTACAGCTCAAAGTCAACAGAAAAATTATGTTGATAAATGAATACAACCTATAAAATTTGAGGTGAAAAATCATGTTTTCTTGAAAGTGATATCAAGAAAAAAAGTAATCAAATTTGACAAGTGTGAAAAATTATCATCAAGATATATTGAGCCATTCGAAATACTCGAGAATATTAGTTTGATTGCTGATCGATTAACATTACAGTCACATTTATCTAGTGTCCACGAAATATATCACATCTCTATACTTAGGAAATATAATCCTGATCCAACTCATATAATGAATTAGGGCGAACTCATTATTGAAGGAGATGGAATGTTTAAAAAAATGTCAGTGCGTATCATTAATAGTCAAGACTAAGTTTTGCGACGCACGACTGTAAGGCTAGTAAAAATGATATAACAACATCAAAGAATAGAAGAAGTAACATAGGAACGTGAAGACGTGATACATATTGCTTATCCTTTTTTATTTGAAAATGAAAGTACGGTCACAAATTTTGTCAAATTCTGAGGGACTCAGAATTTAGTTATTTTTTTTATTTATTTAAATAATTTTTAAAATAAATTAATTAATTAAATTAAAAAAAACACAGCTATGAAAAGACCACGCCACATCATCATCATGTGGTTGTGGATGGGCGGTCCAGATGTTTGAAAAAAATATGATAGAATGCCTCCCACCCATGGCGAAGGGGTTGTTCAATAGCGGAATGAAAAAATAATGTGAATCCAAAAAACAAGAAGACGCCTAACAGGGAATGAAAAAAATAAACTTCAGGAAAGAGAGTCAGTTTAATGTCAAATTTATAAAGTTTCCTTGAAATTTTTCGGAATATTGTGATTTTCTCTTATCGAAATTTCTTTCTATTTAAAGGCTTTAAATGATTATATTTTATATTTCAATTTGAATCGTTAAAAATATCATTAAAAATGATTAATTGATAAAAAATTTATGTATTTCGTATCGTAAAATTTAGTATAGATGAATTAGGTTTGAATTATTATAATTGTGTCTGAAATATTGTTTAATCATAAATGACATAATTGTATTTCATATGCACGAGAATATTTCATATACATGGGTGGGTGCATGATATATGTATATATGCATATAAAGATATATGAATTATATATGATGTACTCGAATTGAGACAACGTCCAGACTGAATTGGGTGGTATTTTTTTTGGAGCATGGCTATTATAAATTTACAAACTCAAATTGGGACAACAATCAGACTGAGTCACGCGGTAATTTTTAGAAAATATCTAAATATATATATATTTTGTCAGAAAAATATCTAATATATTTTTCGGAGGAGATCCATATTTCTTGGAGTAAATCCAAAAAAATCATATTTTATTTGAAGAAATATCCAATATATTTTTCGGAGAATATCCCTATTTTTTGAAATTATTCTAAAAAAATAAATATTTCTATAGATATATATATATACATATATACATATATACATATATATATATATATAATATGTCACACTTAACTTCGACATGTGTGAGAGAATCGATGAGACTCAAGAATCTATGCATATAAATATTTTATCCATAATTACATTCATGTAAATATTATACTTGAATGATTTATATATATGCTTGACGTTTTACATGCACTTAGATAGGAAATAACTCGGTAAAAATTTACCTCTACTGAGCTTTGTTCACTCCGTTGCAGGACCCCTTTTAGGTATAGGTCAAGGAAAGATGATAGATCCACATGTGGGATCACACGTGTAAATAAAATCTAGTTGTGGCTTAGATAATATATTACATGGTTTTAATTTCGCTGAGCAAATAAAAAAAATATGTACGTTATATTTGAGAATATTTTATTTTATTGCACATTATATTGTGTGATAAGATGAAATATGACCCCCTATGAGATGGGGTGTCACAGTACACACCAACAAATATATGTTAATCGTATCATAAAAATTTTTCATAAATTAAAAAAAAATTCTATATCTTAATTTAATTTGTAAATTATTATTGTTACTTTTACTATTTATGTAATCAAATATCACAATTCGATAGTCAACATTTGAATTCAATATCACATATATAAATTTTAATAATATTTAATATCTACTTTAAAAAAAATAAGCATGATAACTTACATAATGTGTAAAAATCTTGTAATATACTAGGTTTTCTAGTATATTTAATATATTATGTATTTATTTTATTAAAGAAAAATTAATTTTTAAGTCAGCTTGCACTAATATGTTCATTATATGATACATATACTTTACATGAAATTTTTCACTAAGAAACCATATTTACTAATTCTCACAAAAATATTTAATATCATATTATTATTGAAATAGTATTAATTATTATGCTAAGTATTTTATTTTATCTCATTTTTCCTAAAGATTCTTGATAAATACTTATATATAACAATATCATCATGAAAATAAAAGACGTCGTGAATTTGTAATATTTTTTTATTTAATTTTCAATTAGAATTAACAAAGTGAACAATTACTCATACAAAAATTTTATCATCATTACTAGTTCAAATGTCGAACATCACAAAGATCATTCCACTTTATATTCTAAATCCTTTAATGAATAACTAATTATTCTTTAATTATAATTTTTTATTAGGTCATTCATAAAGGTCATCCTAGAGATCCTAGAAAGAATGATGAGTATTTTTTTATTAAATGAACTAACCAAGGATCTTTCAAAAATTTAATCAAAATAATCATGCTAGTACTGAACCTAGTCATATATTTTTTTTGCAAACTCATAATGATAAATAAAAGGAATCATTAAACTTAAAATTGATTAATATTAAATAACTTAATCAATTAGTTGAGTTTGTCTATGATATAATATAACATATTTTTTAATATATTGTTCACCATATCTCTTAAGATCTTCAATCTCACTAGTACTTTTTAAAAGTATGTATTTCTTACTACTAAATACATTATGCATAATCTTCTTGCTAACCCTTATATTTTTTATTTTGATAGTCTTTAAGTGAATCCAAATTTTAGATGTTCATTTATTTTTATGCTCATTAGGTATCAAGGTCAGGCCAAGGCCAAGGCCAAGGCCAAGGCCACGGCCAACCTATGATTGAGAGAAAATTAAATCTCAAACCTTTTAATATTGTTGTCATTATCAAAATAATATTTACTTTATTTTCATAATATTCACTAGCATTTTCTATTTTTTAAAATTTATAAAAAAATTTTAAAATGAAAAGATTATATTTATTATATCTAAATTTATGTAAAAAAATAGCTAAAATCATGTGTACCTTTCAAAATTTTAAAATATAATTATGTAAATTAATAGTGAATAGCAAGACTCATAATTTCATAGTTTTTTCATAGTTCGTGTATTAAAATGGAACAATTTAATTTGTTAATTCTAAATTTATAGAAAAAAATAGCTAAAATCATGTGTACCTTTCAAAATTTTAAATTCAACTCACCCAAATCAAAAATTATGAAATTACGTGTCTTGCTACTCAATATTAATTTACATAATTATATTTTATATAAGATTAAAATATATTATAAATAACTTAGAAAATAAAATTCTAGAGATTAAAGAGTTGAAACATAAAAAATAGAAAGAAAAACAATATTACAATTTATGTGTGAAAATTTTAAAAATAATAACTTTTAATAAATATATAAAATATATAATAAATATTAGCTTTTTAATAATTTATTAATTAATAGACAAGATAATATGTATCATTGTCTTGTCGACTAACATATCAAATGTTGGTCATTGTAAAGGAAATATCTTTATTTAATGGGGAACATGCACGTCATATTATAATATTACTTAAACAAGCTCATGGGCTTCACATACCTTTTTTAAACAAACATTAATAAAAAAATACAATGCACACACATGCCTATCATGCTAGGCACACAAAATGACTCATATTGTGACATGCATCAACAAGTGAGCCATTTTTCCTGGCATGACATGGGCCATGCCACCGGATAACCGCTAGCCCACAAGCAAGGAAGACACAACTCATGCTTGTGTCGTGTTGTAACCAACATGGCTTATTCGGGGCAGGATGCAGATCATGCTTGAGTTGCCTAGCCTAATAGACACCTCTCATCACCTTTATCTCAACTTATTTATGAAAAGTAATGATTTATTCCATTTAAAATGAGTCACAAAGAAAACTTTATGATTAAAATTAGTTCTTCGTTCTTCAAGAGATATAACTAGAATGTCACTGAACACTTTACCTCATGGGCCAATTAAATTAATGAAATGATATATCAAATAAATTATTGATGAAATATTTCCATACAACTAAAAATATTAAACTAAAAATTAATATTTTTTTTGTTATCAAAATGATTAAGAATCATTTTATGAGATGTAACAAGAGAATGATAAAGAAGTTGTTAAGCAAATATCCACATCATATAATTTCTCATTGGATCCAAATGTATGAGATTAAACCTAGCATTTAGGAATAGGTTAATTAAATAAGCTAGAAATTCAAAAAAAATAATTGAGTCCAAGTCAAAGAACAATATTAACGATACCTTTGATCTTTTGCTTATTTAAGAAAATTCATCAGATAATAAATAAAAATAATCAATTGAATAAATAAAATATGCATACAGATATTGAATAGTGATGCAAATGATAATATTAGTGCTCATATTGATATTATAAATATTTATAATTATTCAAAGATAAGAACTTATGCATTACAATCAAAATCAATTCAATCACATAAAAAATTATATAATTATTTTATTATCTTATTACTTCGATGGTCATGCACATATAGCTCAAATTTTTTTAGCATTAAAAGAAAAATAAGAAGAAACTAATAATGATTAAATAATTAATGTTCTTTATGTTTTTTATCAATTCTCATTTTTTGTCTTTTTAAAACAAAAGATTCCACTTGGTATCTATTCAAAAAATATATACAAATAAAATTGTCATCGTTTAGACATGTAGGTGAGCATATTTTCATCCAACATCATAATTCATGTTTTTAAATTAGTAAAAAAATGCTCAAGCATTTACTCTTGTGTGAAGTTTTGAATATTAGTTGAAATAGTTTATTTTCAGTTCATCGTTAACAACTACTAAACAAAAAGCAAACAAAAATGTGGTGTAGCAATAATTTAATTATCATAAAAGACTAGAAATGTGAAAAGAAAAGAGGGTTCTACTCACTCTTTTTTCTGCACATTCTCTATACAATGAAAGCTCTTCCTGACAAAAAGGTTCGATGTCGTTGATCTGCAAGCCTACAATAGAGAGCAACAATATTTTTTAAGTCACCGTCTGCAAGTCACACAAAAGCATGGATAAATAATTGCTTGATAACAGAGATAAGAAGCAGGAGCTCACACAGAAACATGTTCCTCAAAATCCCATCACATAGGTCAATCCCTTCAATCAAATGAGAAGCAATTTCCGTAGGAACAAGAGGACAAGGTGGTCCCATCATTAGATCATCTCCCACCAGTATAGTTTCTTCCATGGTGGGTTGTGAATCGACTAAACAAGAATAAAAACACACACAAAGAAAACATTATATCACACATACATCCACCATTGTACCACACCAATACTCATAGATGATCCCTCGTTCCATCAAATTAAGACAAATACCCTTTGGGAGGTTTCTATGGGGAGGTATAAAACTTCTAAAAACATAGAAAAATCTCACTTTTTAAGTAAAATATGAAAGGTTCGAAAGGATTAAAATATCTATACCTTCCAAATCTCTAAAGAATTGTAAAATATCTAGAACCTTAAAAAGTTCAGACAATTCAATTGATATGTATAAAATAATAAAAAGTGACCTTATTTGCAAACTATCAAATTATAAACTTTTTTATTGGACATGATTTTTTTTTGGTATTCCTTTGAGTTCCTCTTATTTTTAAACTGTTGATAATTCGTTGTTATCTTAGCAATAAGCAAACTTAGTAATATTTAAGGGATGAGTTGCCTAAGTACCATTGGCAAAAAGACTAGATCCATGAGAATTTTCTGCTTATTTTTGGTACAATACAATCATAGAAATTAAGAAACTTAAGGACATAGTACATCTTGAAGAATATGTTTTGAATAATTATGAAGTTTGTATATGGCTTGGATTTCTTCTCCCTTTGAGCTAGCTTTTATGGATGGACTCTATCCAAGCTAAGTTCTCAAGATAGTATCAGAATTAATATGGATCACCCCCCCCCACATGTGTCATGTCATATGGCACTTCATATTAATGATGTATAGTCTTTTACGGGAGGAGTGTGTGTGATAAAATGTCCCACATCAGAAAAACATCAAGTAATTATGCAGTTGCATTTAATTTGGGTTCCCTCTCAAATTTAGTTAGTTTTTGAGGGTGAGTTATTCCCGATCACATTATTAAGAGCAATATTGACATCATAGATTTCAGAACTTGACGTTAATGGAAAAAATGGCGGCAGAGACAGTATAAAAAACAGCTGCAAAATTGCATACACACCATCCATGACTTCTTTGGAAACTTCAAAACCTCGATTTATTCTTTCTGAGAATCAAAACCTGAAGTAACCACGGAATCGGAGAATTAAAAACTAATCAACTGTGAACTACAAAAAAAAAACTGAAATACACAAGTTCATTTGTACTTGAAGGAGTTATCTCTTCGACGAGAGTTTCAATTTTCAACCACGACATTCCATATAGCGGTCCGCAACTTCATTTGTTTTCTCTTTCCCACTAGAGGAACAAAGGATGAAAATGGCTGCTTTGAGTGTCGCACACGGCAAGGCAAAGCTCGTCAGCTTGAAACATATAAATACCAAATTTGCTAGAAATTAAACGCGAAACAGCTTCTACCCTGAGAATGAGAAGAACATGCGAGCCGATGGCGCGCTCGCTGACAGTTTGAACGAACTATTCATGACCACTACACGTCTGCAACCATTCCATCAGCTTGCTAAATGCTACCAGAACCAGAGTTGCTCAATGCTACTAGCAACGTAGAGATGTCAAACTGGCCGGCCAGACACCGCCCGGCCCAGTTTTAGGCCGCCCAACAGGGCTACCGTGCTGGGCCACAGGACCAGGCACGGAACCGTTCGGTGCTGTGCGCCCACGCGTCTTCGCACTTTCGAAGCTCTGCAAGCCTTGCCTGTCAGGCATCGGCTCGTATTAACAACATTCAGTGCGTGATCACGCGTGCTATGCTAGTGCCAGACATGACATGTTATAGTTCCATGCCTCGTCCCGTCGTGCAGTGCTGGCACGTGAGCACATCACGTGACCACGCACGAAACATGGTCAATACAAGTTGATGCTCGACAGGCGAGACTCGTCGAGGCCCAAAAGGGCGAAAAAGTGCTACGACGTGGTGGGGGTCCACCAAAACCCTACCTTTTTTAAAAAATATAGGGTTTTGATCCGCCCGAACCGGGCCGATCTTGATGGTTTTTGGGCCACGGGTTTGTGCCTGGCCCGACACAGTAGCCCGGTTGAGTGGATTAAAAATGGGCCGGACCAGCCCATTAGACACCTCTACGTACCATGTCCATGATGGGCTGGGATGGGCCGGCCATGCCCATTTGGAGCTCCCGGGACTCGATGGAACTCCACGAGCTCTAGGGAGCTCAATCGTGAAACTCACTAGAGCTCCTTAGTGGAGCTCGATGAGCTCCTTAGTGGAGCTCGATGAGCTCCTTAGTGGAGCTCGATGAGCTCCTTAGTGGAGCTCGATGAGCTCCTTAGTGGAGCTCGATGAGCTCCTTAGTGGAGCTCGATGAGCTCCTTAGTGGAGCTCGATGAGCTCCTTAGTGGAGCTCGATGAGCTCCTTAGTGGAGCTCGATGAGCTCCTTAGTGGAGCTCGATGAGCTCCTTAGTGGAGCTCGATGAGCTCCTTAGTGGAGCTCGATGAGCTCCTTAGTGGAGCTCGATGAGCTCCTTAGTGGAGCTCGATGAGCTCCTTAGTGGAGCTCGATGAGCTCCTTAGTGGAGCTCGATGAGCTCCTTAGTGGAGCTCGATGAGCTCCTTAGTGGAGCTCGATGAGCTCCTTAGTGGAGCTCGATGAGCTCCTTAGTGGAGCTCGATGAGCTCCTTAGTGGAGCTCGATGAGCTCCTTAGTGGAGCTCGATGAGCTCCTTAGTGGAGCTCGATGAGCTCCTTAGTGGAGCTCGATGAGCTCCTTAGTGGAGCTCGATGAGCTCCTTAGTGGAGCTCGATGAGCTCCTTAGTGGAGCTCGATGAGCTCCTTAGTGGAGCTCGATGAGCTCCTTAGTGGAGCTCGATGAGCTCCTTAGTGGAGCTCGATGAGCTCCTTAGTGGAGCTCGATGAGCTCCTTAGTGGAGCTCGATGAGCTCCTTAGTGGAGCTCGATCGAGTGCGAGGGGCAGGGGAGAGGGTAGTTTAGGAATTATAAATTCAAGTGACCTTATTTTTAATTTATTTATAATCTTGTAACTTTTTTTTAAATATTAAAAGTTTATTTTCTAATTTTTAAAAATTTCTGGGGAAGCACATCAAAACATTATTCCCCCTTTAAATTTTCTTTCATTCATTCATTTATTAACATTCAAAATTCTAATTCATTGACATATTGTCATATCACATCATCAAGAAACATTATATCATGATGTAACTCATCGTTATATATATCATGATGTGTGTGTGTGTGTGTGCGCGCGCGTGCGAAAGCACACACACATAATTATATACTATATATTAATAGATAGTTTGATTGACAAATTGGAAACATCATTCAATTTTGGAGGACACGAGTTCAATCCTATAAATATCCAGCCCATCATGGAATGACAAGCATGATTCCGAGCAAACTCATGCCGGATCATGTTGATATTATGGGCAGCGCCACCATAGGCACCATTTACTAGCCACCTCCACCATATAAAACTAGTTATTTGATCTTTTGTGACCCATGATCCAGTCCCAGGTCACGGTCATCATGTTGGTAGACCGTGCCAATGGGCAAGACATGTGGGGCATGTTTGGCCCGACACAAGGCACAGTAACTTATGGTCCAACATGGCACAAGCAGCACCTCAAGCCGGTATGACCGAGATCTAGGTATAGTTCTAGTTCATGCCATGTCGAGACATGCATGACTTGGTCAGAACTTGTCTCATGTCATGTCTAAGCCTTCTGACCCACTTGACACATCTAATCTCAGTTGATTAGAGAATCATGATCAGCTAACATGAATAACAAGTATAGAAATGAGTTACTATTTTGGATGACAAATTAATTATGGGTGAAGTATTAAATCATCACTCAAGCCCTAACCAAGACCAAAGTTTGGTGGGTAACTTTTTTTTTTCCATATTATTTAGTAGCAAGATCAAAGAAAAAAAACTAAAATTTATAATAAAATTTTATTTATTATATATATGTAAACCATGTAATTTGATGCAAAAGGATATACATATGAACTAAACCAACTTAGTTAGACCTAACAAATGATTAACATACATTTAATGTATTGATACATTACTAGTTATCAGCATCATCAATATCCAGAAGTGACACTTCATCTGAGGTCTCCCTTCAAATATTATAAAAAATTTTATATCTGTGAACAACTCTAATCTAGAGATAAGTAAACAACAATAACTCTATTATGCATCTGCATATATCATCATATGTAAAATACTAACAACGACACAATTTTGACATATATTAAGTAAATTTCCAACCTCAAAAGTATGGATACCATTTGTAGTTGGAGTAGTGTATGAAATCATCCCATGAAGATGTGGTGATAAGGAGAGCAACATGAAGTTACCACACATCTTAGATAAAGGTAATGATGAATTATTTAAAGGACATGGCAAGAAATTTTGAGAACTCGAAACCATAGAGAAGTAGTGAAAATAAAAAAGTTTGCCCCATCATGGGAGAGAGTTGTGCATTACAAGATTCATGTTGGCAATGACAACGATGGCAATGATACAAGGCAGAATGTTAGCTATTGAATAAACTACAAATGATGCATACCCTAGTTAGTTCAACATCTTATATGTCCTCCTTCCCAGCTCTGTTTTAGGAACTCATTTCTCAAGAGAGGTTATGTTCTATATTTGCTTCACACCTAACTCAAACTTGCTAGTATAAATGTAGATGTATATATGACCCAAATTCAAAGTTGTATTTTCCAAAAAAAAAAATTATTTGTCCTCAAGACAAATATGAATAATAATTTATATATATATTTCAATATTTAAGGTTTCATCAAAATCAATCACTCAATGCACAAATAGAGAGCTAGCGATAGTTGAATTTTTAAATGATTGATGAATTTTAATATCAATTGACTAGAGAATCACAATAAACTCACACGAGCATCATAATATGGTATTAAGTCACTACTTTAGTTAAGAAGGAAGATGAGTTGAATATTCAATTATTGTTTGAAAAATATCACTGGGGCGATGAATAAGACCAAATTCTGTGGCATCTTTTTTTTTACACATTAATTATTAGCAAAATCAATATCAAGGCATAGTGATATATGCAAATATTCAAATCTTCATTGAAATTCAACTAAATTTTTAATCTCTCAAGTTTGTTAGAGATGCAATGGTAAATGATAATAGTCATAATTATTGATTAGTGAATTTCATCTAGATTGACAAAAGAATCACAATCAACTTATAAAAGGCAAGATTTGTGTTTTGGTCCTTTTCAAGTACCATACATAAAATAATTTAAAAAATGACATTTAAAAAAAAGTGTACCAAGATGCAAAATAATAATGTTTTGATATACTGAAAATCTAATGATATAACCCATGCACCAAACAATAATATTATAAGTTTGATTCATGTGTGTGTGTAGAATATATATATATATATATTATTTATTTATTTAATGTATTTATATATAATTAAACATAAACATATATAAATATTAAAAAAACATATAAATTAAATATATAAAAAAATAAAAATCACTACAAGAAATGACGGACTTAGAAATGCTCTATTCCATTTCTAATTCCGACGCTATGGTTGAATAGCGACGAATTTAGAAATGGATTAGTTTCGTTTATATAATCCTCCTCTCTAAATTTTAGAAATGGATTATGCAATGACATATCTATAAATAGCTACAGATATTTACCATTGCTAAATTTTGCGATGACAATGGAGTCTTGGATTCCGTCGCTAAATTTTGAGACATTAAAATCAAAAATATATAATCCATTACTAAATCAGTGATGGATCATCAAAAAAACACAATAATCCATTTCTATTTAGAAAAGGATTTAGAAATGGACTTTTCTATTTTTATTATCTGTAACAGGAACAAACTCCATTTGTGTAGTTTCTGTATGTTGTATACTATATATATAAATCATATAGAAACTATATGACTTGCAACTAAATAAGCACATCTACATATTCTTCATCAAATAATATTCACATAATATCTACCATAGAATAAAATGTCAGATAATAAATATAAATATCCATAAATTTGAAAACATGATTCATAAAGTAATTAAAAAAAGATTAACACAAAAATCATTATTTCAGATCAAAAACATACGTTGCATAAAATTAATAACACATAATTTTCTTTGCAAACATACACATAATTTTCTCCATCTTCCAGCCTCTTTTTTTTAAATTCTTCAATTTCCATTTGCATCTCCTCATTTTTTCTTTGCAATGTATCATAAATATCCTGCATCTCTATGCACAACTTCTCATCAAACATGTTATTATAATTGGAAGAAGATGATGAAGAACTTCAAATAGAACCTATATAAAATGTAGATTCATGGTATTAAGACCGTATACTAGTCATTTTTTCGGCACTATTCCAATAGCCTAAAGGTAAATATACGCAACATCAATCTCTTGCGCCTCTGTAAAAAGATCTATCAATTGAGAATCAACTACAACCATAATTTATACATCTTTTTACAATTGTTAAAATACAATATAACTTATCAATTACTATATTAAATGATATTTTATACTAGCACAAGAAACTGTCCTCTCTCATTTACAAAATATTTTAAAAACAGAATTAGTAAATACATTTACTGAGTTCATAAATAGTAAATCATTAGTTATAGTAAGGTAATATATTTGAGATTGTATTTTATTTATAGTTAATGCCAAATAATCAATAATTTAAAATTTCTTTCTTTTATTATTTGTAATTTTCAAATGAAACTACAAGTACAAAATGAATATTTCCTTTTATATGAATGGTTCATTTTATATGACCCAGGCATAAGTGCCAAAGATATGTATTATTCATATTATATGAATGTTTCCTTTTATATGGTGAGATATTGATATTATCCAACTCATACCATTGTAGTTGAGTAGAGACAATAGTAATAATATAAAAATCACCTGTTAATGCACCAAAATAGACAAATTTCTTATTCAAATAAATTATGATAAAATTATTGAATAAAAAGAAAATTCCACCATTAACCAAAATAGAAATAAAAAGTAAGCTTCTTCTTATTGAAGGTACATAAATACTTTCTTTCCAAAAAAGCATCTCTCAAACTTAAGTCAGCATTCTTTCATTATAATAGTCATTACTTATATAGTATTTTTCATGTGAAGATCAAGCTCACCATCACTTAGTTATTTGATTTCCTAGAACCATTACAACAAATTACAAAGATGATTAGTGATGCTTGTATTTTATATACCAGGTATTCATAAATACCAGTTATAAACATATTTCAACTACTAATAATTGAGATTTATCATAGTTATCCACCTTGCTGAGATAAACCAAACACTAGTTCTTCTAGTGTACTGATTGCTTATAATAAAAATATTTTTTTCTTTGACCTTTTTAATCTCACTTAAGACTTAGGAGCTATCTGTGGAATATCAACATATTTTTGAAATTTTTTTATTTTTTTCTTTTGGTTTAGAAGAGGTATTTTCAGTGACAGATGCTCCAGATAGTTTTTTGATACTACTTCCAGCCAATATCTATTCTTTAATAAATTATAATAATATCCAATCAAGTTTATTCATGTTATAGTACAGGTAAAATACCTATAAGAATTTAGCAGTACCAAGAGAATAATATCAATATGAGAATACACATCAATCTCAGCTCCAAAGATCACTATTTCATTCAGAAGACATATCATCTTTAGAATTTGATCCTTCACGGGGATGTTTTCGACCATAGTAGTTTTATCAAATTCTTCATGATTTTTTGTTTAGAAAAATGAGTCTAATTCTCAAACATATTTTAGGTAGTAGCCATAAACTAAGATTGGTGTTTGAGTATAATTAACATAGAAGATAAAATATAATACTTTGACATTTCATCAGCCTTTACCCATTTCTCATAAGGATTGGCTTCCTCATAGCCTACCCCTCATGAGATTTATCTAGGCATAGATCTTTGAGTATAGGTTTATAGTTCTTAACATCCATGACAATATTAAAGTTTTTTTTCTAGTCTACATAATTGGATCTATCGAGTTTATTCTCTTTAAGAATAGTGGTGAGTAGGTTGAATGACATTTTGTTATGATACCTGAAAAATTTTACAATGAGCTTATTAGGTTAAATTCTATTAAAAAAATTTGTTCCCTCCACCAATTCTTAAATAAATTCGTCATGAGTCTGACATTTTGTGAATAGTATGCTCGATGGGAGGATGTCAACTTTTTATTATTTAGATAAGTCAATTTCTCATTATCTTGCTATATAGTCAATGAGTCATGCCAACCAATATTAAATTGATGACTTAACTTTAGTCCTATAAATAATAATAGTGACTCAGATAAAGAAAATATCATTATTCATAACCAAGTATAAACTATCAAATAATTCTAAATCGATTGATTATTAAACAAATCTTTCAAATGAAGAAGTGATTCATTTAATCTATAGAATTACCTTATGGTAGTTTGTGCTAAGTATTCCTACAAGCAAGTTAGTCCAATAGAGGAAATGCATCAAGACCAACTTACTAATTGATTTTCATAATCTTTAAACTAGTGATAGAGACCATGAGATTTTTTCTTGATGAACTCTCTAACCTACTTATATATTTTAAAATTGAGAGTTTTATTTTTTGTAATGTTGTTATGTTATGAAATGTGTATGTATGAAGGTTATGCTAACTAACTTTTTTGTCACACAACTATCACTTAAGTTGTTATACTTATATATATATATATATATATATATATATGTTATAATATTCATCAATCAAACTAATCCATCACATTCACAAGAATATGCCTTATATACATGCATAAAATATACCACAACATATACATTCACATATTCATGTGATGACTATTTATTCACATACATACATTCCTTATTTATGTGATGAATATAACATCACATAATTTCAAGGTTAAATGTCCCATTTTTTTTTATTATAGTTTCAACGATAGCAACCCCAAATAAAAAAGAAAAAGATGATTTCTTTTGAGATCTCCTCAAGGCACCACCACAAGCTCCACCACTAAAAGTAGTCAGTCACCATGAGTTCCTCCATGGATATGTCTGGCCCTTGTGAGCTCCACCATAGATGGCTCACCATCATAAGCTCCGCCACGACTATATCTGGCCACCATAAGTTCCACCACAAATGGTTCACCACTACAAACTCCTCCATCACTTTGTCCAGCCATCACCAGTTCCACCATTGATGGATCACAACCATAAGCTCCTCCAAGGCTACGTTCGACCATGATGAGCACCACTATAGATGCCTCACCATCAAGACCAAAAGTTCAAAAGTTGTGTGTTTTTATATGTTTATTCTTAATAATATCATAACACAAACACACATTGATATCTCAAAAAAACATATACTCATGGTGTCTCATCAATAAATTTTCTTTGTTCAATTTATATTTCTTTGCTAATGTTGATTGGGCCCGTGATATCAATGACTGCACATCTACTTCAGCTTACCTTATATTCCTAGGTGCTACACCAATCAATTGGAGCTTTAAGAAACAAAGGACCTTTGCTCGCTCATCCTTTGAAGTTGAGTATTAGTTAGTCGATTCCTTTGTGACTGAAATTAACTAGATATAAAATCTATTATATGAGCTCAATTTTTCACCTGGTACTAATCCCACCAACCACTATGAAATTGTGGGAGTTATGTACATGTATGCCAATCTAATTATTACATGAAACATATTGTCTTTAATTTTCACTTTGTGTGTGAAAAATTTGCCAAGAAGTAGGTTATGTTCTACATATTCACATAAAAGATCAACTTGCTGACTCCCTAACCATACCCTTTTTCTTGCCAGACATTCCTTAGACATAAATACCAGATTGGTATTTGGGGTGATACCCCAATCTCATTGGGGCATACAAGTAGATTCAATGCAACCACATATGACCAACTTCATGGGTCATATTTCAATTAGTCTTTCAATTATGTAAACATCTTATATGGTTTATGCAACCATTGTGTTTGTGTGTGTGTACAAATAACCAGTCATTTTTATGAATTACAACAAGTATTGTTATATTAGTAAATCTCTGCTATTCATATTTTCTCTCATGTCTTGGTGAGACCTTATTCCCTCAAAATAATGAAATAGATCATCCATTTTTATGTGTTTGCTAGAATGTTTGATTTGATTTTCATCCCTAGTAATTTGTATTGACAAAGAGGGTGGTCAACAATGGCATATTAAGCAACTAGCTTTTGATCTTTGAAGCTAATAATTCCACCATGTATATTCTCAATAATAGTGATGTGTTTGTTTAATGTGTGTTTGTGATATGATAATTTATAAATAATGATTTATAACATTATACAATTACAATTTATACTAATATAAGAATAATTTCCCTATTTATTGCATATACATCTTAATTATTTAATTTTTAATCATATAATTGTGATGCATTACTTGTGATTAGTGCTTCTTATCGTACCACACATTACACAACAAATATCTCATTACAATGTATTTATTTATTTAATATTTTTTACAATTTATTATTATATATAAATCATAATTACAATAATGATTTTGATATTCTTTTAAAAGACAGACATAGTTTTGAGAACATATTAAAAATATCAAATTAAATCTCAAAAATTTAATATAATTTCATAATATAAAATAATATTTCCAAGATTAGGCATACAAACAAATAATAAAATTTCATATTGGAAAATTTGTAACTTCCAAACCAAATTAATAAATGGTTAAAGATACTATTAATTTTTTATTTAATTACAAAAACAATAATATATAAAATTATCTTACTCTTATCCTAATATGTCGATGTCTCTCTCTACATTTAATGCAATATATTTACATTGATATAATATCATAAATAAGTGACTACAACTTTAGTACATATAAATCATTATCTACATTATTATTATTAAATACACATTATTATTATATGTAATAGGAATGAAAAATATAATATGAATTGATCATAAATGGATGAATGTCAGATTAAAAAATTAGTTTTTGACTGATAAGTATGTAGTGGGAATTGAGGAGTTTGTTGATTTTGCTAAAAATTACCATTAATTAATTGATGGATGAAATTAGATTCCTATATAATGATTGTAGATATTAGAATAGGGGTGGCAAGTGTGCTGGGTGGCCCGAGCATGACATGAGGCATTACTCGATTGAGCCGTGCTTGGCCCGGCACGGCATAATTCTGAATTATGTCCATACACAGGTCGTGCAGGTTAGAGGCATGGCTTTGTGTCATCCTGGGCCACGGGGTGCCATGCCTCGTGCTGGGATAGGCACGACCATGGTGCTTAGCATGTTGGCATGGTCCATCAACATTGGTACTATGACTTAGGACCTTGGACTGGGATGCTGGCTCAGTCTAATTGGCCCATGCCCACCCTGCCCAATCAATTAAAAAATATTTAAAAAAAACTTGCCCCACCTCACCTAATACACGTGGTGGGTTTCTTTAATTTACCCACCATGTGATTGCATGAGCTCGTCCATCTGCCATGACATGACTGCCTTACTAGGTTGTGCCCAGTATGACATAGTGGCCTGATTGGACAACCAAAAAATGGGTCAAGTTGGCATGACATGGTCCGTTTGATACCTCTATGTCAGACTCAAATTTTTCAAGATGTGGTCATTGTGCTATTCTATCTTGCAAAATATGAATTTGTTAGATACTATTCCTCATGTTTGGTATAAACATGAAAAAATAATTGTGTAACAAACTACAAATTATTATGTATATAAAAGTATTGATTCAAATATTAAAATGGAATATACAAATCCCAATAATACATGTGAAGTCATGTTAAAGCATGTTATTGCTCATTCTTTCAATACATGTGTCATTGATGATATCCCAAAACTAGCAGCAAAATAATTTTATGAAATGCTAGAAGTATTAGAAGAAGAGATTTGACCAGGTAATCCATATGACAACTCAAAGTTATATGTGGTGGCCAGACTATTGAATTTAAAAAAATATATAATTTTTCAAAAAGTATTTTTTTTGAAATTTATGAGTTATTATCTGAATAGTTACCAAAGGATAACGTAATGATAGATTAGAGCTGATATATTAGGGTGAAGATAACGAAAAAATTGATTTCAATTTCTATAACTATCCTTGATATAAAATACTTAATACATGTAAAATATAGAAAATAAATATTCATTATAAGAAGATATATTAATTCCTATTGACTCCTCATTTGTAAAAATTATTTATATCTAAAGACACCGCTAATAACATGAGTTAGAATAAAGAGAATACAACTAAAGAAGGCATAATGCGGCATTTCTTAGATTCTATATCTTGGAAATAGTTTGATCATATTCATCCATCTTTTGTAGTTGAAAGTCAAAATATTAGATTATAGTTGTGCATAGATAAATTTCAGCCATTTGACCAACTAAGGTAATAATACTCTTAATGTTGTTGATTGTTATATCATATAATTTATCGCTATAGATGTGTATGAAAGACGAGTACATATTTTTGTGTATTATCTTGCCTAATCCGAGAAACCCAAAAGACAAGTTAGATATTTTTCTACAATCCCTTATTGCGAAGCTGAAACATTTGTGGGAGCTAGGTATGAAAATATATGATATATCTAGAAATCAGAACTTTTAGATGTGAGCAGCACTTATGTGGACTATAAGTGATTTTTCAACATATTAAATATTATCAGGATATAGTACTAAATAAAAATTAGCTTGTCTTTTCTACATTGGAGAACTTTGATATATTTTCTCTAAGAAAAGGTGGAATGATTTTTTTGGTTTGATAACTATTGGAAGTTCAAAAAATTTCATTTAGGAGGAATAAAAAGGTATTAAGGAAAGGACAAATAGTTGTAAAAGGTGCATCACATTTAAGATTAGGTGCAAAAATATTAGATGTAATTGAAATATATGATTTCAAAAACATTATAAAATTTGATGCTAACTATATTAACACACAAATATCAAATAATTGACACTGTAATTGGAAGAAACGAAGTATCTTTTGGAATTTATTTTATTAGAAACTAGCTTAATTAGGCACAACTTAGTTATAATACATATTGTGAATAACTTTTTTGATAATATTTTTAATATTTTAATGAACATAGAAGGAAAAAAAAGACAATTCTAAATTAAGAGAAGATTTTAAAATGTTCTATTCACATCTAGAATTACATAAGGATGAATCAATGAATAAATTTCCTAAAACTTTGTGCAAATAACTCATATAGCTCAAGTTCCATAATGGATATGCATCTAATATGAGAAGATGTGTGTATATGAAGAAAAATAAGTTATTTGGGATGAAAAATCATGATTGTTATGTGTTTATGCAGCGGCTAATACTCAAAGTATTCCACAAATTATTTCCAAGAAATATTTGGCAAGCATTGACTGTAATGAGTATTTTTTTTAAAATATCACTTATAATGTCATAACAAAGGAAGACATGGAATAATTACAAGATGATATACTCTTAATTTAATGTAGACTTCAGCATTTTTTTCCTCCTAGTTTCTTTGACTCCATGAAATATCATCCAATCTACTTACCTTATGAATCTATGATAGTGGGCCTTATGCAATATAGATGATTATATCCATTTGAGAGGTTATATATTTTTCATTTTGTCATCTAAAAATTTAATCATATCTTACAAATAAATAATATTCTAATGAAGAAATTTTCCAAATATTTTAGGAAATTTAAAAACAATGGTCGAAATAAAGCTAAAATTGAAGGATCAATATATATTTTTTCAAATATGTCTACTTGAATGAAGAAGATTCAATATTTTATGCGCACAACTTTCAGGCACAAGTGTATACTTTACATAACAAAATATCATGAAATAATTATTATGGTATGGGGATGGATCAGTAGAAGAAAGTATGCTTTCCATTTTTATCGATGTGGATCAATTATATGGTAAAAAAAAAGTAAGATATTATTTGGATGAACATGAGTATCATGCTATTCGTGCATGTATATTATTGAACTACAAAGAAGTTAAACCATATATTGAGTAAGATTTATTATTATTTTACATAGCCATTTCTTTCTCATGATATGTGACATACTTATGTTAATATTCAAAATAACTTCAATCTTATTTTTGTAGAATTTATGTTAAGGCAAAGTGAACTGAATATTGATGATGTTGTGATAGATGCTAAGCTTAACAAAAATTTTATATCTTAGTTTGAGAAATCTATGTTTACATAATATAACTTATTATGTTTCCTTCTAATAAATAACGTGCCAGTGTATATTAGTTTGATTTTATTTTTTATTCTTCTTTAGGTACATTTCTATCATCAAATATCTCTAATAGACAAAAAAAATGAACGTGAAAAAGAGAAATTAAGAAGATTATAGAAGTATCCCATATATTATGAAATGGATACAAAACTTACACTTTGAAATATGGTTCAAATAGGGCTACAATAAATAGTGGTATATGCATTAAGGGGTCTAACTTTACTACATCTAATATTGACTTTCATGGTCAATTGATTGAAATTCTACACTTGGAGTATCATGCTTTAGTAATTAAGAGGAAAATTCTATTTAAGAGTAAATGGTTTAATCTAATTCCAAATTTGGGTACTAGAATTCATCATTAATATAACTTTATGGAATATTCACCATTTGAAATATTATTATAAGTATGATCTATTTATTCTTATGATGCAAGTAGGACAAGTGCGTTACACCCCTTATCCAACCACAAGAAAAAATATTGGTGGCTGATGAGTTATTTATAAAATAAAACCAAGATCAACTATGTATAATAATATTGGTGACACAATGATGTCATCGCATGTATATGCATTTCAAGAAAATATTGTAGAAATTTATCCAATCAATCTTGTGGTAGATGATGATGGGCCAAAAACATTGAGTGTGAAGATGAAAACTATTTTAGATATTAATGATGCACAAGTTGAAGAAGATAAAAGAATAATTAATTATACAATTAGATAAGGATGAATATTTAGATGGAGATGATTTGTTTAAAAATTTTGATGATGATTAGATTTTTTTTAACTTCGATGTTAAATTATATTACTTCTTTTGTAACTATTAAAATTTGGCTATTCAATTAAATTTTTTTTTCACAGATGTTAATGTGAATGTGTTTTTCATGATATTTTCTTAGCATGACATATTCATTACATATATTTGTTATCTTTGAATGTTTAGATGTTAATGAAAATTAAATTAGGTATGAAAGGTAACCACCCAAGTAGTCAAAGATCTCAATCTATGGGGTGGGGTAGAAGAAGTCAGCAAAAAGTTTGTGGAAGATAAATTCAATATTTATATAGTGATGATAAAACTACAAATATTTCTCAGCATTTACCTACATGTATAGAGGATAAGTTGTCATCATCTCATCTTGCCACACATGTATTGTATACCATTGACATTATGTCTTCATCTCATTCTATACCAGCTAGTAATATTGGCTCCATCCCACCTATCTTTGGAGGTAATGTGATGCTACTGCAGCATCAACAATGATTGAATATTCATAATTCATGGTTTGAATGTAAATTTATGATAAAATCTTTATTTGGCATACTCTTGACAATAAACAATATAGTCCACATAAATTTACAACTTAATGCATGATTAAGTTTTCTTATTTTCATTTGTAATTAGTATGCTTTACAATAGTGCATGATATTTTAAATGTTTTTTTTTTGTATAGAAGCTAGTAATTTATTATGAATTACTGACTTTAATCTTGTTACTAATCCATCATTATCACTAAGAAATAAAATTATGTTTGCATTGTTTAGTTTTGGAAAACTAATATAACAAAAAAAAATATCAACTTAGTAATAGACGCATTGTGGTTTTTTATTTATATGTATATGTATGTGCTAAAGTTATACTATTTACAAGTTTTTTCCTTCTGCTTCTTATACAATTGGAAAAATTTTTAAGGAAAAACTTGTTGATGAGTGTATAAAGTAGAACAAAGTATCCTCAAGTATAAAGAAATATTATTGGAAATAAATTGAAGTATAATTTAATACATGTAGCTAATTGTCAAATTGTTTTATTATCAATAATCATAACAAAAATAATGCATCATAATATATCGTTCTTTGCTTGTTGTATAAAAAATATAAATGGAATAACACTTTATTAATCTATGCAAAAGATATATGAAAACAAATGACAAGTGCCAAATACAATGACAAGCTTAGAAAATTAAAAAAAAATGGTAAAGATACAAAACTAAATAGTGTTCCTCTATATATTTGGATAAATGATATAAAATATTGAATAGCTAAAAGTTTAAGGCCTTGTTCTAGATGATGTCACAAAATTATTAATTAGAGAAAGTATGTGAAGGATAAGGACCTTCCAAACATATTGGTGGCCCGAAAACTCAATACCAACATTCTTTAGTTTTGGTAAAAATCTTATTTCTATTCTATTTTGATATTAACTTTGTGAATGCAAACTGTACTAAATTAATGATAATATTTCATGTACATCATTAGTTAATATTATTTATTTTTAGAAGTTTGTGTTGTGATGCCCACCAACACCACTTGAGGTGTTTAATTGCATGAAAAAGAAGAAAGATGAATTATTTGTAGACAATCGATCAAATAATATTAATGCGAGTTTCTCATTTTATACTTTCACTATGTTGTGAATTATAATATGTTAACAAATTAAAATTTTGCCAATTAGAACAATTAATTTTTCATGTAAAGTATCTTCTATTAATAAACAGTGATGAGTTATTATATATGGATTCAATAACTATAATGACTCACTTCAATTTTATCTTAATATTTAGTAGATTGTTGATGGTTTGATGTGCTGGCTTCATGTCCCATGTGCTATATGATATTGTTGGTTTAATGTTTTTGTGTCATGAGTTAACAAATTACCTTAAGGCTGTTGCTGGTTTCATGAGATATGTGCTATGTGATTGTTTAAAGCTGGTTTCATTTAACCAGCATTAAATGTTATGTTTGGACCTATGTGTTAGTGTTATTCTATAATACACAAAGATATGAGTTACGTATATCCATCAATGAAATGCTAGAGATGTGTGCTGATTTCATGTTGTAACCCACAAATTCTTTATGTTTTTATTATATTTGTTTCTCCTAAATCATAATGTTATATTATATTGTATAATTGTAGAAAATTATAGAGAATATGATTTACATTTCTTCTCAAGCGACATGTCATTTTATAGAGGTTTTAGAGATTGATGTTGCATATATTTACCTTCAAGCCCTTGGAGTGGAGCCAAAAAAATGATGAGTATACGGTCTTGGTGCATATGCATCTACATTTGTGTGAGGAAATGCAAGAAATTCAAGATAATTTGTAAAGAAAATAAAAAATGAAGAGGGACAACACAAGAAAGAAAAAAATGCCAAAATAAAATATTGTTTGTATGCAGTATATATATAACAAAAAGTTAGATTGAAGGATATATTATTTCTATATGCATTTTTAAAAGTATAATTACATACAAAAACAAAAATATATATAATATATTCCTGTTGCTAAAAATAAAAACAAAAAATAACATTTTAATTCTAAAGCCAATTTAGAAACAAAAATAATATTTATGTTTCATCATTATTTTAGTATCGTATATGAAACAAAAATAGAGTATCCAATTTCATATCAATGATTATATATAAATCTAATCTTATATTTATATATAATCATATAAATGTATGTCGATATATATATATAACTTAGCATAACATAAGTTCAAATCCTAATCTTGTTACTTTATAATTTAATGAATATATTATAAAAAAATAAATATTTTCCAATTTGGAAAATAGATATCCAAATTTAAAAATTTAGATTTTATTTTTGTTAATATTCATAGAATAAAATAAGATTGATATATTTTAGTGCACCAAAAAATATATTTATTTTTTTTATTAATATTTTTGTTAGTTAATTTTCAAAATACAAATAACCCAAAATTATTTATGATATAATGTAGGAAATGTTTTTAATTTTTCTATTTTAGAGGACAAACTTGTATTCAAGGTTATCATTTATGATACAATAATATGTTATAAAATAGAAACTATGACACTAATTTTAAAACATAAAATTCAAAACTTAAAATAATAAAATAAATAATAGGATACAAAAATACAAATTAAAAGGCATTCGGATTTGGTAAAGCCCTTTCACTCGGGTGGAACCTTTTTTTATAGAAAAAAAATCAGAAATTTTTTGGGATTTCCGATGTGGGCTGCGTGAGTTTTCACCTAACCACACATCGCTAGGACATCAAAAAAGGGGGAAGAAATATGCATTTATATTCATTTAAAGTTTCAACTGCCACCCTCCCTCGCACACGAACCCGTCACTCTCCGGTTTCCACTTCAAAGCTATTTGTTCAGATCAAATCAGGATCACATTGCCATCGCCTGTCAAAAATGCACCAAAGCAACAACATATCACCACCAATGCCTCTACTTCTCACCCTCACCTTTGCAATCTCCATCGTCGGCGCGCAGGACACTCTCGTCCCTGCTATTTTCACCTTTGGGGACTCCGCTGTGGACGTCGGGAACAACAATGATCTCTCCACCGTATTCAAAGCAAACTATCCTCCCTACGGAAGGGACTTCGTCGGACACGAGGCCACTGGAAGATTCTGCAACGGAAAATTGGCCACGGACTTCACCGGTACGTTTTCCTCTCGATCTTGTTGTTTAATAACCGGAAGGCCATGCATGTATCGGTGACTGTGTCGCACACCGATCTGTGTTTTGCGCAGCGGAGATCCTAGGCTTTAAGAATTACGCGCCTCCGTATCGCAGCAGGCCTTACGCGTCAGGGAAAAACCTTCTTCTAGGCGCCAACTTTGCATCTGCTGGATCTGGTTTTGATGATGCCGCGGCTTCTGTAAAAGTGAGCATTTCCTCCAGATCTACTCTCCTCGATCATGCTCCATAGCTTTCTGATTTGTTATGCATTCTTGCTTCTGCCGCAGCATGTGATATCGCTCACGCAACAGTCGGAGTACTTCAAGGAATACCAGAGAAAGCTGGAGGATGCTGTTGGCAGCAACAGATCGGCATCGATCGTTAACGATGCGTTGTATATCTTGAGTGCGGGCAGCACCGATTTTCTGCAGCATTATATTGCAAATCCTCCCGGGAACGCATTTTCTCAATATGAATCTTACCTCCTCAAGGCATTTTCCAGATTTGTCACGGTACATCCACTTTTTCTCCTTTCGTTAACCGAACATTGCGTTTGCATGCTAATTATATAGTATTTATACAACTATCTATTAATGCTTAATAATTGTTGCAAGAATATTTTATAAAAGGTTACCCATGTTTTAATCCTAAACCACCCTCTCCTCTTTCCCCCGCCCTCTTCCTCGCCCTTGCCCCTAGCCCATCTTTCCTCTCCCTTGACCCTCGCCCGTCTTTCCTCGCCCCTCTCTACGAGCTCCATCTTGGAGCTCCACGATGGAGCTCCAGTATTGAGCTCCACGACGGAGTTCGTGAAGCTCCGTCGAGCTCCGGCGAGCTCCGCGATGGAGCTCGTGGAGACGCACGAGGGGCAAGGGCGAGGACGAGAGAGAGGGTGAGGGAAGTGGGATAGGGTAGTTTAGGATTAATGTATGTGAGTGACTATAATTTTAATTTATTAATAGTTTAGTGTTTTTTTTTTTGAAATATAAAAATATGGGTTCCTTTTTAAATTATTAAATTATAAATATAATAAATTATTAAATTATAGTTTGTCATAAATCTCAACAATGATCTACTTAACTCCCAATAAATTAGTGAATATTTTATAAAAAATTTTTATATACACATCACTTTTTTCTACAACTTTTTTTTATCAAAACTAAAATTATTTTAGTTTTGATGACTCAAGTACGTAGTTCGTATCCAATTCTTAACCTGCCACGTCAGCTTGCACTTCGTGAACAAAAAATAAATTAAAAACTTATTTAAAAATGTTTATATATATATATATTGATTGGTGTTTGTGTGTATTAGAAAATGATTTTGGATATATAAATTTAATAGGGCAAAATATAAATTTTTGAAAAAAAAATGTTTAATTTAATTTTTATTTTATTTCTTTGGTGACATGCTAATGTGATTTGGGTTAAGAGCAGGGTGTGATATTAGGATTATGTATTTGATTGTAACAAAAATTAATTAATTTTAGTTTTAATATACCTAAGTGTAAAAATAAAAAGTTTTAAAACATAAATATTTTTATTTTAGTATATCCAGATATAATTGGGAAAAATTATGTAAATGTTCTCTTTTGAAGAAAATCAAAAAAAAATCTGAATTTTTAGGTTTTGAAAAAATCAAAATAAAAAATAATTGAGTTTTGTGACACTCAAAAATAAAAAACCAAAAATAATTTATCCACGTCAGCAAATGACCGTTTTCATGCTATGTCATATAAGAATAAAAAAATATATACAAAATTCTTGTATAACACCTACAACAATATGTTATATATTTAAATGGACAAAAAAAACGTTTTTTTTTTTAAAAAATATGATGCGACTTGGTGATGTTGATTTAGCACATAAATTAGCACTTTCACTTTTATATAATTAGATAAAAAACACTAAACTGTGTTGAGTTTTGTGCATTCTTTTACAAATCCAAAATTATAACAATTTTTTTATATATTTTTTTTATTTTTTATTTTTTTATTTTTTTATTTTTTTTATTTTTTTTATTTTTTTTATTTTTTTATTTTTTTATTTTTTTTATTTTTTTTATTTTTTTTATTTTTTTTATTTTTTTTATTTTTTTTATTTTTTTTATTTTTTTTATTTTTTTATTTTTTTTAATATTGTGCATATTCACATAGTTTTTAACATAAAAATAATGTTTGAAAAATACTTAGACTCAAATAATCAATTTGTTTAACCCATATTTGTTTATAAATCACATTTCATTTAGATATACAATAATTAAATGGTGTAATTATTAAATGGTATAAATCACGCCTTAAAAAATGGGTAGCCGGAATTTCCCATTGGGTTTATTCTCGACTAGCTTAGGGTAGGATATGGTTAGCCTAGTTTGTTCCAGGCTAATGTGGTGTGGGTTCATCCCAAGCTAGTTTGGGTTAGGACAATTCTAGCACTAGTTCATCCCAGAGCCCAAGTTAGCTTGGGTTCAATCGAGGCTAGCCTCGGTCAGGTTCATGCTAACCTGGGTTGCCTAGCTAGGCCAAAGGAAAACTAGCCTGCACAGGCCATTGCAAGCAAGTCAGGCTCCCAATGGCTAGCCGACAAGTTTAAGATTCATCAGGAACATTTCTAATTTTCCATCTTTAATGCTAAAATGAGATTTAGGGCATAATTTTCCATCTTTAGTGCTTCGAGATTAAAAAAAAACTGGTGCGGCCTGCAGGATTTGCATGGATTGGGAGCAATAAAGTTGGGGGTAACTTCCCTACCCCCATTGGGCTGCGTTCCAGCAGCCCGCACCATGTTTGTTCCTGACGGGGAGGATGGATGCGTCTCCAGGATCAACGCTGATGCTCGAGCATTCAACAAGAAGCTGAATTCCACTGCAATGGCGCTCGCAAGCAGGCTTCCACGTCTCAAGATGGTGGTTTTTGACACCTACAATCCGCTCCACAGTCTTATAAAATCCCCATCCAACCATGGTATTTGCTTCACCATCTTCATCTTCACCATCATGCTATTGTTACTTCTTCACCTCTCTCAAAAATGGTGATTTGTTTACCGGAATCATGTTTGCAGGTTTTGCAGAAGCTGGCAGAGCTTGCTGTGGGACTGGCACCGTGGAAACAACCGTGTTCTTGTGCAACCAGCTGTCCGTTGGAACCTGTGCGAATGCCTCACAGTATGTATTCTGGGACAGCCTCCACCCTTCCGAAGCTGCTAATCAGGTTCTTGCAGATGCGCTAATTGTGCAAGGTTTACCCCTCATCGGATGAGAAAAAAATATATGTTTTAATAATGGTTACTCTCAACTATAACCTGATAATTGATATGAACAGCAGCAGCACAGTATTTCCTTTATTTTTGCCTTTCAATTGGAGAAGAAACAATTAATCTTTGTTCTATACAAGAAACAATGGCACAGCCAATCTGTAATTTCAAGTATCGTGCAGTTTGATGAACAACCAGCAGGACCAGGTGGTAAGTTCATCAGGCGGCAATGGAGAAAGTGCTCACAGGCATGGAGGATGAAGACGAAGTGGCCGTCTTTTTTTGCATCTCCAAGTGTCTTTCTTTCTTAGACTGCGCTGCTGCCACATAAAGAGCTCTCCCTTCGAACATTGTTCCTGGGACAAAAAACATCAAATTAGACGCAATCGAACCCTCGATATGGAAGCTAACATGGAAGA
This sequence comes from Sapria himalayana, assembly GCA_029783825.1. Taxonomy (NCBI): domain Eukaryota; kingdom Viridiplantae; phylum Streptophyta; class Magnoliopsida; order Malpighiales; family Rafflesiaceae; genus Sapria; species Sapria himalayana. The sequence continues at coordinate 4,495,767 of JAREIK010000385.1, forward strand.
AAAAGATTACTGATACCGTGGAGCCTGTTCGTGGCAGTTGCTGCCTCTTCTGGCTTGGAGAAGCAGACGAAGCCAAATCGCTTGCTCACGCCATTTTCATTGAGCATCACTTTTGCAGAGATTATCTCCCCGAATCCGCCAAAAAGCTGATGCAATTTGTCGTCGTCTACCTTTTGATCCAGGTTCTTCACGTACAGGTTTGAAGCACTTGACCTCTGCACATAGTGGCTCGAGAACAGGTCCCCGAATTCGTTCTTCAATATCGCTCGTCTCTCATCTCTCGTCTGAGCTCTTCCAACGTACAGCGTCTTCGAACCTGGTGATAATGCGACAGACATAAAAAACTCTCTTCAGTTCGTCCATGAATTTCTCACCCAAGCTACCTACCTAAACCTAGATTAGAACCGTTGAGAGCATCTATGGCTCTGCGAGCATCGATTTCCAACTCGAATTCCACAAATCCAAATCCTCTTGATTTTCCGCTTTCATCTTTCATGATCGCCACGCTCTCAACTTTCCCGAATGCAGCGAATCCATCGCGAAGTTCATCCTCCGTGAAATTCCGCGACAGATTTTTAACATACAAATTTCTACCTGCTGGTTTTCCGTCGGATGTTCGGCAAGCAGAATCCTCCGGCACCACTCTGTCGCACTTCCGAGCAAACTCGGATACATGCCTGACGGAATCAAGAAGAGAGCGACGCCATTAAAGGAAGTTGAGGTCTGCGAGACGAAACAGCTTGACTTACAGTATTTTCCCTTCGAGCAAAGATCCGTGGAGAGCAGTCTGAGCGGCAATGGCGGATTCTTCCGAACCAAAATGAACAAAACCAAATCCCCTTCCCCTGCCGTTCTCTTCTGCAACCTTGCAAGAAAGTATCGTCCCGAACTTTCGGAAGATGCTGTCCAAGCGTGAACTGGTGATCGACCAGTGTAGATTCTTCACGAAAAGATTGCCGACTCCGCTCTTTCTAAGCAAGGGATTTCTCTGAAACCACATCAATCTCATTGCTTTCCCCTTTACTTCGCTGTGATTCAGCAGCGACAGCGCCTCCATTGCTGATCCAGACAACAAGCAAAACAAAGGTGCGACAGAAAAAAGAAAATTATTCAAATTTGCGCAGGCAAGAAACCAATCAAGAAGAAAAAGAAAATCCGGGGCACAAAAACTAATTCACGGTGACTTGCGCTGCGCAGTACCTTGTTGAAGACGCTGAAAGATAACGAAGCCGTAGCACAATGACTCGCGAGAGGTTGCGGAGCGGCAGAGCTTAATATAACTCACGGATACTTTTTGGCAGAAGGCAGCGACGAGGTCGGATTCAGTGACTAGCGGGTGAAGGTCGCCGACGTACAATATCGGCTTTTGTGGCGGCAACGTTGCTTGCAGAGCAGCAGCCATGTCTTCTGTTTTAGAACAAAGAAGAAGGAGATGAGAGAGAAAACGAGACGAGGCCTTAGATGATGATAGTGGTGGAGGAGAGGGACTGAGCGACTGAGAAGTGAGAAATGACTCTCCCCCCTCTTCCCCTGACGTCCATTTTATAGTACCATCCATCTGCGTCAGTTGCAACGGCAGCCGGCCCGCGACCGACCCCGGTCGCCTCTGAATGATCAGTTGATCACGAGCCAGTGGTTATGCTGGTGAATTTTAAATATAATATTATGCGGGTAGAAATATAATTTAATTTTTCCAATAAAATAGTCGATTATTTTGAAAATTTAAAAATAATTTAAATTTCAGAAAAAAATAGGAATAAATAGAAAACAATTATTTTTTCATTGATCTAGACGTCTGTTTATACAATTACTTATGAAACATCAAAATTAAATATAATATTTAATCTTGCACAAAAAACATAAGCTTGGGCAGACTAATTAATTTACTTGGTTTGAATTTATTTTTAATGTTAATTTATTTCAATATGAACATGAGTCCTTATATTGGATTAGTGGAATTAATATTAAAAGTTATAACATTATTTTTTAAATTATATTTGCTGTGTCTCCCCGACATGCCTGCCATGGCTTGGCTGCCATGGCTTGGCTGCCATGGCTTGGCTGCCATGGCTTGGCTGCCCATGCATTACTGCCATGGTTTTGCTGCGTGGAAAAACATAAGATAACATGTCTTATGGGCTGTTTATACACACACACACACACACACACACACACATATATATGAAAATATATAAGTTTATATACAAGCATAAATATTGTAACTAGTTTATACTAAAAGTTAACTATGAATATTTGCATGATTTGCATCTTTTTATCATTTTAATAGAAAAGTTTTTTTAAAGTGAGGTAAATTATAAAAATATTATTATAGTTTATTCTGCTATTAGATGATTCAGTGCGTAAAAATTATAGCTCTAGATTTCTAAGAGTCAAGCTTGGCTCGCAGCAAAAAATCAAAATTATGTATCTGTAGTTAGCTGATAGAATTTGCTGCAACATTTGGGCAAAAAAAAAAAAAAAAACAAAATTATTGAAGGAAATTAGCATTTTTATCGTCCTATAAAAAAAAAATGAACAAAGGAAACAAAAGCCGCACATGATTCAGTGCTGCAATCTATTCTAGACCAAAGAGACTCGCCTATAGCTACACTAGAGTGCAAGAGAACCACCACATTCCTCTGCTACAAATCCATGCTTTTCCATCTTGCAATGGGGGGTTTCAGCACAGTTTGTTTGTTTATGATCTCCGAAGACGAACCTTATGACTTCTTTGAGATTTTTGCAACCAATGATTTTTGTCCGCTCAAAACCTATTTGTAGAAGAGCACCTTCGGCTGATTTTGGAACAACACACCAATGGAAGCCTAGCTGTGACACTGTGCTCACTCTCTTCTCCATTCTTCGAACCTGTCAACATAAGAAATTACAAAACTTAGATTACTTGAGAAGTCCAAAGAAGTTTGTGTGCGATTACACTAATACACTGAATCTCATAAGAATTTTAAAATATTCTTACAAAAATATCTTAGTCTAAGAATAGTAAGGTCTTTGTACGATACCCATTAGATATAATTTCTTTAATTTTTGAGGTAAGACTGTTAAAATATTAATATCTCACAGATCTCACACTTGGAGATATAAACAAGCCGGGCTGGCCCGTCCCGGCCAGGCACGGGCACGGCACGCTACAGTGCCGTGCCCTGGCCTGTTATGCCGTGCCAGCACATGGGCACAACACACGTGACCACGCCCCGAATGTGGTCAATATGAGCCAATACCCGACAAGCTAGGCTTGCCGAGCCCCAAAAGAGCGAATATGCTGATGAAATACTAACTTTAAAAAAAATAGGGTTTTGTCCGACTCGAACCAGGCCGAACCCATTAGTTTTCGGGCCGCGGGTTTGTGCCAAGCCGGCACGATAGCCCATTTTGGTAGCCTAAAACCGGCCGGGCCATGCCGGCCCAACCTGTTTGACACCTCTACTCACACCACAATGAAAATTTTGTGCAGTTGGTACAATCTCAATACCAAAAATCTCATGAGAATTCTAAAATTTAAATATTATGACAATAATAAGATAATATCTTCCTTTGCATGCATGTACTTGTATTGAAGATAATATCTTGGTGCGATGTGAAGTACTTTTATCTAAGAGTAGTAAGTCTTTGTGCGAGACTTATCAGGCACAATATATTTGATTTTTGGAGGTAAGATTATCAAAATATTAATCTCTCTTAGACCACATACTAAAATAAAAATCTTGTGCACTAGGAACGACCTCTATACCAAATCTCATAAGAATTCTAAAATTAAAAGTATCATGACGAGTATAATACTAAAATAGTTGACCACCTGAAAAATTTTCATTTGCTTACATGTACTTGTCCTGGAAATTAAGTCTTAGTGCGATGATAAGTATTTTCATCCAAGAAAAGTAGACATTTGAGCAAAACTGATGAGACAAATCCCATTTTATTTTTGAAGGTAAGATTATCAAAATATTAATCTCTCCTAGATCTTGAGCTAAAATGAGAATCTTGTACAATGAGTACGACCTCCATACAAGATCTCATAACTACAAAATTAAAAATATCATGGTGAGAATAATACTAGAATGACTGATCACCAGTAAAATCTTTGTGTAAGTGCACTAGAGGTCACGTCTTAGTGTGATAGTAAGTGCTTTCATCCAATAACAATAAGTATTGGTGAGACTCACTGGACGTGGTTTCATTTATTTTTGAAGATAAGACTATCAAAATATTAATATCTCCTAGACCCTGTGCTAAAATGAGAATCTTGTACAATGAGTACGACCTTCATACCAGGACTCATAAGAACTACAAAATCAAAAATATCATGATGAGAATAATACTAGAATGATTGATCATCTATAAAATCTTTGTTTATATGCCTGTAACTACACTAGATGTCGCGACTCAATGTGATGGTAAGTACTTTTTTTCAAGAAAAGTAAGTATAAGTGCTAGACTCATCATATGTGGTCTCTTTGATATTTAGAAATAATACTATCAAAATATTAATTTCTCCTAGACCCTATGCTAAAATGAGAATCTTGAACAATGAGTACAGCCTACATACTAGATCTCATAAGAACTATAAAATTAGAAATATCATGATAAGAATAATACTAGAATAATTGATCATCTATAAAATCTTTGTTTGCATGCTTGTAACTGCACTGGAGATCACACCTCAGTGTGATAGTAAGTGTTTTCGTCCAAGAATTATAAGTATTTGTGTGAGACTCACCATATGTGATCTCTTTAATTTTTGGAGGTAATACTGTCAAAATATTAATCTCTCCTATACCTCAAGCTACAACGAGAGCCTTGTGCATAGGTCATGACCTCCAAATAAAACTTATATTACATATCGAATTGTTTCATGAATGCATGAACACAACATGGACACAGAGAATAATATGCACTTACAGAACGAAGCTCGCCCGCAAGACCAACTTCACCAATGAAAGCCATGTTGTTGGGAATAGGAACCTCTAGGCAACTGCAAAAACAAAAATGACCCAGGCAGTGCCGTCATGAAAAAAAAAAGCATCATTAAGAGCTCGCACCAGAGTCAAGACATACAATAATGTAGTGAAACAAGTGGGAAAAAAAAGAACAAGTGAAAATAATGGAAGCGGAATAGCTTGCCTGCTGCATATGGTGATTGCAATTGCAAGATCTCCAGCAGTTTCTTCTAATCTCATCCCACCAACAACATTCACAAAAATGGCCTTTGATATTTTTTTAAATATTTTTATCATGGGAGGGCATGATGGAGAAAGAAACAATATGAAATAAGTTACAGAAAAAAAGTATAATTAAAAGGGTAAACTAAAAACATTTTACTCAAAATAATAGGTAGGGTGCAAGGGCCTACTTACATTATTTTGGAGCACTAGACCAGCTTGTTTGTTGAGAACCTACATATTATGAGATGGAGAGAGAGAGAGAGAGAGAGAGCAAATATAGAAAAGGCAAACTCTAAATATCCAACGTACCATTCTTGATAATATAGTTTGTCAATTTCTTATACTTACTTTTTTGATTTATACACTTTTTATATTATATTTGGCTTGTACACTATGCTTTCAACTCATACTTAATGTGTTCATGTAGATACAGAGTGTTCATGTACACAATGTCTTCAATTTACACAATTTTGATTTTTACCTAACATTTTCATGTGTACTATGACATCTTATATCCAATATACCATTGACTTTTAGTACAAAAAAAGTACCCATGAAGAAGAAGAAAATAAGAAATAAGAAAAATAAAAATAATAGAAGAAAAAAAAAAGAAGAAAAAAAAGAAGAAAAAAAAAAGAAAAATAATAATAATAAAAAAAGAAAAACAATAAAAAGAGAAAAAAATGAGCAAGAAGAAAACAAAAATAAAAAAAAATAATAATAAAAAAAATAATAATAAAAAAAATAATAATAAAAATACGAATAAAAAGAAGGATACAAAAAAAATAAAGAAAAAGATGATGATGATAATTATGAAAAAAAATGATAATGAAGAAGAAAAAAAATAAAAAAATAAGATTAAGAAAAAAAAATAATGAAATATGTAATTTATGTTTGGCCTTTTACATGATATCATAATAGAAAAGAAACAAAATATAATGGCTCCTTGCCATTTACTGGCACTGATCACCAAGACAATGATTGAACTTTCTAATATTAATTCTGCGTGAAGAAAATAAGAAGAGTGGTAGTGATAAAACTTTCTCAAATCATATTCTGGATAAAATAATAATTAATCTCAATATAATTTGTATATTAATAAAAAATTCAAAAATCATATGACATATTGATCAGCTCACAAAATAAAATAATTAGTCTCAGACCTAAAAATATTATTTTCTCAATCATAAAAAATTGATCTACAAAAATTCACAAGTAATAAAAATCATAACTTTATTCTACATTTGTGTAAGATCTAAAAATAATTATTAAATCTTATTTTTTCATGAAATAAAATTGCCTCTCAAAATAATATAATGCCCCATGATAGACCTCAAGTTTACAACAATCGGCACCCAATCAAAGTATGAATAGCCTAACATAAACATCAAAGTATGTATCTTTAAATATTTAAATACCTAAATAGCAACATCAAAGTATCTCTCTCTATGGGAATGTAATAAATGATTAGCCATGCTAACATAAATAACACATAATCTAACAATTGTCAGATAATTACACTTTCATATAATTCGTATATATTTGTCTAATGAAAAATATACACCAAGATCAAGAGGAATGCTTGCTAAACACAACTCAATTAACAAAACTCAAATATGATAGCTAATACATAGTCCCATGGTGACCAAATTATTTCTTAGCCTCAATAGATAATCTTTATCCTAAGAAAATAATGAAGGTGATTAAATTTTATTATCTAAAGCTTTGTTTATAGATTCTATTTTATTTGAGAGAGAACCAACTGAACATATCTTATAATATAAATATCTATTATATGAACAATAATTTGGTCAACATATATATACGTTTAAATCATTACTAATACACTGGATCTCATAAAAATTTCAAAATTAAATATACTCAATTGCAATCACTACTGAGACGATTGACCAATATAAAAATTTATCGTATGCATGTATTCTGGGGCTGATATGAAAATTTGGTCATCATATAAAATAAAATAAGCAACTTCACAAGGCTTTCCATAGTTTACATACAAAAATCTAAACTTCGCATAATCATATATTCTTACTATAACTTCACATGGACCTCCTCAAAATCTATGGTAAAAAATATATTTCTCACAACTAACTGACACAACCCACCTGAGATATACCATAGGAGAGAGAAACAATTTGAACAGTATCATCTTGGTTACTAGAGAAAATATATCATAATAGTCAATCATATATGCTTCAAGAAAATATCTAGAAAATAATTTTGTTTTCAGTTGATCTATCTCCTCAAAAAACTCAAATTTCATTACTTCCGGATAGAATGTTTCCATCCTCAAAGATCAAAAACCTCTAAAAAAATAGGAACCTGAAACTATCAATAGAAAATATAAAATTAAAATACAAAATCTTAGATAAAAATAAAAAAAAAAGTATTTGCAAAATAGGATATCAAGTATAATACCTCATTAATTGTTTTCGAAGAGCAATCGAAACATTCATGTTTTGGGTTGGTGTTGATGAATTGGAGTCTCCAACCCACTATATCCTTATGCATAGCATCAATATCACACTCTTACATGGCCAGACTCAATACTATTATTATTAACTTTTATAATAAAGAAATTAATTTTTTCATTTTTACTAAAAGTTACATCATGCGAGACTGTTGGATTAATCAAGAAATCACATAAAGATTAGTCATAAAAAATTGATTTAATTTAGATGCGTTTAAACCATCACCAATGCACTTAATCTTATAAGAACTATAAAATTAAATATGCTTGGCCACGATCACTACTGAGATTATTGACCAGTATGAAAATTTATCATATATATCTACCCTAGAGTTGATAAAGAAGAATTAGGGAGAGGGTGAAAAAAAATTAATTTAACAATCTTAGAGACTATAAATAAAATCTCACTGACAAATATAATTATAATTACAATTAGGTATTATATTAATCCTAGTGTTAGAGAGTTAAGAAGAAGTTTATTTGAGCATGACTAAATAAATGAATCGTTCTCCAATGAGACATGTGCTCATCGTATTCCTTTCAAGAGAGAGGTCCTGAATAAAATATGAAAACCCAAAAACACATGGTAGAAAGTGATACCACACTTTTCCTAGATGAAAGATGTAAAAGAGAATGCAATCAAAAAAGATAGAAAAAAAATATTTGACTGATTAAATAATTTATGATTATAATCCCACAATTTTAAAAAATCGGGATATTTAAAAAGCTCATTAAAAGTATACTCAAAAATATTATCAATGTTTGTATGAATAAAACAAAAAATATGTCAGGCTAATTCTCTCCCGATGTATTGTAGTTTTTATTGTTTTTCTTTTTATTTTATATTTTTATTAGAAGTACATGACATGTAGGCTATCCCAATCACATTATATAAAAAATATTTGATGTATAATTTTTAATTATTGAATGGGTCATTGTATTTATTTTTCTACATGTTTTGTAACATCGCATCAGAGCCAGCCAAGGAAAAATTGAACCCTAGGTTTACGTGAGTAAAGCTTACAAATGTTAGGTGTAGATTCTTGTGCATTGTTCCACACAATGCACACATGCATGATGTGGAAGAAGGGGGCACCATAATTGTGAGACACTAAGTATAGCGATTGCACACCCACTATGTGTGATATGTTGTGGTGCACCTGAGCAGGGCAGAGACACAGTGGTGTGCATTAACAGGATAAAGGCATGCCCGATGAGATGTCTGAGCAGGCCACAAGCACAATGGTTACGTGCCTGAGCAGGCCGTGGGCACAATTATTGTGTGCCTAAGCAGGGCAAAGTAGATTGTAGTGCACCTAAGACACTATTGGGGCATTTTGGGCAGAAACCCTAATTAGGACTTGGACAAAATTAAAAAAAAAAATTATGAATTTCCAAAAACTCTAATTTAATGCTACTTTATTTTTGTTTTGTGGAACTAAAATTTTGTAATACAGTTTACAAAAAAATTATCATAACAAAGTAAAAATTCTATTGGATAATACAGCTCATTGGATATCATATCAGAAAAATGATATGATATCCAATTTTGTAAATTCTATCATAGGCAGAAAAATGATATGATATCATATCAGAAAAATTTTGTAATGCTAAGCGTATTCATTGCAGAAAAATGAGTCACACAAGAAACACTCATTGGATATCATATCCAGAGAGATGGCTTAAAATTTTATATAATATTAAGAAAGACAGACTGACTACTAAAGCCATATATGATTTTTCAGAGAATTCATTCATAGTGATATTTGCACTTACTAGAGATGAGTATAAAAAAGTTTTCTTTAAGACAACAATAAATTCTTCCATTCATTAGGGTATCATTGATTATTTTACTCGTACACTCACTTTAGATTCTTACATCACCGACATAAAAGCAAATATTCATATTACTAAAAATCATATCCTAAGTTAATATTTTTTTGTATTGAAAATATTATGACGAATGATAAATATTCAAAAATTCTTTTATATGATGTAATCACATTGAGTCTTTGTTGTTTTATTATATTTTACTTATTCCTGCTAATCTTGTTAGTTTACTCTATGTTAGTTTTATATACAGATAATTTACTTCTAATTTTATTTTTAATTTCACCGATATTTATTTGTAAGATTGAAAGATTCTAAAAAAAAACTTTATATGTAATTGAGCATGATAGATTGTATACTCATATTTTTGTTTCAGTGACAAAATCTCCTTTTAGATGTTTGAGTAATTTGAATCATTTAATTATATATTTTACATTTTGTCACCCATTATTGACTAAGTTAATAATATTTTACTCTAATTTTAAGAATATTTTGACTGTGGAGTGCAAAACATATTAATAAAGAAAACTTATAATAACTAATATCAAACATACCAATCTGGTTTGAATAGTGACCAGATTCATGCACGAGAATGAACCATTCAGGTGAGACTTCCAGGTTCATGCACGAGAAAATGTAAGTTAGAATATTATTTACCCCTTCCACCTTAACCCTATGGTCTATGCATACAGGGAGACAATAAAGAAATGATGTGGTAGACCAGTACTTTAAATACTTAGTTTTCATCTTTGCAACCATATGACTAAGTGTCGAGTCAGCTCGATACTTTCTAAACATGCTACTAATATTACATATGTACTAAGTACAATGCAAGTCATGTGAGTATAAACCGATGAACACATATTCGTCGTGCATAAAAAATCTTCAAGAATTTCATAAATAAAATTCCTGAAGCCCAGTTAGTGTCATCAATAATAAGTTTGTCACTCTTACTATTGACGTTCTCAGATATCACGTGTTCGTATCCAACACATGACTCCAATATCAGGTACGTATAATTCCAACGGTGTCTCACATCTGATTGGAATTTTTTCTTCTTAAGATTCACAGACAAATAGATACTACCAAACTCCTATTATTTGCGAGGAGTGTGAATATATGTTAGTACATTACGTATATTATCCAACACGGAAGAACACATATTTATACTCGCTTATACAATCAGGTTAATCACATGACACATGCATCTGACATGAAAGATTTCTCCTAATGGTGCGTCTCTAATATTTTTAACAAACATGTTAATCACTACTTCATTATCAGATATGTTATCGAATGTGATACTAAAAATTTTATTTTGAATTTTATATTCTCTAAAAATCTTCATCATGCACTTAAAAATGGTCGGGCCATCATGAGAATGGAGAATTTCAGAGAATCCTAAAATTTTTTTATTCATTGTCTAGTCAGAATCTATATAATGGCCGGTGAGACATGCATAAGAAGATTCATCGCGACTTATCTAGATATCGGACGTCGCGGACACAACTCCACTAAATGTCATAAATTTATTAATTATTATTTATTTTTATAACTTATAAAATTTTAGTATGTCATTCCTAAATGTGGACCTAGGAATCATATGATAAGCAGGCTAAAAATATGTCTGTATTATGTGCACTACCCTTGGATCTTCCAAAAATCTGATCGAAAAACTCATCAATATGATAAGTCTGACCATGTCGTCTCTATCTAATTCACTGGAGTATATGAAGAGAGTAAACTTTGAGACTGAACTCGATCCAGTTTCAAAAAATATAGTGCCAAGTTGAGTTTGTCTAGGATCTAATGGACCATGTTTTTTGGTGCATAATTCAGCATGTCTCTTAAGGTGCCCAATCCCAAACGAACTCTTACATGTTAAAATTCTCATACAATATTTGCACTGTGCCATTTCTTCTTCCTCACCCCTAATATTTTTTTTGTTTTATTATATTAAAATGAGTCCAAACGACAGAAGTCCTAGTTTTTTATTTTTTAGAAGTTTGGGTAGAGATGACTGGAGAAACAAAAGTTTCAGCAGCCTCAGACCTCCGAGTAAGATTTTCATTTTCTAAATTTAAATATGTTTCATTAGCATCAGTCATTTTTTTTTGGATTTTTGTTAGACAGGATGTAGAGCCTAGATGATAGATTTTAGATTTTTGGATTAGAGAGAGACAAGATTTAGAGAGAGAGAGAGTAAAAAAAACTTAATTTTTTAAATAATATTTTTTATGATAAAAGTTATATTTCAATACTAAACAAAAATTAAAATACCCGTAAAGTAGTGAGGTAGATCATGTGCACGATGCACCACAATCTAGTTTAAACTTCCAAACCCAAGTTGAGAGTCCCGAAAAACTGAGCCAAATGATGAAATCGTAAGTCTCGAGAGAGAGAAAAGCAAGAGCTTTGAGAAAATTTTGAGAGTGAGAATAAATGTTTATGAAAAACATAAATTTTATATAGAGATGATCAGTATCATGAGGGCCACGAGTAATTTTTAATTTTTATATAAACATAAATATTATGTTTTTTTATAGACATAAAAAAACATAAATTTTATACAATTTTATATAAACATAAATTTTATATAAATGAATATGAGGGGATTTTATAGATTAAAATTTTTTTTTTTAAAAAAAAGTAATTTTTATGTTTTTTTAATTTTTTATTGATTTTTAGGGGATCAGAATCATGAGTGCCGTCGGATTCTGCCCCATAGTCATTGGAGGCGAAATCCAACATGATATTCAAATTTTAATTTTTTTTAACCTTTGGTGGGGGGGGTGATTCTAGTCGAGCGGGACCATGAGTAGGGTCGGAGTGGAATCGGACCCGTGCCTGCGTGTTTTCCCTATCCGTATGGACTATGGCGCTGGTGATGAGGTGAGGGTGGGGTGCGGGACACGTCTCCTGCCGACGGGCCATGCCACGACAATGAAACTGTGCTAGTTTAGGCACAGCACGAGGCCCGATTGGCCTCAACATGGCACGACATGATTGGTGCAGTAGTCGGGCACGGGACCTGACACGGCCAAATCGTGCCGTGCCTCATGCCGGCCCGGCCCGGCCCGTTGACACCTCTACTAAGATCATTTTGATTTCTAGAAAAAAAAAAAAATAATAATTTATACTAAATATCTAAGTAAATTAATTCACAAGTAGATAACGTGTCCGTCTTTACAATAAATAACTAGGCTTGAAGAATGTATTTGAAGTTTTGCTAACTTCGAATAATTTCATATGATCAAGTGTTATTACAATAAATATTCATATGCAACCGACAACAAATTTTATCATTGTTGATGATACTATTCCCAAGTCCCATTAAAGTAAAACATATATATTTCTTCCAACATGACATAGCTCCATCCCAAAAGTGTCTAATAATATATGTCGTACCGAAAAGATCCATTTATGTGTGGCCCAAATATGCCACCATTCCGTGCACTGCATGACTACCAAACATTAAGTTCGACACAACCTATTTGGCTCGCAACAATGTCAAAAAGTGTCGGGTTGTGCTGGGTTATCCAGGTGTATGTTGATCCATGCCGGAGCCAAGACTAGAACATGTCAATTTTGGTTCTATTGGACTTTTGGTTTTCTTTTGGAAAGAAAAGAAAAATTCAAATAAAATTTTAAATATTTTAATATTTAAAATTTTATTGAAATATTTATTAAAAATATCACACTTTAAAAATTTAAAATGAAATAAAAAATTACAAAAAAAAATTGACATTCGCAATACAATCATGTTTGCCCTAAATAAACAATACAATATATTCCATTTTATTATTTCATAATTAAGAGTAGAATCTAACACATATACTTATACACATTTATAATATTCCATCATGTGAAAATAACATATAACATAATAAAAAAATAGCTAATAGTACAAAAAATAAAATGACAAACAAACAACAAAAATAAAAAAATTAATGATAATATAGTATCATTAAAAAATCAAAAATTACATAACTACATAAGTCATTATCAATGTCGGTGATATGATAGTGTGAATACAGATGTAGATCATCATCATCATCATGAATACATCTAAAGGTATCGCTAGTAGTGGTCTCAATATCATTAATCTCTAGCCCAGCACGACATAAGCTATGCCTTGGGCCAACAGAGTCCAGATCTATGCATGATTCTGGAAGATGTCATGCCCCGGCCACCTGACCCACTTGACACCCTACTCCATCCTAGATGAAATCTCAGTAGAAGACCAAAGTATCTTAACACCCTCATTAGAAGCAATAAAAGAAAAAAAATAAAGAATATATGAGTAGAATAATACCTTTGAAATTAAGAGTTGATTACACTTCTTATATTCATTTCAGAGAGCAATCAGAAGGTCTAAATAAAAAAATAATGATTACAAGATTATTTGGCTCCTTATTATACTTATTTCTAGTCTGAGCAGACAACAAATATCCTATTCTCCTAGTATAAACTTTAAGTCCTAAGTAATTAAGTCTCATAATCTTCGACTCATAATGAGCCTGAAATATAATAAACTCATGAATTAATATGTCATCTAGACTCATTCTCTACAAATCAACCTAATATATATTTGTTTGTATACATGATGACTCTATATAAGTATCATCATAATATAGACCAACAAATTCAAATATAGCCAATAAATAATTATCTCTATTAATTAGAGGTCTATGCATGACTATAAATGAAAGAAAAAAATAATGAGTTTAAATATACCTTTTAGACTCACTCTTCTCAACTAGCTCATTCTCAAATATGAGTCATGCTCAAATAAGATAATGACAATACACTATAATACCATATTAGACTCTAGTAAAAAATATTTCTATTTTTTTTGAGTACTAGAATATCCAAGAAAGAAATACTTCAAAGCCTTAGGTATCAGCTTATTTCATCTTAGAAAGAAATCTTTAACAAAAAAAAAATTTCAAAAACTCTTTAAAAACAAACTAAACAATTGTTATGAAATATATATGATATGAAAAGGAACACTCAGAAAGAACAAAAATATAAATTCAATTAATGAGATAATTTATTGATAATACAACATTTCTCAAAAAATATTATGGAACAATCCTACCAAAGAAGAGTATTTGAGTTATCTTGACTAAATATCTATTATTTATTTTAATAATTTCATTTTGTAGGTATGTGTCAATGCACGAAGTTTGATGTATGATCTGTCAATGCATACAATAAGTGTTGAAACAATCTGATATATACTCTAATACATTATTACTTCTTATTTTTTTTATTTTTTTTCATAAAATTAATTTTTATGAAATATCTAAAAAATAAAAAATATATATGATCAAGGATGAAAAAAAAATATCAATGTAAATTGAGAACATACACAAATAAAAATAACAAATTACATGAATTCATCTCCAATATCATCTCTAATAGGGCCTCATAAGTCTGAGTGTATCAAATTGAATGAATCCTTAATCTCACCAGCCAAACATCTAAGATAAGAATCTCTAGTATATTTTATTAATCAATATGTTTTATACTTTTAAGTAAAAATACCCTTAATAGATCTTATCATAGGGTAAGGTATCATCAATTTAGTCAACTATAAATAATCAAGTCGCTAATGCTCAAAAAAATGATCCAATACATTCAAACATTAAATACTTGATAAAAGATCTTATCATTGAAACAAAGAATTAATTTATCATGCTCAAACCTAAAGAAAATATTTATTAAAGTCTTCTAATCCAACAAATAAATATCAGTAAAAGAAAAAATAAAATTAAAAATAAAACTAAAAATAAAATTAAAAATAAAAATAAAATTATTTGAAAATATAACTCAAAAATGAAGACTAATAAGACAATCAAAAAAAAAATAAACAAAAAAAATATACTTAGCTAGATATTATTATATCTAATAGCATTCAAAAAATTATTATTAACTATGACAAAATTCAAAAGGAAAAATAAGATAGAGAACATAAAATAATCACCAATAATATGAGCATTAACTTATATGTTAAAAACCAAGAATCTAAAGAGAAAATCAAATTAGAAATTAATAGCACTTAAAAAATAAGAAATATATGTTTCGACCTTAAGAGATGAGTTTTGCAAACTCTTCTCTAGTAAGTATCACGGTGAATTAACTCTATGAAAATCACTGAATAGCTTTGATAGTCAGTTTGTCACTCTCAATACTCTATAGTACTCTTGATCTTCTCTTTGAAAATAACCACCAACACCTCCCTCGGGTATATTCATTCTTACTACAATAAATACATTGTAGAAAGAATCTACTACATCTACATATTAATGTTATATTACAACTCTTAAATTAACACCAACAATGAGCTAGCATCACACAAATACTTTGACATCAATAGTGAGTTGGTCTCACTCACAATCACTAAAAAAATCTGCATTTTTTTGTGTCTACTATGAGCAAGTTCTGTGCATAGTTCATGCTGTCATGCACTACTATTCGGGTCAAGAGCAGAATGATTAAGGTACATGGCATGCTTGTGGTTTTTGGTCTGCTTGTTCTACAGCTAGCACACCTAGGGTTTTGTTTTTGGTGCACATGTTCTTACTTCTGTGCGCCTTCTCCACAGGTGTTGCAACATCTATTCTCCGCTCCTACACAACAAAAAACA
Organism: Sapria himalayana; assembly: GCA_029783825.1. Taxonomy (NCBI): domain Eukaryota; kingdom Viridiplantae; phylum Streptophyta; class Magnoliopsida; order Malpighiales; family Rafflesiaceae; genus Sapria; species Sapria himalayana. Next base: position 4,511,920 of record JAREIK010000385.1, read on the forward strand.
TACACGTGCAATGTGTTGTTCAATGGCACGTGCTCTCTCTCTCTCTTTAAATCATAAGTTTTGCGTTCCATAAAATTTTGACTATGGTACCATATTAAAATTTAAGCTATCAAACCACATAAAATATCAATTGAACTAAATAATAAAATGTATACATGAAAGACTCTTATATTCTAGCCAATTCAAATTGAGGCATCCCACAGGTTGGGTGCTCCCATCCAAAATGCAATAAAAATAAAAAAAAGTAAAAAAATAAAAAAGTATAGACTGAATCTTGATACCAAAAAGACAACTTCATGATTCTTGATGATAATTTAACAAAGTTTTCCTCCAAGAAAAAACTTAGGTCTTCTAAGCAAAGATGGAGCTTGATACAGCCCACCATGTGAAACAAGAAGGAAAGATTTGTTTGGTAGGTGGCCCAAACCATTTATGTTACATTATTGTAGTTTTAAAAAAATTAAAACTAAATCTCTCTCTATATATATATATAGTGAGACGGAACCATTGTTATTTATGCTTTTCCATCTGTTTTCTTTGGTTTCTTGTTTGCATGGTGCAGACACTTGGAAGGCAACAAACTGTGATGTTGCAACTGAAAATACTTTAAGAGTGAAATCATAACTTTGGCTTTGAGTTAGGGAACAAAATATCAGCCAGTTTTGCTAGGAAGTGAAGGGTTGAATTTTCATTACAAGCTTACACCAATTTTCAAGTTCAAATATCCTTTTTAAGTACTAGCCACTAGGTGCTTTGGAAAAACCCATTCCAGCAAGATCAAAGCTATTTTATTTTATTTTATTTTACAATCGGTAGTTTTCAATATTATCAAATTCGAATCAAAATATAAGCTTTTGATGTTGTCCTGAAATTCTAGATTTCTTTGGTAGATTTTGTGTACTTCAATTTCTCTTAAATGTGGTTGTTGGGCTACAATTGTGTGATTTTTTTTTTTCCATTCTGAGTTTTCACATAGGATCTTATGTCTATTTATTGTTTTTAACATACAGTTGAATATTGTTATGGATAAACTTTAGAATTTAAACATAAAATTTAGTTTTGTTTTATTCTCCCAAACCCAACCCATATCTCTTCGCTCATATATGAGTCTCGGGGCCTCATGGCCAGAACAGGTAAGACTTCCGTCCCAACAACATGATAGATCCAACTGACAGACACCCTAGAGTGCATATTCAGCATCCAAGAGGATCGAACTCATGACTCCAGGATAAGAGCATTCATCTTCTTTGCCAAGCGGATACCTTATTGTTGGTCCCGAAATGATCAAAATTTAGTCTTAGAACACTATCGCACCAATAAGTTTGATCCAACAATCAAAATATTAACATGCCTACCGAAATGATCATTTCAACTTTACTCTCACTCATTCCATTAACACGTGTTCGAGAAGTCCCAGGAGCACACAATGCCTGCAAAATAAAGTGGCGTGAAATCACTTTTATTTGCATGACTCCCAATATCAGAACCATGGTCAACAAACCAAACAACAAATTCAAATATCCAAGAAAAAGAAGCAACGGAGAAGAATCACCTGGATTTCAATGAGGAAACTTTTATTTCCATCAATTATTACAGCAACGGCAATTCCAACTAAAGTATCTGAATCTGCATGACGCTCACTTAGGAATATTCCACAAGGATTTGGAATGCCACACAGTCCCGTTGGTGACATTTCAAATACTCCTAGCTGAAAGAAAGAAAAAAATTCCATTATCAAGATGATTTTACCCTCACATTTTAGCTTGGATTTTTTTTTCAGCATGCAATAAAGCTCAAATCTTGAACCATCTTCCATTATGGAGGAGAACCTTAGCTACAAGCTTTCATTGTTATAGAGGCATTTGATATCATACAGATATTAATGGTCAAGGCATTTGACATCTTCCTTGGCAAGCCAATCTATCTGCTAGCAAGTTTCCTTCTAATACAAATGTAAGATGTGGAAGCCTTAGTTCAAAAAGGAGATCTCTAGTGAGAGAGAGTTCAGAATACAAATCCCATGATAAGATGCTGTTTTTTGTTAAGTTTACTAAGGACTTTGAATCCACTTGGATTTCAACTTCTTCATATTTATTAACTTCCCATATTTGTAAACCTCCAAGTAGGGCATAAGTTTCAGCATGTAGAGAAGAAGCTCTTAAGGACATGGAATAAGCACGTATAGCCTTCCCATGAGCATCTCTAAGAACTCATCCCCCTCTTGCTTGACTATCTTTTGAATAACTTCCATCCGTATTGAGTTTTAGTTTTCAGGGTAGAGGTTTTCGTTTCTCCCATTTAACTAATATAGGAGCTTTTCAGTATTTCCTTTCTACCTTAACTCCAAATGCTTCAATAACATCTACATCCCAATCTTTAATGCATGCTTTCATTTTACAAGCAAAACAAAGATCAACAATTAATCTCTCTATACTATTATGAATAGATGAAGCTTCCATCGGAATGTTGTTGTATTTGAAATTATTCTTAGTCTTTCAAATTTTCCAACATATAATTAGAGGATGAGAGTCAACAAGCCCATTTGCAATTAGGCCATGTCTTTGCCAAGGCCACCATTTATTGAGTCTTAAATGAAGAGGAAGAGAAGTTAGAATTTGAAGTTGTAATTCATATATTCTCCAAATTTAAGAGGTCAACTTACCGGTAGATAAAAGGTGATCACTATTTTCGATTGAGTTTCCATAGCAATAACATTTCAAGACTAGCTTGATACCTTGCTTTGGGATTAGAGAAAATAAAAAGCCTCAATGGCATATGGTGACTCCAAATATTTTTGAAATAATTATAACTTTGACTTATGATCTCTAATTATGTGTTTTGCTGAGATTGTTGAAACGATTCCATATAGATTAGCTCTCTACATCCGATTTAATTCTATAAGAGTCATTCGAGAAGTCATCACCATTTTTTGCTCAAGAACCCTTCATCGTGTGTGAGATGCATTCAATAACCTATCAACATTTTCAGCGATCTTTTCTTTGTAATTCTTGTTTTTCATTAATAAAGCTCATAATCATTCTTCTTTCTTGGTTTTCTACCACATTTCACAACTAAAATCATTAGAAGCAGTTGTAAGAGAAAATAATCCTAGTCCGAATTCATCTTTTGGATAATATGGCTTTTTTCATTCCACTCAATGATGCCTATTTCTTCCAATCTTATAATCCCATAAGAAAATATAAAGATGATAACCACCAAAGGAGGGTCCATCACCATTAGGGTGTAAATAGGAATGTTCTATAGAACATAATTAACAAGGATAAGTATTCCAATGATATTTGGATTTTTAACTAGATTGTTTTTAATTGCATTAATAATGGACTCAAAATAGATTCTCATCTTATAAAAATAAGAATCATATTATATACATAAGTTAACATTTTTTTTTTACTTATTTATTCTTTTTTTTTACTTATTTATTTTCTTTTTTTTTCTGTTTCTTATTTGAAAGTAATTTCTCTTTTTTTTCCCCCATTTAGTTTATGTTTTGGATAGGAGCATCCAACCTATGGGTTGCCCCAATCAATTTGTCTTGTATACAAAGATCTTTTGTGTATGACGTTAGTAACATATTGTATTGAAATTAATCATCTTCGAATTATCCTTTTATTTATAATCTTAACATATTGTATTGAAGTTTCTCTTCTCCATGATCAAATATGACATGGCGTTTCAAACAACTTCCTCGGAAGTGACTTCTAAATCCGAGCTCACTCCTATGGTTTCCATTATTTCCAATTCTTCTCCACACCTTATTACCAATCAAAAACAAAATGGCCCACATTTTCTACAACAATCTCAATCTATATTCAAATTTGAGTGTGACAAAGCCAAGGATAAACATTTCACCAGTGAAATTGTTGCTCTAGAGGAAATTGATCTAAATTTTCATTCATAGTTGACTGATGATCATTTTTGTGATATCGTGATTTATAAACTCTGACAACTAAAGTGGAAGCAAATTTTCTACTTCATATGATAGCCGTGTAGATATGAGAGGTAGCTCATGAGACTCATTCCAACATAAAGAATAAGTAGTGTGCTGATAATTTATCAATCTATTGGCAAATTATTGAATAAAAATGAAATATAAGATTTTTTCTAAACCTGAACAAAGATCTCCATGAAATCTCTGGGAAAAGTTATAAGAATTAAATCAATTATTAGCATTCGGGAAATTTTTGCATAGGTCCAAAAAAAGGAGAGCAAAATGAAATTAATGTTGTTGGAAGCCAATATTATCCATGCAATAGAAAGTTCAACCTTATTTACTCACAATTCTTCACAAAACAATAGAACTAGGAAGGATCATCCATGATGTGATCATTGAAAGAGATCGGAACTCATAAAGACAACCTATTATAAGTTGCATGGCAAGGCTACTGATAGGAAGCCTTGCCATCATCAGAACAAAGATTCCCATATCAATGCTGCTACTTCAAAAAAAATCAATGTAGATAGTAGTTCATTTACAAAGGAGAAAATTGAGACACTACAAAAGATGTTTAGTCAGAGTCCTGATTTCAACCAAACATCTTCATCTTATGCTAAGAAGCATACTTGCTTTCTAGCACAACAAGATTCACCATCTCCTTATTTTTAATGTTCAAAATAATCAGTCAAGTCTATAAAAAGCTAATTTGGTAGTCTCATACCATATGACCAAAAATTCCAATATCTAATGGATTTTTAACATTGCTCTAGTCACATGGGAGTCAAAATTGTAGATGGCACAATCTCCATAATTGTAGAGACTAGCTCTATTCATATAATAAAGGATTTACATTTTTCATTCGTTCTTTATATTCTAAAGTCGAAAAAACAATTTACTTTCCATCAATCAAATCACTCCAAATCTCAATTATCTCACTAAATTTCATTCTAATTCTTATGTTTTTAAGATAGAAAATTCGAGTATGGTGAAAGATAATGATGATATGCATGGAGAATTTACCTGCTCAAACAAAAGAACCCACCAAATTATTGCTTTGGTCATCCAAATTTTGCTTATATTAAGAAATTGTCCCCTCATACTCCCATCAATAAAATTTTGGTTCTTATTAGTATAATATTTATCAATTAGTAAAGTATACATGACATATAAATTCAAGTCTACAATACAAAAAGTGACATCATTTTTTAGTGATTCATAGAGGCACCTGAGGGCTATTTCATATAAAAAATATTAATGAGGCTCGATAATTTTGTCACATTTATCAATGATCTAACCAGAATTACTTTGATAATTTTCATTAAAAAAAAATTAAACCACAATTTTTCAAATCTTTCATGCTATGATTTCAACCCAATTTAAAAATCAAATGCATATTCTAAAAACTAACAATGCAAAGGATTATTTCAATTTTATTTTTGACTCTAGTTAAAACAGAAAATTGTTCATATTAATTCATGTGTGAATACTCTACAACAAAATGAATTGACTGGAAGAAAGAATAGATACTTTCTTGAAGTAATCAATGCAAATATGTTCACCAATAATGTAAGTAAACACTTTTGTGGAAATGTTGTACTTACAGTCACACATCTCATCAAGTCATCAACATAATGCCAAGTTATGTTTTAAAATTCTAAATACCTCATCATATTCTTACCACAATACATTCTCACATTCATATTATCACTTCTAATCTTCATGTTAGAATCTTTGGCTCCACATTATTCAAGCTCATCATATTATTATACCAAACTTACTAGTAAATTACTCAAGTATATATTTCCCGATTACTCCTCATATCAAAAAGGCTATAAATATTACTATCCTCTTATCAAGAAAGTCTATGATTTCATAAATATAATTGTCTTTGAAAAGCAATCATACTTTACTAAATCTGACATTCAAGAGAAGAATTCCAAGATATCAAATTTAAGATTTTGTTCACGACAATCATTATGTTTTAGTTCCAATCAATTAGCCTCTAAATTCTAGTTTAATCATTGTTCTTACTCATGTTCAAACCATCTCTATTCAACCTACCACAAAAGCTCAAAATCCATTACAATTTGATACTAATAACAATAAACTTTTTGTCTGCAAAAAAAAATAAGAATAATCGAGTAGACTAAAGAATATTTATAATCACAATACTCTCAATCCCAAAAACTAAATTTCATTATATCTGACACTCATAATAGTATGAATTCCTCTCCTCCTTATGCTGATGTACCTATAATTGATAATTCAGAAGTACTCATTGCTCATAGGAAAGAGATCCATGGATGCACTAAACATCCAGCCCATAGATATGTTGCATGTGAAAAGTTATCTCCACCCTATAAGACATTTGTCACAAATCTAAATAGCGAAGTGCTTGAATCTAAAGGTGTCAAATGGGCCTGCCCGGCCCGGCCCATTTTTTAGGGCACGAGCGTGCCTTCGTGCCGAGCCAGGCATGGTTTAAAAAAGCCGGGCCCGCTCGGGACCGGCCTGGCCGTACGGGCCAAACCATGCCGTACGGGCTAGAAAAAAATATTTTTTTAAAATTTTTTTTATTTTATTTATATAAATTATTAAATTATATATATAATTTTAGATAATGTATAGTATTATATATTTATAATATAAAAAATGTTAAAATTTATTAAAATAACAAAGTTTAAAATTTTTTTTATAATGTAATATAAAATTAGTTTAAAATTTATTAGAATTATATAATATAGTTATAAATTTTTAAATGGAAAATTAAAACAAAAAAATAAATAAATAAATACATTTTGTTAAAAAAAATAAAAATTAAAAAAAACATAAGCAACTTAAATTAAAAATGACCAATCAACCATTTGATACCGAAGGTCCGAACCAAACAAATTACAGTTTCAACATAACGTATAAATAAAGCGTACAATCAATAAAAAATAAAACATCGAAATCAAAAAACAATAGATCATCATAAATCATCAAACGGCATATCATGAGCATCATCAGCCGCAACATCAAGATCAGTATCATATAGATCATCATCATCAGCAATCAACTCCTCTGCTATCGCAGTGAATGCGGCTGCAGTGTCTGTCTCAGTCCCAGCTCCAACATGATTATGGATGCTAAACCTCAAATCCTCCAAATCCTTCAAACAAGCCAAGGCCTCAACAATATCTGGACGTAATCTCGATCTCCTATCCGAAATCACGTTCACCGCAATAGAAAAACCAGACTCCAATGTTACGCTCGATATTGGATGAGTCAGTAGATCCCGTGCCATCCTCGATAGCATGGGAAAGGTGGACTCATATGATTTTCACCACTGTAATATATCAAGATTCTTATTATCAGAATGTGATAGGATTGAGCAGTAATCGGTATCTAAGTACCGAGAAAGCTCACTCCTATGTGATGGTCCACCCCTACATTTCCCCCTCGCTAGCTGAATGGAAAAATCATCATCTCCGAACAAGGTATCAATGTTCGTAATTACAATCTCACCACCACCACCATACCTAGTATCGTAGTATGTGAATAGGTCAGTCAACTTCTCGTGAATGAACCATTCAGGTGGCTCTTTCAGGTTCATACACGAGGAAATGTAAGTCAGGATATTTTCTACCCCTTCCACCTTAACCCTAGGGTCCATGCATGCAGCGAGGCAAAAAAGAGATGGAACGGTGGACCAGTACTTCAAGTACTTGGTTTCCATCTCTGCAACCATATGGCTAAGTGTTGAATCAGCTCGATACTTCCTAAACATGCTACTAATATTGCATATGCACCGGAGTGCAATGCAATTCGTGGGCATATAAACCAACGAACACATGTTCATCGTGTCATAAAAAATCTTCAGGAATTTCATTTATAAAATTCCTGAAGCCCAATCAGTGTCGTCAATAATAAGTTTTTCACTCTTACTATTGACGTAGTCGAATATCACGTGTTTGTATCCAACACATGATTCTAACATCAGGTACGTGTAATTCCAACGATGTCTCACATCCGATTGGAATTTCTTCTTCTTAAGATTCGTAAACAAACAAAGACTACCAAACTCTTGTATGCGAGGAATGCAAATATATTTTAGTGCATTACGTATATTATCTAACGCGGGGAAACATACCTTCATACCCGCTTGAACAATCATATTAATCACATGATACATACATCTGACATGAAAGATTTCTCCTAATGGTGCGTCTCTAATATTCCTAACAAACATGTTGATCGCTACTCTATTATTAGATGCATTATCAAATATGACACAAAATTTTATTTTAAATTTTATATTCCCTAAAGATTTTCATCATACACTCAAAAATGATCAGGCCATCATGAGGATGAAGAATCTCAGAGAATCCTAAAATTTTTTTATTCATAGTCCAGTTAGAATCTACATAGTGGCTGGTGAGACATGCATAGGATGATTCATTGTGACTTGTCCAGATATCGGACGTCACGGACACCACTCCACTATATACCATAAATTCATTAATTATTTTTTGTTTTTCTAACTTATATATCTTTAGTATGTCATTCCTAGATGTGGACCTAGGAATCCTACGATAAGCATGCTGAAAATATGTCTACATGATGCGCACTACCCTCGGATCTTCCGAAAATCTGATCGGAAGACCCATCAATGTGATAAGTCTGGCCATGTCGTTCCTACCCAACTCGCTGGAGTATATGAAGGGAGTAAACTTTGAGACTGAACTCGATCCAGTCTCAAAAAATGCAGTGCCAAATTAGGTTTACCTAAGATCTAATGGACCATGTTTTTTGGTGCATAATTCGAAATGTCTCTTAAGGTGCCCAGTCCCAAACGAACTCTTACATGTTAAAAGTCTCATACAATATTTGCACTGTGTCATTTCTCGTTCCTCACCCCTAATATTTTTTTGTTTTATTATATTAAAATGAGTCAAAACTACATAAATCCTCCTAGTTTTTTATTTTTTAGAAATTTGGGTTGAGACGACTGGAGAAACCAAAGTTTCAGCAGTCTTAGACCTCAGTGTAATATTTTCATTTTCTAAATTTAAATATGTTTCAGTTGTATTTGTCATTTTTAGGATTTTTGTTATTCAGAATAATTTTTTAGAGACAAGACTAATTTTAATTTTTTCTATTTTTGGTATAGAGAGAGAAACTAGAGAGAGAGAAACTAGAGAGAGAGAAAGTTAAAAAAACTTAAAATAAATTACTCGATAAAAGCAGTAAGGTCGGTCACGTGCACGATGCACCACAGTCAAGCTCTAAGTTCAAAACTCAAGTTGAGATTCCCAAAAATCCAAGCCGAATGCCGAAATCCCGAGTCCCGAGAGAGAAGCAAGATTTTTGAAAGAAAAATTGAATGATTTGAGAGAATTTATGTTTATGAAAAACATAAATATTAAAGAAATTGGGGTGAAATTTATAGATTAAAGATAATAATTTTTTTTTAAAAAAAGTAATTTTTTTTAAATTTTTTTGAATTTTTTAGGGGCAGAATCATGAGGGCCATTGGATTCTGCCCCCTAGCTGTTGGAGGCGAGATCCAACGGCAGAAAATTAAATTTTTTATTAATTTTTTTTTCCCGTAGGGGGGGAGGGGGGAATTGGGTCATTTCGGGCCTTGTGGGATCGTGGGTCGGGTCTAATCAGGCCAGACCCACGGTCTTTTTTGAGGGAGGGGCGTGGGGCGCTCGCGGGGTCAGGCTCGGGGGACACCCGACACCGGACGAACCCATGCCGATGTGCCGTGCCAAGGGCCGAACCGTGCCGTGTCAGGCACGGCATGGCCCGTGGCATACCCGGGCATGGCACGGGCCCAGGCACGGCATTTTCCTGTGCCGGGCCGGCCCAGGCACGACCGAACCGTGCCGTGCCTCGTGCCAGGCCGGCCCGGTTGACACCTCTACTTGAATCTATTCAAAAGGCTCTCATGAGGCCATGTAACAAAAAAAGTTTGAGCATTAGAAAAGAATAACACATGAGTTTTGACAACATTACCACTAGGCAAAATTTTAGTTGGGTGTGAAAGAATTTTCACAAGCACGTAGAAGACTGACGAAAGTGTAAACAAGTTCAAAGCAAGACTCATGGCAAAAAAATTCACTCAATCATTTGAAATTGACTATCAAGAGACATTCCCACATGTGATCAAATTGAATACAATTTGAGTTTTACTCTCGTTAGCTGTATATCGAGATTGACCATTATATCAACTCGATGTCAAGATTACATCCATAAATGAATATCTTGAAAAGAAAATATACATGATCATACTTTGGAGACTAGAAAATAGATTAAATCAAAACTAAGTATGCAAATTAAAGAAGTCATTGTATGATTTGAAGTAAAATTTTTGCACATGATTTGGTAAGTTTGCTAGTTCTTTGATAGCCAATAGGTACTTACAATATCAGACAGATCAAAGATTGTTTGTTAAAGAATGATCAAGAGAAAAAATTATCATTCTCATAATATATGTGAATGACATCATCCTAGCTGAAGACTATTTACAGAAAATATCTTAACTAAAAAACTATTAGCAATTGATTTAGAGATCAAAGACCTCAAGACAATGAAATATTTTCTTAAAATAGAGATAAATCAATCAAATGAGAAAATTATTATATGTCAAAGAAAGTAGATCATAAACTTGTTTAATGAAACAGATTTTCATGGATGCAAACTTGCTGATATGCTTATGACTCTACAAAGAGAATGAATCAAAGTGAAGAAAGATTGTTAGTTGACAAGGGATAGAAGAAACTTAAAGCTGATACTGCATCAAAGACTGGTTGATAAGCTCATTTACCTCTAACACACTCGACCTGACATTGCTTATTATGTGAATGTAGTCAGTCAACATATGAATAATCAAACTGAGGATCACCTAGATGCAATGAATAAAATTCTAAGATACTTAAAGCAAATTCCTAGTCATGGTTCAGTCTTCAAAAACAGTGAAAACCATGAAGTCAAAATTTACACTGATACAAGATGGGCAAGAGAAAAAAATGATAGAAGATCAACTACTGACTACTGCTCTTATATTTAGAGGAATCTTGTAACTTGGATAAGCAAGAAACAAAATATGATTTCTCATAGTAGTGTAAAATTAGGATACCAAAAACTTGTTCCAATTATATGCAAAGGAATGTGATTACAAAGACTAACAAGGAAACTCAAAATTAAAGTTTAATCTGTTGTGAATATTCTTACTAACAATCAAGCAGTCATTAGTATAGCTAAGAATCCAATACATAATGATAAGATAACATATATTTAGATTGGCTGTCATTTTATCTCTAAAAAAAATCAACACAGGAATCATTCGGCTCACTTATATTCCTATAAGATAGCAGATTGATGACGTTCTCACCAAAAGAGTTCCAAAGTTAGTTTTAATAAGTTAAGCTCCAATCTTGATTTGCATAACATATACAACTCACCTTCATGAGGAGAGTAAAATATGAATCATATTATGTAAATAAGTTGGGAGTATATATTTTTTTAAAGTTTACTTTTTTTTTCTTTTTTTTTCATTTCTTATTTTACTTGTTTCTTCTTTTTTCTATTATTCCTTTACTTATTTCTTTATTTCATTTTTTTTTCTTCTTTTTTTTATATACCTACTTTTTTTTAGGTTTATATTTTTGATAGGAATACTAAATATATAATCTATCTCAATAAGTTTGTCTCATATATAAAAGTTTTTTGTAAAATATATTTATAAAATATTACATTGAAGTAAATAATCTTATGACTTCTTTTTGCCTTCATGAATTAGACATACGAGATAAACAATCTTACCACACTTATCATGGGAGCTTGTGCTAGTTCTCACTTTTCTTATTACTTTGCTAGGAGTTTTAGAACTCGTAAGGAAATGACTTCTTTTTGTCAATGTGTTGCCCTATTTGCTCTTTAAAATTGCTAAGGAGTCCTAATAGATGCAACACTAAAGATTTGTTCCATTTTGTAAATAAAATGATATCACCCACAAAAACTAAATATAGAATAATTGGAATATCTTTTAGTCGAGCAAATGGCCGGATCTTTCCCTCTCAGACTTGTTGGATAGATTTCTTAACAAAAATTCTATAAAAAATAATAAAGAGAGAGGGAGATAGAAGATTCCCTTGCCTTATATCTCTTTAAATTTTAAAGAAACCATGAGTTTCCTTATGTATGAGCATAGTTATTTAAGGTGCAAGGCGCATTGAGGCGCACTGAGACGCACCGAGGCGCACTGAGGCACAAAAGCCTTTTGGGGCCTTAAGGCACAAGGCGCACTTGAGGCGCGAGCTTTTTTATTTGAGGCGCACTCAGCCTAATACACATAAAAATTATACATTTTACTAAATATAGTCTTTAATTTTCATCTAATAATAAACTAAAAAACATCAAAGATAAAAATCAAATATTAATAGTGTTCTCATCATCCAAACATTCAAAGTTTCAAAACAAATAACAAATATTCAAAGTTCTAAAATAAAATAAACACTTATGTATCAACATCTAAATCTAAATCAAGAAAGTCTTCATCAATATCATCCCCATCATCAATCTTCCTCTCTCCCTCTTCTTCATCTTCCTCTCCCGATGAATAGATCATCTCTTCATCTTCATCAATCAAAGCAAGAGTAGGAGTATGTTTAGAGCTAGATGATCTTGACTTTGATTTTGGTATTGATATTTTTGTTTTGTTTGGTTTAGCTCTTGTATAAACCATAAGCTCTTCAGCTCCACTAGCTCTTGCAACATCACCCCATGTTAAATCATCACCTTCAAAAACCAAATCATCTTCTGCAATACCTTCATCTTTCATTCTTCCCATCAACCATTCGTTGCTATCATCTATTTCTTTCAAGATAATGGGATCAATAGTATGACGCTCAGTGTATCTTTTTATCAAAATTCGGTTGTACTTAATGTACACCAAATCAATTAAGCATTGATGGTCCAACCTATTTCTCCTCTTGCAATGAATCTGAAAAAACAAATAATTTTCATGATTATATCTCAATATTTTAGTTTTGAAGAATCTAAGTTACATTAAATAATATTGTAAATTAAAGACACAAATTCAATTACATATAATTGTTTTAGTAACTTACATTCTCAAAGATGCTCCAATTCTTTTCACAACTAGATGCACTACATGTTAGGTTGAAAACCCTCAATACAAACTTTTGCAAACTTCTAGCACTTGATCCAAACATACCCCACCATTCAGCTACAATTAATATAAATAAATTATTAGTTGAACATTTCATCTATTTTAACCAAACATATATAATAATTTTAATGCACTAATTAACAAAACTAAAGGACTAACCTGGAGGTTTAGTCTTCATTGTTCTAATGACAAACTCATTACCAAAAAGGTCTCTAGCATGCATGTACAAGTCGAGTTGTGATATAATTGCATCTTGTTCATCTCTGTTTTTCACCAATCTTGAAATGAAACTACATACATCTTCAAAGATTTTTGAATCTAGGTCAATTCATAATCCTTCTGTATCATAATAGAATTGTGGGTTAAAAAAATACCCAGCTGAATGCAAAGGCTGATGAAGTTGAACCTCTCACCTCCTATCAATGATTTCCATGATTTCCTTATACTTCTCTTCATTCTCATTAAAGCTTTTGATGATGATTTCTTTCATTTTTTTTATGGCTGCATATAGAGGTGTCAAACGGGCCGGGTCGGCCCGGCCCTGCACGAGGCACGGCACGGTTCGGCCGTGCCTGGGCCGGCCCGGCACGATCAAAAAACGTGCCCGGGCCTGTGCCGGGCCCGGGCGAACAAAGCACGTGCCGTGCCGTGCCTGGCCCGGCACGGCTCGTGCCTTGGCACGGCACGCCGGCACACGTGCCTGCGTCGTGAGTCGTGACTCGTGACCCAACCGGGCCCCGCCCCCGGTAAAAAGACCGCGGGTCGGGTCCAAACAGACCCGACCCACCCCGCCCCGCCTGCCCTGCCTTGCCGTGCGCCCGTGCCCACGGGCCGTGCCGTGCCCGAATTTAAAAAACCGTGCCGTGCCGGGCACGGTAGCACGGCTGGGCACGTGAAAAATGGGCCGTGCCGTGCTGGGCCGGCCCGTTTGACACCTCTAGCTGCATAAACTTAACCCATATAAGGTCACTTTTCACCATCCACCAAACGAAGCACACGTACAAGAGGGCCTGACACCTTCAAATAAAATACTACAGTATTCCAAAAAGAAGACATGAAAATTATATTGGCTATATTTTTTCTCTTTTGCTCATTTGCCCATTTACTTTCCGTCCAATCTGAACTAGTAAACATCTTCCTTAAGTTGTTTCTTTGTTCATTGATACGGGATAAGGTGATAAAGGCCATTGCAAACCGAGTCTTAGCAGGCCTTAGCAACTCCCTTTGCTCAGTAAATTGCCTCATCATGTTGAGCAAACCCATTCTATTATAGATGTAGCCGCTTATGGATATGGCCCTCTCTATTATCTTCTTGATGTGTGGTAGTTTTCCAATATCTTCTAGTATCAAGTCAAGACAATGTGCGGCACATGGTGTCCAATACAAATGTGGTCTTTTCATTTCCAACAACCTCTCTACATAATTTAAACATATAATAAATAGATAATAGATGTAATCACTACATAAATAAGTAAATGAAAATTTAAAATTAAATTATAAGTACTTGTCGTCACATAATTTGAAGTATTATCTGTTATCACTTAAACAACATTGGCTTCATCAACTTCCTCGACCCAACTGTCAAATAATTCAAATAATTTCTCTCTCATCTTGACCATAGAAGAAGCATCAATAGATTTTATAAATACGGTCCCTCTTGAAGAATTCACCAAGAAATTCACTAATAACCTTTCCTTCCTATCAGTCCATCCTTCTAACATAATTGAGCATCCATTTTGCTTCCATTCTGTGAAATGAACCTCTATTGAAGCCTTTGTGAGATCCAATTCTTTCTTGAGGTTAGTAACCCTTACATAATAAAAACTTGGTCCCTTGTAACCCACACCATATTGCCCAATTGTCTCAAACATTGGTTGGAAACTAGCATAGTTCACTGTATTAAATAGAATCGCAGCATCATACATCCATCTACAAAATAGTATATCAGCTCTCTTCTTGGCATCTTTCTTGTATGTATTGTTGATAGTAGTTTGAGTATTTTTTCTATTTTGAATAATTATTTCTGGATTAGGAGTAAAGAAATGATCCATAGGACCTTTCTGCCTCATTCTCTTTATGTAACTACCACTAACACTACCACCACTTTTCCCTCAATTGCTACCACCACTAGAAATATCATTTCTTCCCCTTTTGCTAGTAACCATCGGGTCTTCATCATCTTCATCTTGGAACCCAAACATATCCTCATTAACATGATGACTTCCAAAACTTATTTGATTTTTTTGAGTTTTTTTGGCTAGCATATAATCTTCTATTTCTTTTCTAACATGTTCGGGACATCTTGTACTCTTTTTCGAATTTCTAAACCCTCCAACAAGGTGTTGCTTTTGTCTATAAATGTCTCATTTAGTTACTTTATCACAAAAAATACAAATGAGTGTACATGTATCTTTATCATTTAATAAACGATCATATTTCCATACCGGATCTTTTCTTCCACTTGAGGCATCTACTTCAACTTCAATCTCTTTGTCCATTTTTATGCATCTTTACAACAAATCTACAATAAAATAACAAATATATTAAGAAAAAAATGAAAACATATACATAATATATTATATATTATAAATTTATAAATTATAAACATACCAAATCTTAGCCAAACAACTAAAACTATTTATAATTTTTGTTCTAATTGTTTCATAATTTTTTTCATGATTTTTTTTTATTTTTCGTTAATTTTCAGAATCTTTTTCCCTTTTTTCTGCATTAGTTTTTTGAAAATTACATATTTTTTTCAAAGTATTATTCAAAAAATTTTCCTTTAGTTTTTAAGTATTTTTTGAAAATGTTTTTTTACCTTTTGAAGAATTTTTTCACTACAAAAATAGGTAAAATGAAAAAAATACATTTTGAGCATCTTCTTCTTCTTCTTCTTCTCTCCTCTTCAATCCAGCCTTAAGAGTGTTTTGGGAGGATTGTTTTGAGGGTTCTAGGGTATAACCCGAGAAAGAGGGGATTTTATAAGGCTTAAAATCACAAAACTCCAAAACGGCATTGTTTTGATTCCTGAAAGACCAAAACGACGTCGTTTTGGAGGTGACGTTATTTTATTTTAAATCAGAACCTCAAAACAACGTCGTTTTGAGGATTTTGTTTTTTTAAAAAAATCAAAACCAACCCAAAACGACGTCGTTTTGGGTTGGATCAGCCGAATACGCCTTCCCCGACGCGCTCCTCCTGTGTTTCGCCTGGTTCTGCCTCTTGCCGCTTCTCCCGCCGTTGCTTTGCCCTTCTTCTCCGACGAAATTTTCCCATTTCCGACGGCGAATCCTGCAAAAAAAAAAGGAGAGGAGAAGAAGAGGAAGAATGAGAAGAAGGATATACATGGCTCGACGCCTGCCGCCGCCGAAACTGGAAGTCGACGCCTGCCGCCGCCGAAACTGGAAGTCGACGCCTGCTGCGCCTCACCCGCCTGCGCCTCGCCTGAAGCGAGGCATTTTTCCAGGGAGTGATGGCGCCTGAGCTTTAGGCGCACCTTTCATAACTATGTGTATGAGTATTGAAATCCAATTGTTGGATATGTATCTAAATACAAATATATCCATATTTTTGCAAAACCAAACATCCTCAACGTGTAACAAAGTAAGCCCAAGAAACTTTGTCAAAAACTTTTCTTCTTTAAATTAGAAAATATATCCATATTTTCTAATAAAAAGTACCTTTTTTACTTTCTTGGCTAATAATTTGGATATGATTTTATTAGACACATTATAAAGACTAGCGTTGCATTAATCAAATCACACTTGATAGTTTCCTAACACTTCTAAAAAAAACATCCATACCATCTAACTACGCCGCACTTGTGTCATTTAATTCAAAGAGAACCTCCTTTATTTTGCCATTATGGGTAAAAAAATTAAATTTTGGTGGGTTTATTTAGAAATCATGCATGGAATTTGTGAAAGCATTTCTTTTAGTATTGATGGAGAGTCTACAATGGGAAATTGCTGGAAATTTATTATCTTGTGTATCTGCATCATTATTCCTTTGATACGTATTGTTGCATGATATAAAAAACATTGTTTTTATCACCACCTTTTCATTCCTATTCGTTTTTCTTGTTTGTCACCAATGGAAAGCCTTCTTCTTTTTGTGTTTTTTGAATACTCATTTCCCCATCTACATTACTGAATTCTTTAGAGAAAATAATGGATTTATCCATTCTTTTTTATAATTATTCAGAATCCTTCTTGAAGAGTTGGATATCAAATTGTGTATCTTGATTTGGCAATATTTTTCTAAATTTTTCAAAATCAAAATCATCCCTAACGCCTAACCTCCACTCTCTCTTCTGTAATCTTTGGGTCTTGCATATTATCTCTTTCTTTTGTTTATGGCTTGAGATGAAATCATTGTTTTCATCTCCCATGCATTCATTAACATGATCCTGTTCTTCGATATCTTGAATATTAAATGGTTTTGATCCCTATTCAGTTTGTTTGGCGAATGGATGTGTTGGCTAGCTTTATTATCAACTCATCGTTTGATCTTTGTGCATGTTCATCAAGGATGAGAAACTTCCTTCATCCTCTGAATTTTAGTTTGTTTATGTTTATAAATACATGGTTTTGATCTAGCTTCTATAATCATCTACTGTTTAGGATGAAGTATAAAACAACTATCCTTCACATGTCCAATATTGTGGCAAAAATCACAGAAAGAGGGCAAGTTTTCATGAATTATACTTGGCCAAAATCCTTCCTCTCCAACTCCAATCCATACTCTATTTCGGAGAGACTTGAACACATTAACTTTGAAGGCATGAAAGCATCATGGCACTAGCATCCACTCTCATCTCATGAGGATGCCTACCCACTTAGCACAAGAAAATAAAGTTTTTGTGTTGAGATTGGTAAGGATAGGATATTGAATCTAAAAAGGCGGTAATGGGGACTCGACATTAACCCTAAAACTATGAATCCGCTTGAATGATCGCATTGGTAATCCTTGAATTACCCACATATCTCTAAGCCAAATTCTTTGGAAATCTTGCTCCAAGCAAAGACGAATCAAAATGTGCTTGTTGTCAAGCAAGCCTATTTCAAAGATAGGTTGAGAAGAGTGAAGAAATTTCTGATAACTTCAAAAGCAGGGTGCCGGTGAGACAATTTCACCACAAGAGCATGTTCAAATGGCTTGGCAAAGGTTTTAAATTCTTTTTTAGTTAAAGATTTTGATGGTTCACCCATTGTACGAAGAAACTTTTTAATAGGTATATGTTGAACATTGTAAGGATGCTTGAAACAAATTTCTTCTTGAAATCATGGCCTGGATTGTTGTCCAAAGTGGAAGAACAGTAGAAAATTTTCAGTATTCTATCTCCATAAATTTCTCACAAAAAAAAAAATTCTCTCTATAAAATTTTTTTCTATTTCTTTTTCATCTATATCCAACTGGATTTTCATAAAATACAATATTCTTACAGATATCTTCATGTTCTCCGAATGAGAAATTTCCCATTTAAGTTTGAGCTTAATGATGGGATGCCCTAGTAACAGTACAATAGATATATGTTGTTGCGACCTTGTACAATAGTTTATGATATGATCCTAAAAATTCATTGGACGAATATTTCTTGTCTAATGTAGTTCCACAAATATATGAGTCGTACAAATAATAAAATAAATTTAAGTCAAAATATCGATCTCACATGAAATATGTCACCAATTCGATTAATCAACAGTGAATTAATTGTTGATTGACTTAAGTAGATAAATTTTAGTTTTCCGAAAGATACTTAGATTCTAGGATTGACTCATTTCCTTATGCATAATGATATTTCTAGTCATTTAAGTAATATCGTGTTAGATTGTTATATGAATGATTGATTACTTTAAAAATATTTCATTATCTCACTAGCAAAGGTAATCATCATCCTTAGATTGTCACTACCAAGGATGATTTTCTCGTAGTCGTCTCATTGATATTTCATTATCAAAACAACACGTCATTCAATTTGTAGGATATTCATACATCAACTCTTTTTATATAATATGTCAACTATCTTTGATGATTACTTCAAGTATGCAAGTTCTATTCTCCAACCACAAATATCTTAGAGATACGAGATGACGTGGCATGACATATATTTATATTTTCGATTTTGTAAGTATCATATTCACAATAATTAATATATATCTTCTCATGAAACTCAAATTTAAAAAGCATACAAGAAAAAATAACTCACAGAACTATCACCACCATGCGAGATACCTCCAAGTGCATGTGACCATAGCATACCTATCATTAACCATCACGACTAACATACAACTCTCACACCATGGTGAAATCCCTAGATTACACATTCTACTTAACCCACGCATCACTCAAATGTCAGTTCTTTTATAATATATATAATGGATTAATCATAAGTATATTTATGCCTTTACCTGCATAAGCATCATACTCGTAATGATTAAACTAATCTTTATCTTGAGTTTTTACATATAGATTTATGTCACACATTAATATTAATTAAATATTACTTCATTTTTATCATACTGTGTGAGTGTACCTCATAATTTACTTGTCACCGTCTATCACGGTTGACATGCATAGATCTACGATATTATAAAAATCTTAAATTCAATTCTAAATAGCATCCATATCTATCAATAGTTGGGCCACAATATTATCACAAACATAAGTACTATAATTACATAGCACCCCTACACAAGTACACAATTAACTCTAGATCTCAATTTAACCTAATATTTGAGAAAAATTCATGCCAAATGTTAGGAGTAACATCTCATGGAATTGAGAGTTCTCAATGACATCCCTAAACCCAAATAATTCTTACTCAGATTATCCTTGTATTTAGCCCTAAATTGGGGTCGAAATTTGTGCCTCATAGGGTTTGGAAGTTCTTGGCTTGAATTTCGAATTTACTCTCTTCTCTTTTCTAGATATCTCTAAGTATATATCTTATACTTCAGAGGATATATGTAATTTTTTAAGCTAGAAGTCACAAAACTAACATATGATCATGACTTTCATTTCTCTTTGAATCTTTTCTAGAGCTTAAAAGTCATGGTGATAATGAATATCACGACTTAAATAATTCTCTTTGTAGCAAAATTGTCACATGCTAAAAATGACCGTGACTAAGACAATTCTTCTAGATCACAAGGTTGCAATGCTGGAAATAACAATGACTTTGATTTTTCTCTCTAAAACAAAATGTCATGGTAGTAGAAATGACTTGACTAGAACATTGCCTACTGGAACACAAAGTTATGTCACTAAAAATTATCGATATTTTGGTCTTTTCTCTCTGAAGTAATAACTCACTAGAACAAAATATTATAACTCATAACACTTGGTGAAAAATATCATGGTGTACAAAGTAAATACTCCCTAGATAGAAATATTATGGTTGAAAAGATTGTCACGACTCAGAGGACTTGATATTTTGACTCTGTATCAATTAAGTCATGATATTGACAATTTCCACAATAAATTATACAAGTGAAATACTTGGTTGCCATGAAGTAAAAATAATATCTTAGTTATTATATATATCAGAGTTAGTTCATCCACACCTCCATGAAAATGTAGTTGCTACGAAAAATGTATTGTACAATAAAATAAACATATCAACTCAATGATAGAGTCATGATATATAAAAATTATTATGATTAATTTTATAAAGTCGCGATCAGTAAAAGATACTACAACTATTAAAAATGATAAAAGATGGTACAAAATAATCATGATATTAGAAAATATCATGACTATCCATCATTCTTATTCTCGTCAACTTATCATTCTAGCAAGTCTAATAATTTCACCTAAAAAATTTTGATTTTTCTATTATACATCAAATTCCATCCAAACAACCATTTAATGAAATCAATTTGTTAGAGCATCTCCAACCACAATCAATAAAATAACTAATTAAAATATATTTAAATATTCAATTCAGTATTTTAGCTAGCAACACTTCAAAATTTATTCTAACTAAGCTCAGCAAAATACCAGAGGTGTGGTGTGAAGTTGAATTTTTGTTGCTGTCGGTGTCGCTGAAACTAGTGGATATCAAAGACGACCAAGAATTTTTTAGGAAAAAAGGAATTTGCTGAGTGATAAACGCTCCCAACATTTATTGAACGAGAAGCCGAGGGGGCAAAAATGCGAGCGGGATAGCGAGCGCATTTGAGCCGTAATTTTCTAACCACACTCAACAAAATATCAAGAAGAACATTTTTAGCGAGCCCATTGGAGATGCTCTTAAATACCCAAATAAGTACAAACAAAACATAAAAAATATGCAAGATAGCCAATTTATTCGATAAATAGAGTAATAAATAAACTCTCACACCAAAGGTATTGCTCATCCTCGAGCAATGAATCTCCTCATCTTTTGAAACTTCAGCTAGGTTTAAAAGCATCAAACAGCCCTTGCCGTGTTGGCACGACCTAGTTTTTCTCAGCTCGATAGGGTCATAGTGCCGTGCACGACAAGGTTCAAATCTCATGTCGTGCCAGATATGACAATGTTCGTGTTCCACCAACCCAATATGGCACGTGACTGAGCAATTAAAATCAGCCACGTGGCCGCATTTTTTTTAAATAAACTAACCCATGATAGGGCGATCGAATAAAAAAAATAACATAGCCGCCAAGATTAGTTTACTATGCCGTTGGGCCAAGCACATGGGTCGTGTTGGCCTGGCACGAGGCACGATTCATGCATGCCCAACATACCATGAACCATGCCAGGGGGCAGCCTGGTCCGACCCAAGGCATGGTTCCAGACCGTGCTATGCTGGGCCAGGCAATGCTAAATCGGGCTTGGCCCCGGGTCGTGCCCAAGCCACCATGCCCGTTTGACACCCCTAGCCAGGTTTGATTGTCAAAGTATTTTAGCTTCAAGAAAATCACAAATGAGTTTGAGTATTACAACTTTATTTTAGGTGCATATAAGGTATAAGTGTTTGAATAGATATATATGCAAAGAACATTATTCATCACACAAACAAAAAAAATAAAATATTGGGTTGCCTTCAAAACAATGCTACACTTAACGTCCATAAACAAAGTTTCATTAGATCTCCAATTCGGTCAATGATTTCAGCTGTCCAGAATAACTTTTCCATATAATCTTTTACTTCCACTTTTTTTTAAGTTTCTCCTTTAGCTTCAAGTCTTCCTTCAAAGTGCTTTCTTCTAAATATCTCTCTATGGATGTAGTGAATTTGTGAAAAGTCAGGCCATTGTTACCTATGATTTACTTTAATAATATCACAACTTGTTGTGAAGTTGCAGCTTGTGGAGTTGCCCTTTGGGTCTATTTTGTCGTGACTTTAGAAAAAGTGACAAGCTTTTATTTCAACTTTTGTATCTGCAATGTCACGACTTTATTTAATACCATGACTTTCTTCATTGATCCAATATGTAAATTCACAGCTTGCACAAAAATTACAATTTTTTTTTTGTAATAACTTCATCTTCATCAACCTTTGGATATTCAATCATTAATATCTCTCTTGTCTTTACCTTATGACTATATTGTATCCTCTGTGTCGGTTAATAATGTTGAGTAGAAGATAATCATCATTCATTTTTTTCTTAGACCAATATATTGCTCTAATATCTCGTTCAGAAGTTGGTCATTTATAGTTTTATCTTTTCCTGATTAATTGACTTCAAATATCATAACTTTATTAGATGTGATGACTCTCATATGGACTACCATCTTGGCCTTGTCCATGTTTGATACATCATCCTTTTCGACCTAGACTTCCTTTGTGTTTTCATCATAGTTTGTCATAAATTCTGATAGAATAAGTTAGACAATAAGGTTTGGTTGTGCTACGACATTGAATAATGTCACAATTTCAAGTGTAGGGACATTGAATGTCGTGACATCAAATATCACGATATTGTCAATGATAACATTATCTTCTACATCTTTTCATTCTGATTTTTCTTCTATTTTCTACCATTCTATTTCCTTGCCGCTTCCTAATGTTATGGACTTGAACTACTTTAGATTTGTCTCAATATTACTCAAAAATCCATTAAAATCTTCTTTTTTCATTGGGAACTTAAACTACCCAATTTGATTTTGACTACTTGTCAGTCATGTCAATGTTGTCAAGCCAAGTTTTTATTCATCTTATTCGATCTTCTTTCGCATCATTACTCTTCTTTGTTTGCGTCAATAAAATCAAAATATTTTCTTCACATGGTTGCTTGTGCTTACATATAAGTCATTGTTCGACACTCCACGCACTAACTTTTTTAGGGATGTTTGATTATATTTATGGGTGTGTTGACATGAATTAGTACATATATTAGAAGTATTTCATTAACTTGTTTGTTATGAAAGATTTTTTCAAACATTGGTGAAATCAAGACTATTTTGATAAAAATTAATAGGCTTGATGAAGTTAAAGTTTGGACGGGAGAGACAAAGAATGCGAAGAGTCATGATAATTTATATGCCATGACTAGAGACACCCTCTTAGTTTTTTTTTTGAGTAGTTATGATATCTTTTCTTATTCGTAACTATACAAAATGAGTTGTGATAATATTTGTACGTCACAACTCTACTATCGTGTTGACATACTTTTTCTATTATACAACACAATCTTCATTTTTGCGGCATTATCAAAAAGTTGTGGCCACACTACCTTTTAAATAAGTGATGGTCACGATATTATTTTCACGTCGTGACAGACAAGTACCCCACTGATACATTTTGTCGTGACATATGCCAGCACAATAACTTATTCATTACATATCCAAAATACCTAAAACTTTAAGTCACAACATTATTTTGTGATGCAACATTTCATTACAGAGAGTAAATGTATAATCTTGGTCATTTCCAACACCATGACATTTGGGTTCAAGATATTAAATATCTAGTAATGATCATTCAAAGCACCATGATATTTGATTCTAAAAATAAAAAGTAAGTCACGGCAATTCCTAGCATTGTAACATCTTGTTCCAGAATGATATTGTTTGGTCGTTGCATTTTCCAGCACCACAACAATGTGGTTCAATGATAAGAGGCCAAATTCGTAATCTTTCTTAATGTTACAATTATTATATTACAAAAAGAAATTATGCTCCAAAGAGAAATAACTTGAGTCATGACATTCTTTGTCGCAATGACTCTTGTACCTCAGAGAATATCCAAAAAGATATTTAAAGTCACAATCTCAAATCAATGCCACAATTTCCAACTTAAAGTTATTATATGAAATCCCAAAGTATATAAGCTAAACTTAAAGAAAAAATAAAAAGAGAGGGAAACACAAAAAAAAATCAAGTTATAAGACACCAAAAATCCTAGGCATTATGGCTTCAATCCCCACGTAGAGAAAATTCAAGACAAAAAAGTACTAATAATTGATTGGGATTTAAATTCAGAAACTTATTTTTTGTTTAAGCTTGCATTGTGAATCGATTCCACGAGATATCTCTCAACACACTTCATGTGAAATCTTACCGAATATTAGGCTAAATCAATAATTTATGATTAATTTGTGTAATTGTAATATGATGATATGTTGAATGTTTAAATTATATTATATTAAGTTGTGTTGTGGAATATTGAAGGTTGATGTGTGATAGAATCAAAATTTAAGATTTCTACTTTATCATGGATTTATATGTGTTGATAATAATAGATGGTGCCTGGTGGCATGTATGTCTTGTGACATATTCACGATATGCGATAAGAAGGTGGTGATAATCCTTCTAATCTTGGTGCGTGAAATAAATCTATATGCAAAGATTCAAGATTTAAGTAAGTTTAATCATTACAAGTATGACACTTATAAAGCCGAAAACACGAATGCAAATAAAACCAATCAATTGTGCATAGTCTCAAAGAACTAGTATCGAATAATATAGAGACTAAGTAGAATGTCTACCTAAAAATTTTATTATAGTGTAACAGTCATGTGTCGACCGTGATGAATGATGATAGATAGGTTATGGGATACAAGCAAAATGAGAGAATCCATAAGGTGGTGACAACCCAATGAATCTACTCCCCTTGTATGATTTCCATTGGTGTGATTTTGAGAATGACGTATATTAATTATTGCAAATAAATTACTTACGAAGCCAAAAATACAAATACATTTATGACCATATTATCCCGCATGTATAAGATATTAGATATAGGAGAATATGAATGCACATTCAAGACAATCATCAATGATAATTGATGATTAGCCTAAAAGGAATAAAAGTGTGAGTATCCACATACAGAACAACACCCTGCTTCAGTAATGAAATATCAAGTGAACAACAACGAGAGAATATTCTTGGTAGTGAAAGTCCACGGATGATAATCACCTTATACTATGAACATGTGTATTGAATTTTAATTTATTGTGACATGCACACCCAAAACTATGAGGGG
The DNA here is from genome assembly GCA_029783825.1 of Sapria himalayana. Taxonomy (NCBI): domain Eukaryota; kingdom Viridiplantae; phylum Streptophyta; class Magnoliopsida; order Malpighiales; family Rafflesiaceae; genus Sapria; species Sapria himalayana. The sequence continues at coordinate 4,537,472 of JAREIK010000385.1, forward strand.
ATCATCCTAGAAATTTTTGACAAGTATGTCTCAACTTAAGTCTTAACGGCAACTCGGCAAGTATTGAGTTTTAATTTATTTTATGTTATTTTTATTTCTTTTTTATTATTTGAGAACACCTGATTTGTGGGCTGCCCCAAACCATATATATATATATATATGGTTATTTTGTATTCAAAAGTTTACTCTTTTTCATTTTTAATTAAAAAATATACTTATTAATTCTCTACCCTCTCTCCTTTCCTATCGAAAACCTAAGTGAGTTAACAAGAACAAAAAAAAAACTAACAAAATCCAATTAAAAAAAATGAAGTATCATATAATAAATATTCTCAACCAATATATTTTACTATGACGGCAAGAAATCCCAACACATTATGGGCAACCCGATGTTCCACAAGCGGATGAAATATATTTAGATTCATCATTTGGAAGAAAATTCAAGATGAATTGATTATTACAACTTATGTACCTACCAACGATTAAATTATAAATATTTTCACGAAAACTTTCAGAGGATCACACATTATTTTTCTTTTTTCCAAGCTAGGAATTTATGACATATACTCCTTAACTTAAAAGGAAGCATTGCATTTTAGTTTTTTTAATGTTATTTTTATTTCTTGTTTTATTATTTGAGAGCACTCTACTTATAGGCCACCCCAAATCATATATATATATATATATATATATATATATTGTTATTTTTATATTCAAACATTTTTCATTTATATAAAAAAATATACTTATCTATTTTCTTCTTTCCACTCCTCTCCTATCCCATTAAAAAATCTAAGTGAGTTAACAAGAACAATAAAAAACTAACAAAATTTAATTAAAAAAAATGAAAAAAACATATAATAATTATTATATGTATTTTGAAGAATAGAACTTAAATGCATATTGAATCATATTCATCCTTATTACTCATAGAAACTAGTTAAATAATTTTATAAATAACATTGGATAACTACTTCAAACACCAAAATGTTTTGATCTGCAAGCTTTTATAATTCAAAAAATCAAATAGAATAGCATATCATACGAAACATAAGGTGCCAAACTAAAACAATCATTGATACCATTAATATCACAACACACCTCATCAGTGCAACCAAAACGATTCTTCATGGCTCTAAACAAGCGACAGGATGAATTCTTCTCCCCCTGGATGTTAGCTTGTCAACAAAAGTGAAAACATTACAGTCTTGAAGTATTCTTGTCAAGGTAGAAATTAGATAGCATGACACATGTGTCCTTTTGTTGAAAGAGGAAGAAAAAGCAGTAAATAATGTGATGGTGTGCAGGATTATTAGCGTTAACCATGTAGGAAAGAAAGCCAAAAGGGTAAAAAGTTACTAACTTCCATATGCAGAACAACATCAACTATGTGCTCCAAGACATGGGGACCTGCAATATCTCCAGTCTTGTTTACGTGTCCAATCTGGAAAACTAATTCTTAAGAAAGTAGAGCAACGAACAATGTTACAATAATACAGATTGCAATGCACTAATGTTATATTTGGCGAACAGTTGCAAGATAAAGTTGAGAAAATTTTCTTAACATTCAAGACTAACATTTACTTTATTTTTCATTGATTTATGTTTCTCTTTATTTTTCTCTTTTGAATTATATACTGAACACCTGAATCTATAGGAGTGATTCTATTTAGTTTTTTTTCAACACATACATATTGTATTATTTTCTTTTAATATATGGGAATATAAATTATAGAAAAACAATGCACAAAAAACACATCCAGTTAACCTTTACTCAAGAAAACATAATCACACAAGAGAAAACCTAAAATATATGAATATCATATCTAGTGCACAAAGCTCCCGCTCAATGTAGGATATTGTATTTAAGACACAAGACACACTGAGATAAAAAATATTTGTAGCTCTGAAGCACAAGATACAATTAAGGCATATATTTTTTTTATGAGGTACACTTTGCATAATAGATTAAGACATACAAATTATGTATCTTATTAAATTTTGAGGTGCACTTTGCAAAATTAAGGTATATATTTTTTTGAGGCACAAGATACAATTAAGACATATAAATTATGTATTTTATTAAATATTAGCTATAATTCTTATATATTAATGAAATACAATCAAGTAAATGATATTAAACATAAAACTCAAAAATTATTAATATTTCTTATTATTATAATGATTTAGAATTATAAAATAAAATAATGAATTTTTAATAATTCAACATACAAAATTTAAAATCTAAACTATGAATATATAATATTAAATATAAAAATAAACTATAATTAGTGATTATCATCATAATAAATATTAACATTTCAAAAAGACAAACAAAATAAACAAGCATAGACCTTTCACAAATTCTAAATTCACAAAATCATTATATCATTAGTTTCATCATCACACTTGCACAATATCTCATCTTCATCCTCCTCTCCCGATAAATAAGTCATCTCTTCATCTTATCAGTCATAACAAATACTTTTATAAACCATAATGTATTTAGCTCCACTAATTTTTGCAATATTACCTCATGTTAAATAATCACTTTCAAACATCAAAAAAATCTTCTATGATATCTTTATCATTTTAATCACTTACATAAATAATTAAAAATTTTAAATAATTCAAATAATTTGTCTTTCATTTTAATTATATAAGAAATATTATTAAATTTATGAATATTATTACTTTTGAAAAATTCATCATGAAATCCACAAATATTATTTCCTTCCTATCAATCAATTCATCCTATATAATTGTACATCTATTTTTCTTTAATTTTGTGAAATAATCACTCATAAAATCCCTTATAAGAATTATTTTTTTTTAGATTTATAACTCTTACATTATGAAAACTTGGACCCTTGTATCCCAAACAATATTGCTCAATTATCTTTAATTTTCATTAAAACTAGTATAGTTCATTTTATTAAATAGAATTGTAGCATCATACATCAATCTACAAAATAAAATATCATTACTCTCTTTAGCTTCTTTCTTGTAAGCATTGTTGAAAGTAATTTGATTATTATTTTTTTAACAATTAATTTTGAATTAGGAGTAAAAAAATAATCTAAAAGGCCTTTTTATTTGTAACCACTACCACTACTGCCACTTTCCCCTACATCTCTATCACTACTTTTCCCTACAGTACTGTCACCACTTACAGCTAGCTATAAGTACTCATTATCATTAAAAGAAATCTCAAACCTTAGAAACTTATTTATATACCTCAGTGTGTAAATAATTGCATTAAAATAAATCTGTCAAGAATAATATAAAAAATAACTAAATATACTGACTATATATGTCATATCTAGTCTTATAATAATCAAATGGTTAATCCTCTTTAAGATTCTCCGACAAAATAGTATGATCAATATGATAGTTCATATCAGAAGTAAAATCAATACTAAATCAAAAAAAGTATATGTTGCACCACAACCCAAAAGATTAAAAATTTATAAGAGTATCAAATGTATGTCTCCTCTGTGACAAGAATATACTACTTATAAAATAAGTCACATTTATATCAAGAAAGTATATGAGTCTCTTAAGATCATTAACCTAAAACTATGTCTGAAGGTATTACTTGAGTTATGTGATTCTTAATTAGTCATTTTATGTAATTAGAATGTCAACCAATTAGCCAATCAGGAAAAATCATCTTACCAACAAGGCGCCTTTGAAAAAAAAAAGATATATATATATATATATATATATTACACACATGATAACCCAAATAAAATAACTCTATGAAAACATAATAAATCATATTCTCAGTAGTTATTTCAGGTCATACAATATCTTTCACAAACTAGAAATTAAGTCTAGCCATGTTGTAAGAAGCTTAGATGGTTGCTCATATATACATCTTCCTCAATATCATTATTAAGAAATATATTCTTTATATCCACATGGTGTATTCTCCAACTATTAGATACTATAAAAAAATCACATTGAGATCACCTTGACAACTTGAGAGAAAATATTATTTTGATTCACACCAAATATCTAAGTAAAACTTCATTACAAGTATCGCCTTAAAATAATCTACCTTATCATCCAGACATGTCTTCAAGTGATTACTTTCTTGTTACAAACAATAAACCATTTCGAAAGCCATAGTATTAATTCTCATGCCTCATAAAACCAGAATATATGCATCTCTTCAATAATGACATGCAGCAATCACTGATGAGATAGTCTCAAAAAATGACTATTGCAGTATCATCACATAAAATGATAAAAAAAAATAAAAGAATAAATAAGGCATCACTATAACAAAATATGTGAAATTAAATATTATGTACAATTATATCATCCATTATAGAGAGCGATCAGAAGGTCAAGATCAATGATCTGACTACTAGATCATATGGCTCCTCGGTAGAGTCAACCCCCTCATTTAAGCAAGTTGCATATGACTCCTCAATTTGAGTATGTATTTGGGTGGTCGAGTCTCTTCATTTCTAACTCAATTTGAAGATGTACTAGGGTGATCTCTTCAAATAATGTGTTATCTAGACATGAAAAGTATTTTCATTTCTAAGAAACCTTATTCTCTCAAGAATCAACAAATTTTATACTTATTGGTAGATATGATCACTCCATAAGAGTGACATACCAAAATATTTAGATGTGATAGGTAAATCTCTACTAATAGGTGATCTATAAAACTATAGGTGAATAAAAAAAAGTAATGAAACAAAATACCAAACAAGACAAAACTACAATAAAAGAAGTGAAATCGAATATTAAGTATAACTGTTATAATATTTCTGAAGAGCAATCAAAAGGTCAAGAAAGATCTAACTACCAAATCATGTGACTCATCAGTAAACTTATCTCTCATCTGAGCAGGTTGCATATGCCTCCTCCTATTATAGGTTAAAGGTCATAGGTGATCAAGTCTCTCGGTTTCTAACTCAATATGAGAGTTTACTAGGGTGGCCTCATGAATTTTTGTGTCATCTAGATTTGAAAGAAATCTCTCTTATTGAAAAATCTCATTCTCTCTAAAATCAACATGATATATACTTATTTATAGATATAATTACTCTACGGAAGTGATATCATACTGAGTAATGAAAAATTTATGCATAATGAATAGGTGACTTTTTTTATTAACAGGTAATATAAATGAGACTACAGATGAGTAAGGAAAAATAATGAATCTATGTGTAACTTTAAGACCCACATTCTTCATGTGTTCATTAAGAACTAAGTTTGACTTAAAAAAATAGCATTGCACCCATTAAAATTTCACCAGTCTCCAGTGAAAAACACATGTATCATCTTTGGTTATTAGAGCTTCGAAGAAATACACATCTCAAAGTTTTAACTACTAACTTATTTTATCCTAATAATAATAGAGGGCAAAACAAGTAAATCCAAATTTTCTGAAAAACAAACTAAATAATATCACTCCAGAATATAAAAAAAAACTAATGTGAGAATATGAGTTAAACAACTAATGATAAATGAAAGAAGAAAATAATATATAATTTCCTTAGAAATTAGTTTTGTATGCTCCTCTCTAGCGAGTGTAAATCTCATAATAGATGAGCTATGTGAGGACACATGAATAACTCCAATAATTAGTATATTTCTTTTAATATTATGTAAAGTTCTTGGTGTTTTGTTTGAAAAAATAAAATATAATAATTATCTCTAGTGATCCTCTTGTAATATGTACACTTAACTGAGAGTATTAACTTAGGCACATACATTTTGATCTGATACAAATCATATATGTTATTAGAAAAAACATATATTTTTAATAGTTTCTCACATAATAGTTTTTTGGGTTACGTTACAACAAATACTCATATTAATTTAAGTACATACATTTTATATGATACAAATCATCATGTTGATTTGACTATATACTAAAGAATTGCAAACATTAGAGTTTGATATTTTTAGTTTTGCTAATTTTTAATTTATTTTTTGCTTGATAGGAACACCAACTCATGTGAGTTGCCCCAAGCATTGTACCTCCTATATAAGTAGCTTTTACACCTATTATTCATATAGAGTTATATGAAGTTGTGTTTAAGTTAAAGATGTACCAAGTTGTTTAAGCTGTGTTAAAGTTTGAGTTAGTTAATTTCAATTCATTGTTTTTTTTCCACTAATTTATAACTTAGTATCATATTCATATCTTATGAAACATGATCCTATGAAAGTGTGTGATAAAGTTAGGATTGTGAACCCTAAAGGTGGGAAAGACACTTCCACTATGCACTACCTTATTATCGCAGACTCAAAATGTTCCACAAAAAAGAATATAAAAAAAAATCAAAAATCAAAAATAGGAGAATGTCATACCTAGTGTATAAGACTCATGTTTTAGTACAAGATCTGAAAGAAATTAATATTTTAATAGTCATATCCCTAAAAATTCAAAAGATTACATCTAAATAGTTTTGAATCTAAGATCTACCACTCTTTCATGAGGATATTTATCATTGCAATAAAGTATGTCATCTAATATATGCATGCAACACAAAACTTCCAAAGTAATCAATTATCCCAATATTATTCTTGCACACATCAAACAATTTTAAAATTCTTATGAGATTCAATATATTCGTATTTATGTAATTGCGCATATAAATAAAAAATAGAATAAAAACAAATATCGTTATAATTTTTGAACAGTAACTCTATCACACAGACTCTGTTTGTGACCTATTAGCAGAGTTTGCGCAACTTAGTTGCACCTCTCCTATCGACAAATTCTCATATAGTCACCATAATTTCGATGAAGTGAACATTTTGAATTCTCCCAATTCAACTATGTAGAATTCAATTTTATCTACTCCTATTTTTGATGAAATGTAATAAAGATTCAAATTAGGCATTTAAGAGTTTCAAAACAAGAAAACAAAACACCAATTCAATTTTGCATTTCCTTAAAACCATAATTTAGGTACAACTTTTTGAGGTCTAGATGTCTAGCGCACTATTAAGGTATAAATTTTTTATAAGATACACTCTACCTAATATATGTAAAAATTATATATTTTTACCTAATATTATCTATATTTTTTACCTATTAATAAAATACAATCAACTAAGACATTAAATATATTATCTATATTTTTTAGGAGTAAGAGAAACTTTGGGAATAATATAATTTGTAGGAATACTTTAAAATTATTTAATTTGTGAGATGATGGCTTCTAAAATATTATATTTTTTGAGGGGGGCACCTCAGGCAAGACAATGTGAGACAAGATGAGACAAGGTGAGTTTGAAATGGAAGAACATAAGCATAATTTTGACCCTCACATTATTCCATCCAAAACTATTCCTGATCTAAATAACAAGAAGTCAAATAATAAAAAAATTATCATGAAAATTGAAATTAAAAAATAATGAGTTTGAAATTAGATTTAATATTCAAAACAGAAGCCTTGCATGATGAAGCACTAACAAGTAGAAAAGAAAAAGGTATCACATCTATAGATAACAACGTAAATGATAATGATCTTTGCTAGGGATGCCTACATATTTTACTTTTGGGCAGACAATAGTTCTGCATCCTTTGATTTTGCATCAACGAAGCATTCTTCAATCAATGCAACCACATGCTAATTTTTTCAATCTTTGGATGTTAGATTTCAAGTACCTAAAGAAACTAAATAATGTAAGAGCAATCCCTATTCTTAATTATTTGTATAAGTCATAGACCTAGAGTCATTCTTATTTAGACGGCCTATGATATTATCTTGAACAATCAAATATTATTTTAAGAGAAAATGATATGAAGGCCTTATTATTTCCCCCACTTGCTACCATGGCTTGGTTCCCTATGATCTGGATATTTTTATCGATTTTTCAAGCTCCATTTTTGGAGGGAGGTATTAAAGTTTGTTATTTTTATTTTTGTTATTATTTAGTTAATTTTCAATTTGATGTAGAGATGTCAAATGGGCCGAGCTGGGCCGAGCTGGGCCGAGCCAGGCCAGGCCATTTTTAGGTGGCCCAATCAGGCCACCGTGCCGTGCTAGGCACGACACGACTTCATCACAGCCGGCATCCATCAGCCCGGCTATGATGAAGTTGGGCCAAGTTATGTTAGGACAGGCTGGTTCTGGCCCATTTGAGCCAAGTTTAGGGCAAGGTTTGACCGTTTGGGCCTAGTTCGGGCCGTTTAAAAAATTTTAAATCCATAATATTTAAATTATTAAAAAATTTAAATTTTAATTATTTATTAATTAAATAGTGTATAGTTGATTGTTAAATTAAAATAAAAAAAAATTATTTTTATTTTATTTAAATAAATAAAACATAATGTATAGTATAATAAATAACTAAAATTTTAAAACTTACAATGTCTGAATTAATAAAACTAAAATATTAATAAAAATCAATACAAATCATAAAAAAAATATAAATAAAGATTCAAAAATTAAGTCTCAAAGTAAAATGACAAATAAAAAATTAACAAAGACGATATTAAAACAAAAAAGATAAATAAAAAAAAAAATATCATCAATATTACAACACATGATCAATGATAATATAAGATAAATATCAGTATTTCAATCGTCATCAATATCACATGGATCATCATCAGCAACAAACTCCTACGCTTTTACTACAATCCAAACACAATCCTGGATGTTCAAGCTAAAATTCTCACAATCCTTCATGCATGCTAATGTCTCAATAATATCTGTCCATAATCTGAATATCCTATCCAAAATCGTATTCACTACTACATAAAAAATAGACTTCGATTATATGCTCGACACTGGAGAAGTCAGTAGATTTCGTATCATCTTAGATAGTATGAGATAAGTGGATACATATGATTTGTATAATTATAAAATATCAAGATTCTTATGATCAGAATATAATATGATTAAGTAATAATCAGTATCTAAGTATCAAGATAGCTCACTCATATTCGATGGTCCACTATATTGTTTCCCCCTTGCTACCTAAATGAAAAGATTATCATCTGCGAATATGATATCTATGTTCATACTAGAAGTATCACTACTACTACCATCACACCTAGTATCATAGTATGTAAAGAGTTCAGTCAACTTTTCTTGAATAAACCTTTTAAGTTGACATTCCTAGTTCATGTAACGAATATGTATGTAAAAATATTTTTTATTCCTTCAACCTTAACCATACGATCCATGCATGCTGCTGAAAAATAAAAAAACGAGTTGGTGAACCAGTACTTTATGTACTTGGTTTTCATCTCAATAACTATATCGATAAGTGTTGAGTCATCTCTAAACTTACTAAATATGATAATAATATAGTATATGCACCTGAGTGCAATATAATTAGTGAACGTATAAACTGACGAACACATATTCATTATGTCATAAAAAATATTCAAAAATTTCATTTATGAAATTCTTGTAACTCAGTCAATGTTGTCAATAATAAGTCGCCATGCTTAATATTGACGTAGTCAAATCCTAGATACCTAAGCTCAAATTCTCTAAATCCTTCACACATGCTAATACCTCAACAATATCTAACCATAATCTGGATCTTCTATTAGATTTCATATTCACTGCAACAACAAAAATAGACTACAATGCTATACTGGACACCAAAAGATACAGTATATCTCATACAAACTTAGATAGCACGAGATAAGTAAACTCATAAATTTTATCACTGTAAAATATCAAGATTCTTATTTTTGAAATTTTATAAGATTGAGAAATAATCAGAATTAAAGTACCGAGACAGCTCACTCCTATTCGATGGTCCACCCAGTCATTTTCCCCTCACTACCTGAATTGAAAAGTCATCATCTCTGAATATAGTATCCATGTTCATACTAAAGTCTAACTACTACTAACACCATACCTAATATCAAAGTATGTAAAGATCTCAGTCAACTTATCGTTAAAGAACCCTTCAGGTTGGTCTTCTTGGATTATGCATGAGGATATGTATGTCAAAATATTATCTACCCCTTCTACATTAACCCAGAGTCAAAGCAGACCGTCGGATAATAAATAAATATAATGATGAACCAGTACTTTAAGTACTTGATTTTCATCTCTACAATCATATTACTAAGTATCGGGTCATCTCTAAACTTCCAAATTATGCTAATAATATTGCATATGCACCATAGTTATGAAATGAGTGCCTGAGGCGTGCCTAAAGCTCAAGCGCCACCACTCTCGAAAAAAATGTCTCGCTTCAGGCGAGGCACAGGCGGGTGAGGCGTAGCGGGCAAGGAAGCATGGACACGACACAGATACGTGTCCGATATGCCACGTGGCGTATCGGAGGGTGGCATATCGGACGTCCAGTGGGCGATAGAGGGCAGAGGGCATGCACGATTTGAGGGGAGGAGGCAGGGGGCGAGCGCGAATTGAGGGGGGAGGCAGGGGGCGAGCGCGAATTGAGGGGGGAGGCAGGGGGCGAGCGCGAATTGAGGGGGGAGGCAAGGGGCGAGCGTGAATTGAGAGGGGGAGGTAGGTGACGGGCGGGAATTGAGGAGGAGGCAGGCGGGCGAGAATTGAGGGGGAGGAGGCAGGGGGGGGGAATTGAGGGGGAGGAGGCAGGGGCGGGCGGGAATTGAGGGGAAGGCAGGCGGGCGGGAATTGAGGGATGAGGCTGGCGGGGGGGGAATTGAGGGGGAAGGCAGGCGGGCGAAAAGTGAAGGGGAAGGCAGGCGGGCGGGAATTGAGGGGGGAGGCAGGCAGACGGGAATTGAGGGGGAAGGCAGGCAGGCGGTAAAATAAAATAAGATATTTTAATAAAATAAAATAAAATATTTTTATTTTATAAAATAAAAAAATATATTTTTATATAATATAAGATAATTTTAAAATATTATTTTATAAAATAAAATAATTATAAATATTATCTAATAAAATAAAATAAAATAAAAATATATTTATTTATTTTATAAACTAAAATATTTTAATTTAATTTATTTTATTTTATAAAATACCTAATATTTATAAAGAAAATAATTTTTATTTTTATTTTTTTTATCATGACGTATCCTAGCCGTATCCGTATCCTAGTTTTTTAGAATTTGCCGTGTCCCCGTATCCTGCCGTGTCGTATCCATGTGTCCCCGTATCCTGCCATGTTGTATCCCCGTGTCCCCGTATCCTGCCGTGTCGTATCCTCGTGTCCGTGTCCGTGTCCGTGTTCATGCTAAACCAAGCAAAACACAAATACCAACACCAAAATCAAAGTCAAGACTATCTAGCTCTAAACATACTCCTACTCTTGCTTTGATTGATGAAGATGAAGAGATGATATATTTATCGGGAGAGGAAGATGAAGAAGAGGAAGAGTGGAAGATTAATGATGGGGATGATGTTGATGAAAACTTTCTTGATTTAGATCTAGATATTGATACATGAGTATTTATTTTATTTTAGAACTTTGAATATTTATTATTTTGTTTTAAAACTTTGAATATTTGGATGATGGGAGCACTATTAATATTTGATTTTTATCTTTGATGTTCTTTAGTTTATTATTAAATAAAAATTAAAGACTATATTTAGTAAAATATATAAATTTTATGTGTATTAGGCTGGGTACGCCTCAAATAAAAAAGCTCGCGCCTCAAGTACGCATTGTGCCTTAAGGCCCCAAAAGGCTTTTGCGCCTCAGTGTGCTTGCGCCTTAAATAACTATGATATGCACCTGAGTATAATGCAAGTCATGAGAGTATAAACTGATGAATATATGTTCGTCGTTTAAAAAATTTTTTTTTAGAATTTCATAATTGAAATTTTTGTAGCCCAGTCAATGTCGTCAATAATAAGTTTGTCACTCTTACTATTGACGTAGTTAGATATCACGTATTCATATCCAATACATGAATTCAACATAAGATATATGTAATTCCAATAGTATCTCATATCCAATTGAAATTTCTTATTTTTTAGACTCACGAATAAATAGAGACTAACGAACTCATGTTGTCTGCGAGATATACGAAGAAACTTTAATAAATTACATATACTTTTTAAAGCTGAGGAAACAACTTTCATCCCTATATGTACTATGAGGTTAATACGTGACATAAGTATCTAACATAAAAATTTTATCATAAAGGTTCATCTATAATAGTCCTAACAAACATATTATTCACTACTTTATTGTTCGATAGATTATCGAATATGATACTAAATATTTTATTTTAAATTTTATATTTTCTAAAGATTTTCAGTATGCACTTAAATAGTTAAATTATCATGAAGATGGAAAATCTCTGAGAATCCTAATATTTTTTTAATTAAGTATCTATTTAGAATCTACATAGTGGTCGGTGAGGCATGTATAAGATATATCATAATGACTAGTCTAGATATCATAATTCAAAGACACCACTCCACTATAATTCATAAATTTATTAATTATTATTTCTTTTTATAACTTATAATAATTTAGATTATCATTGCTAGATATGGACTTATGAATCCTACATTATATATGCTGAAAATAAGTCTGCATTATACTGACAACCCTTGGATCCTCCAAAAAAATAATCGTGATGATCAATTTTACCATGTATTTTCTCCCTAACAAATGACACATTATATGAAGGGGGTTAACAGTGAGGCTGAACTAGATCCAACCTCAAAGAACCTACCACTAAGTTGGATTTGACTAGGATATAATACATCATATTTTTTGGTACATAATTCAGAATGCCTCTTAAAGTGCCCAGTCACACACGAACTCTTACACCTCAAATTATTTTTAAATATTTATATTGTGTCGATTCTTCTTCAGCACTCCTAATAACTAATATTTTTTTGTTGTATTATATTAAAGTAAATTCAAACTACTTATGTTCTTCTAATTTTTTATTTTTTATATATTTTGGTCGAGTCGACCGGAGAAACCAAAGTGTCAATTCTTTTTGTAGGGTTTTCATTATTTATATTATAATTAATTTTATTTTCATAATTAAAATTACTATTTATCATTTTCTAATATATTTTTTAATTATATTGTATTATAAAATATTTTTTTAATTAATAAATTTAATTTAATTAAAATTAAGAAGATTTAAAATTTAAAACTTTATAATTAAACAATTAAAAATACTCATAAATCATAATATGTTCAGCATAAAATAACTTTGCTTTTTTGATGCCCGCATCACACACGTACTACAATCCACATCCGAGTCTCAAAAGCCGATAGCAAGAGATGAAGAGAATGAGATATAGATATAGAAAATATTTTAAAAAATAACTATTTTTTTGGATTTTTAATTTCTTTTTTAATTGGGGCAGAATCCTTATGGCCATTGGATTCTGCCTCCTAGCCATTGGAGAAAAATCCAATGACTAAGATTTGAATTTTTTTTAGACTGTTGGGTCGGTTCGACCATCGAACCGACCCAAACAGTCATTGGTTCCAAAAACTATAGCTTCTAGAACCAGCGAGCTCAGGAAAAAAGACAGATGAGTTAGGTCAATCGAGTTACAAAATGACAAAAATTCAGATTCACCGAGCTCGGGGTCAGGAGTCAGGGTGGGACGGGGCCAGTGCATATTTTGGGTTATGCCAAATTCAAATGCCCACGGGCCGTCGTACAGGGCCGTGCCTAGCCCGACACATCACCCGGTAGACCTAGGCACAATACGGCACGAGCCATGCCGTGAGTTAGCCCAACACGAGCACAGGCACAAGTCTAGACAATGTCATGCTGGGTATAGATATATCAAATAGGTCGGGGCCCAGGTGCCCAGTCCAAAGCCTGGCATGGCATAGTATGATTTATTTAACAAAAGTATAGATAAAATAAACTTATTTAAAATTCATAGAAATACTTTAAACTATATTTAAAAATAAATAAAATAAATAAAAATACACATGCTACAATAAATTTGTATTGATGTTTCTTTACTCTTTAAGTATTTTACTTTTATAAAAAGAGTACTCAACATGTAGGTTGCTCCAATCAACGTTGCTTTTATTTATAGGTAAGATTTTCATGTGTAGATTTTTAGATATTTTATCTCTTTTATTTCCATTATAGCGTGTTTTTCCCTTTAATTATTTTATGGTATCAAAATTTAAAACTAGGGTTTACAGATCTTATGAAGAAATTGTGAAATAAACACTATAATGAGTGTATAGCATGAGTGTAAATTGCAATAGAGTGAGTAATGCAGCGGGTAGAATATGGCACAATGATACACAGCAAGAACAAGAGACAAGTGAACAAATTTTAGTACAGCAAACCATGTCAATAGCACGCAAGCAATGGGAAGAAACTAATAGATGCTCTGTGCTAGAAGATGCCTGGCATGGTGTGATGCACGGAATGATGTCAAGCACTGTGAGAAGACACATATGGTGTTGGCATGCACAATGACATGGTGCACGAAAAAATGTAGTTGCGAGATGATGAGGTGCATGACGGTGTATAGAACAATGTGTAAAGAGTAGCATAACAGTGCATTTGGTGTGTCTGGTGCGGTGTGCAGTACAGTGCAGTGGTGTGTTGTGTAGTAAAATGTGGGAAGTATGAACAGTGAGCGTGAAACAGTGCAATGTAGTGCAGTGAAGTGTGGTGCAATGTAGTGTAACAATGGGTGCACATGGACGTGTAATAATGTGGTGCAACTACAATAATCTTTTCTCTTGGTAAAAAATAGACAAATACTTAATGGAGAGAGATCATAGACTGCTTACTTATGAGATGGGGGCATTAGTCATGATAGAAACATAAACAAAAAATTCACAATACATTACTTACGTTACAAAAAAGAAATGGACATAATAGATAATTGTTAATAGTTATTTCAAGAAAAAAAAATCATAGACACTACATATTATTGAACGATATAGGTAGACTACTTAATCGATTCGGAGATTCTCACAGAGCTCCCTTATTATAAATTTTACTTAATAGGAATATGGAAAATTTCTCATAAGTAATACAGTAACAAGTACTTCTCATTCTTTAGATCTTATAATTCTTATCATTTATTTTTTTATGAGACTCTTGAATTATTGACTCAGATGCAAATGATCGTATCTCATAAAATCATTCCTTATTATTTTTTATTTTTAATCTACGGATATTATTGTAGCCAATAACAAATTTTTTAAAAATCTTGGCTATGGTGATATTCGTGATGGTATTTTATTCATTTTTCATGTTTTTTTTATTTATAGGTGCTAGAATGATTAAACAACACATACAAAATAATTTGTATGTGTTCTCTTCTTCGAATAGGTGTCCAACAAAATATGAGTATCAATGATTTGTTATTTATTCATTCTCAATTTGGTTATTCATATTTTATCAAATTAATAATTTTGGATCATAATATTAGACAAATCTCTACTTCACATTGTGAGGTCTGCCAGATAATAAACATATAAAATTTCATATAATACTAATTAGACATTTAGGAATCCAGTAGAGTTGTAACTCAATATAAGTTAATATATATTATTATCTTTGTTGATGATTATACAAATTTATTTAATTTTTTTTTTGTTTTGAAACATATCACAAATTTATTTTATTTTCTTGTATTTCAAAAAAAATTAAAACTAATTTAATAAAAATATAAAAATCATCGAGAATAAAAAATTTTAAAATATGTATGACAATATTTGCACTTACTATACTAATGTGTTCCACAATAATTTTGAGAAATGACCAGGGCACTTCTTTATGCTAAATGTGTTCAGATAGAGGTGTCAAACAGGTCGTGCGGGCCGGTCCGGCCCATTTTTAGTGAGCCCGATCGTGCTTCCGAGTCGAGCCAAGCACGAAAAAGTTACTATTTTATGTCGTGCCTGGCCCGTCACGGTTTCTTCAGGCCATGCCCGGCACAACCCACCGGCACGGCCGATTATTTTACCGTGCCGAGTCAAAGCCGTACAGGCCTGTTTAAAAAAAATTAATTTTTTTTTGTTTTTAATATTTATATATTTATAAAATATATATTAGATTAGATAATATTTAAAAATATTTAAATTGTAACTTGAAAATTATTGAATAGTTATAAAGTTTAATTTTTTTTAATTATGTTTTAGTTAGATTCATTAATAGATTTAGATTATAATTTAGTAGATTTAAATTATAGAATTTTTTATAAAATTTTATAAACACAAAATTAAATTAAACATAATATTCTTTTAACAAAATTACAAAGTCACAAAGCCAAATGCAAACCAAACATCCAATCGGTCAATCTCAAACCAAAGCAAAAACAACATAACGTAAATAAAAAAAAACGTACAAAACAAAACATCGAAATCAAAAATCAAAATCAAGAATAACACAAAACTCATAAGCACAAGTATAAATATAACATAAGTATCACGGTCGAGTGTTGCGTGTCAGCATGTGGCAATCCCGCAATCGTCAACCATGAGACATCAAAATCAAGTGACAATGACATGTGGCCTGGCAACGGGCAACCTCATCAATCGTTCATCAGCATATCATGATCATCATTAACCACAACATTAAAATAATTATCATATTGATCATCATCAGCAATCAACTCATCTGCTTTTGCTGTGGCTGCAGTCCTTGTCCCAGCATGATCCTAGATGTTAAACCTCGAATCCTCACGGTCCTTCATACATGCTAAGTCCTCAATACTATTTGGACATAATCTCGATCTTCTATCCAAAATCATATTCATTACAACTTGAAAAAGCAAACTCTGATGCTACGCTCGACACCGAAGGAATCAGTAGATCCCATGTCATCCAAGATAGCACGGGAAAGGTGGACTCGTATGATTTTCACCACTAAAATTGCTGTATATGTAATTTGTTTTTACTTAATAATCTGTTTTAATATTTTCATGTAAGTACAGTAAATGAAATATTAAAAGTCCGGGGATGCAGCAGTAGCACAATAACGGAGGTTCTGTTGTCCGGTCAGCGGGCTGAAATTTTTGGAGGAGAGCCTGGCCTGTTCCATGATCCGACCCGCTTCGGTTAAATGAACTGGATGTTTATTTTTCATATAAAACGATTTGTATTTATTTTTCGGGCGGCTGGTTTTTGACCCGTTTGAACTATTCATCATCCCTCTCCTCTCTCTGTGCGATTTCGCGACTGCTGCATGCTGAATACTGTAAGACGTTCTGTTTTCTTGGTTTTAATCTATAACACATAAGCATTTTCTGGTAGAGGTAGCTAGTCGTACTGAGCGACTAGCGAACCACGTTATTTCCTGTGTTGATTTCTTATTTTTGATTCTGTCGTGGATGCTGTTGGATTGGGATATATATATTGCTTGTTTTCTGTGTTTCTGTTGTTTTCTGTTTTTAATCTCACTACCCGTAGAAGCGCAATTACCCAACAGTAATATATCAAGGTTCTTAGTATCAGAATGTGATAGGATTGAACAGTAATTGAGATCTAAGAGCATCTCTAACAATGCTCTCTATTTTAGCTACTAAAAAATTATTTAAAATATTATATTATCTATTTTATCTATTCACTTTTTAAAGTTAACTCTAATAATACTATCTATTTTAGCTATCCACCTCAGCAAACTATAAATAATTTTAAAGTTAGTTATTTTGTAACTAATATTTAAAATATCATTTCATCACCAAAATGATAAAATTCAAAAGTTTAAATTTTGAAATTTTAAACATTAATTTTTATAACAGTAATATTTACAACGGTCATTTGTGTGTGTGTGTGTGTGTGTGTGTGTGTAATCTATTTATAGATCAAAGATCATAATTTGGTGTGATGCCGTGATGGTGTACACACAAACACAATTTTTTTGATTCAATACTATTAAGATTTAATATTTCTAATTTTTAGAGGTAATAAGATATTAAATATCATAATAATTCAAAAATTAAAATTATTTGATTGAGAATAATATTGATATTATTGATTACCTTTGGCTTCCTATGCCTCCCAAAAGGGTTTTTGAATTTCTACGCGATGAAAATTCTCGAAAAGAGGTATTGGGTCCGTGTGTTGCACCTGTATGTTGATGGCTCACATGTCGCACTTATCCTGATATGAGCTTCTGTTCCTAGTGGGATATTCTTTCCAATGGAGGAATTGTTCAAGAGATGGCACACATAGCCAATGGGCGTGACACAAGCAATTGTGTTTCTCTTCTTCGAGTCAATGTGAGTTCACTGCCTGGGTTTTTCTTTCACATGTTTGCATGCTAGACGTTAGTATTTTATGACGTACTGAGAGGATTTGTTTGAAGTAATCAAAGAAATTGCATTTTCGAGGTGTTGAAGTTGAATTCGTTCTTCTTCCCCGATGAAATAACTGGAAAATTTCTGCATCCACGCCATCGACAACTAAATTTCGAAGAGATTAATTCATTGCCAACGCATGCATTGCAGAGTGGAAATACAGGAAAGAGCAACATGCTGATACTTCAAGAGAGCTGCATTGATCAGACCACGTCCTTCGTAATCCATGCGCCGATCGACATCGACGCCATGAACGTCCTCCTTAGTGGTGGAGATCCTGATTACGTGGCTCTTCTCCCGTCCGGTTTCGCCATCCTTCCCGACGGGATCATGCCGTCTTGGAGATCGTTATCTCCTCGATTGATGCGTCTGGCGAGGAATGAAGACTCACTATTTCTAGCGAGTAATTTGGGCAATATTTAAAATAGCGAGACGGGTGACGAGGCTGTTGGAGATCGTTTTTGGAGAAATCCTCGCTAAACTAGCTAAACGGATGCGTTTAGTGAGCTTCTTGGAGATGCTCTAAGTACCAAGAAAGTTCACTCCTATTTGACGATCCACTCTGTCGTTTCCCCCTCGCTAACTGAAATGAAAAATCACAATCTCCGAAGATGGTATCTATGTCTGTACTCAAAATCTCATTACTACTACCACCATACCTAGGGGTGTAAACGAGCCGAGTCGAGCCGAGTCGGCTTGAGCTTGTTCACGAGCCTGTTTACGAGCTGACGAGCCGAGTTTGAGAGTGCTCGGGCTCGGCTCGTTTAACTTACGAGCCTGTTCACCAGCTTGTTCACAAGCCTGGTTAACGAACTTGCTCACAAGCCTATTCACGAGCCTATTCACGAGCCTGTTCACGAGTCTATTTATGAGTCGACGAGCTGAGTTTAAGGGTGCTCGGGTTCAGCTCGTTTAACTTACGAGCCTCAAAATAATGTTCAGGAATTAAAAAAAATGTTCATCTAAAATAGCCAACATACAACTAAATTAAAAAGATAAGATAATAAAAATTCAATTAACTTGATTGAAGTTCAAGAGTTAAAATATTCATCATGTTCATTAGTAGGAAAAATTTGTTATGCATTAAGCATTATCCATGTTCACTAGCTTGATTCACGAGCTTGTTCACAAGCCTGGTTAACAAGCTTGCTCACGAGCTTATTCACGAGCTTGTTTACGAGCTGACGAGCCAAGTTTGAGGGTACTCGGGCTCGGCTCATTTAACTTACGAGCCTCAAAATGATGTTCGGGCTCGACTCGTTTAACTTAATAAACGAGTTCGAGCGAACTTCTAACGAGCTGAACGCCGAGCAGCTCGCGAACAGCTCGGCTCAGTTACAGCCATAGTTATGAAAGGCACGCCTGAGGCGTGCCTAAAGCTCAGGCGCCAACACTCCCGGGAAAAATGCCTCACTTCAGGCGAGGCGCAGCAGGCGTCGACTTCCAGTTTCGGCGGCGGCAGGCGTCGAGCCAGGTATGCCCTTCTTCTCCTTCTTCCTCTTCTTCTCCTCTCCTTTTTTTTTGTCGGATTCGCCGTCGGAAATGGGAAAATTTAGTCGAAGAAGAAGGGCAAAGCAACGGCGAGAGAAGCGGCGAGAGGCAGAACCAGACGAAATGCAGGAGGAGCTAGTCCGGGAAGACGACGTATTCAGCTGGTCCAACCCAAAATAACGTCGTTTTCGGTTGGGTTATATTTTTTTTAAAAAAACAAAACCCTCAAAACGACGTTGTTTTGAGGTTTTGATTTAAAATAAAAAAAACGTCACCTCCAAAACGACGTCGTTTTGGTCTTCCAGGAATCAAAACGATGCCGTTTTGGAGTTTTGTGATTTTAAGCCCTATAAAATCTTCTCTTTCTCGGGTTACACCCTAGAACCCTCAAAACAATCCTCCCAAAACACTCTTAAGGCTGGATTGAAGAGGAGAGAAGAAGAAGAAGATGCTCAAAATGTATTTTTTTTATTTTACCTATTTTTGTAGTGAAAAAATTCTTCAAAAGGTAAAAAAATATTTTCAAAAAATACTTAAAAACTAAAGGAAAATTTTTTGAATAATACTTTGAAAAAAATATGTAATTTTCAAAAAACTAATGCAGAAAAAAGGGAAAAAGATTCTGAAAATTAACGAAAAATAAAAAAAAATCATGAAAAAAATTATGAAAATTATGAAACAATTAGAACAAAAATTATAAATAGTTTTAGTTATTTGGCAAAGATTTGGTATGTTTATAATTTATAAATTTATAATATATAATATATTATGTATATGTTTTCATTTTTTTCTTAATATATTTGTTATTTTATTATAGATTTGTTGTAAAGATACATAAAAATGGACAAAGAGATTGAAGTTGAAGTAGATGCCTCAAGTGGAATAAAAGATCCGGGATGGAAATATGCTTGTTTATTAAATGAGAAATATACATGTACACTAATTTATATTTTTTGTGATAAAGTAACTAAATGAGACATTTATTGACAAAAGTAACACCTTGTTGGAGGATTTAGAAATTCGAAAAAAGTATACAAGATGTCCCGAACATGTTAGAAAAGGAATAGAAAATTATATGCCAGCCAAAAAAACTCAAAAAAATCAAATAAGTTTTGGAAGTCATGATGTGAATGAGGATATGTTTGGGTTCCAAGATGAAGATGATGAAGACCCGATAATTACTAGGAAAAGGGGAAGAAATGATGTTTCTAGTGGTGGTAGCGATGAAGGGAAAAGTGGTGGTAGTGTTAGTGGTAGTTACATAAAAAGAATGAGGCGGAAAGGTCCCATTTTGTTACTCCTAATCCAGAAATGATTATTCAAAATAGAAAAAATACTCAAACTACTATCAACAATACATACAAGAAAGATGCCAAGAAGAGAGCTGATATACTATTTTGTAGATGGATGTATGATGCTGCGATTCCATTTAATACAGTGAACTATGCTAGTTTCCAACCAATGCTTGAGGCAATTGTGCAATATGGTGTGGGTTACAGGGGACCAAGTTTTCATGATGTAAGGGTTACTAACCTCAAGAAAGAATTGACTCTCACAAAGGCTTCAATGGATGTTCATTTCACAGAATGGAAACAAAATGAATGTTCAATTATATCAGATGGATGGACTGATAGGAAGGAAAGGTCATTGGTGAATTTCTTGGTGAATTCTTCAAGAAGGACTGTGTTTATGAAATCTATTGATGTTTCTTCTATGGTCAAGACGGGAGAGAAATTGTTTGAATTACTTGACAGTTGAGTCGGGAAGTTGGTGAAACCAATGTTGTTCAAGTGATAATAGATAATGGTTCAAATTATGTGGTGGCAGGTACTTATAATTTAATTTCAAATTTTCATTTACTTATTTATGTAAGTGATTACATCTATTATCTATTTATTATGCGTTTAAATTATGTAGGGAGGTTGTTGGAAATGAAAAGACTACATTTGTATTGGACACCATGTGTCGCACATTGTCTTGACTTGATACTAGAAGATATTGAAAAACTACCACACATCAAGAAGACAATAGAGAGGGTCATATCCATAAGCGGCTACATCTATAATAGAACGAGTTTGCTCAACATGATGAGGTGATTTACTGAGCAAATGGAGTTGTTAAGGCCTGCTAAGACTCGGTTTGCAACGGCATTTATCACCTTATCCCGTATCAATGAACAAAGAAACAACTTAAAAAAGATGTTTACTAGTTTAGATTGGATGAAAAGTAAATGGGAAAATAAGCAAAAGGGAAAAAATGTCGCCAATATAATTTTCATGTCTTCTTTTTGGAATACTGTAGTATTTTGTTTGAATGTGTCAAGCCCTCTTGTACGTGTGCTTCATTTGGTGGATGGTGAAAAAAAACCTCATATGGGTTACATTTATGCAGCCATGAAAAAGACGAAGGAAATCATCATTAAAAACTTTAATGGGAATGAAGAGAAGTATAGGAAAATCATTGATAGGAGGTGGGAGGTTCAACTTCATCGGTCTTTGCATTCAGCTAGGTATTTTTTGAACCCACAATTCTATTATGATGCAAAAGGATTAGGAATTGACCTAGATTTAAAAATCTTTGAAATGTATGTATTTGTATTTCGAGATTCGTGAAAAACAGAGATAAACAAGATACAATTATATCACAACTTGACTTGTACATGCATGCTAGAGACCTTTTTGGTAATGAGTTTGTCATTAGAACAATGAAGACTAAACCTCCAGGTTAGTCTTTTAGTTTTGTTAATTAGTGTGCATGGAAATTATTATATATGTTTGGTTAAAATAGGTGAAATGTTCAACTAATAATTTATTTATATTAATTATAGCTGAATGGTGGGGTATGTTTGGATCAAGTGCTAGAAGTTTACAAAAATTTGCATTGAGGGTTCTCAACCTAACATATAGTACATCAAGTTGTGAAAGGAATTGGAGTATCTTTGAGAATTTAAGTTACTAAAGCAATTACATACAATTGAATTTGTGTCTTTAAGTTACAACATTATTTAATGTAACTTAGATTCTTCAAAACTAAAACATTGAAATATAATCATGAAAACTATTTGTTTTTTTAGATTCATAGCAAGAGGAAAAATAGGTTGGATCATCAACGCTTGAATGATTTGGTGTACATTAAGTACAACCAAACCTTGATGAAAAGATACACTGAGCATCATACCATTGATCCCATTATCTTGAAAGAAATAAATGATAGCAACGAATGGTTGATGGGAAGAATGGAAGATGAAGGTGTTGCAGAAAATGATTTGGTGTTTGAAGGTGATGATTTAACATGGGGTGATATTGCAAGAGCTAGTGGAGCTGAGGAGCTTAGGGTTTATACAAGAGCTAAACCAAGCAAAACACAAACACCAACACCAAAATCAAAGTCAAGACCATCTAGCTCTAAATATACTCCTACTCTTGCTTTGATTGATGAAGATGAAGAGATGATCTATTCATCGGGAGAGGAAGATGAAGAAGAGAGAGAATGGAAGATTAATGATGGAGATGATATTGATGAAGACTTTTTTGATTTAAATTTAGATGTAGATACATGAGTGTTTATTTTGTTTTAGAACTTTGAATGTTTGGATGATGGGAACACTATTAATATTTGATTTTTATCTTTGATGTTCTTTAGTTTATTATTAGATGAAAATTAAAAATTATATTTAGTAAAATGTATAATTTTTATGTGTATTAGGCTGGGTGTGCCTCAAATAAAAAAGCCGGCGCCTCATGTGCGTCTTGCGCCTTAAGGCCCCAAAAGGCTTTTGCACCTCAGTGCGCCTTGCACCTTAAATAACTATGGTTACAGTCCTAACCATACCTAGTATTGTAGTATGTAAAAAGATCAATCAATTTCTCATGAATGAACCCTTCAAGTTGGACGTCCAGGTTCATGCAAGAAGAAATGTAGGTCAAAATATTATCTACTTCTTCCACCTTAATCCTAGGGTCCATGCATGCAGTGAGACATTAAATAGATAGAATAGTAGACCAGTACTTTAAGGACTTGATTTCCATCTCTACAACCATATGGCTAAATATCGGGTCAGCTAGATACTTCTTAAAAATGCTACTAATGTTGAATATGTACCCGAGTATAATGCAAATCGTGGAAGTATAAACCGACGAACACATATTCATCGTGTCATAAAAAATCTTCAGGAATTTCATAAATGAAATTTTTGTAGCTCAGTCACTGTCATCAAAAAAAAATTCATCACCCGTACTATTGACGTAGTCGAATATCACGTGTTCGTATCCAACACATGACTCCAACATCAGGTATGTGTAATTCCAACGGTGTCACTGTCCATGTCCCAGCAATCAACTCCTCCACTTTCGCTGCGGCTTCAGTCCCTGTCCCAGCACGATCCTAGATGCTAAACCTCGAATCCTCACAGTCCTTCATGTATGCTAAGGCCTCAACAATATCTAGACATAATATTGATCTCCTATCTAAAATCATATTCACTGTAACTATGTTGCACGGACACGGATATGGACACGAGGATACGACACGGCAGGATACGGGGACACGACAAATTTCAAAAAACTAGGATACGGATACGGCTAGGACACAGCAAGAAAAAAAATTAAATATAAATATTATCCATTAACAGAAATTTAGATAAATAAAAAAAATACTAAGATATTTTGATAAATAGAAATTTAGAAGGCTTAAATAAAATTAAAATAAATTATTTGTTTATTATATTTTGTATATATATTAAACAAATAATAATAATTAAAATATAAAAAAAATATATTTAAGCCCTCTAACCCCTGCCCCATCCCGTTACAGCTTCTAACTCTCTCTAACATATATTTTAAATATAGTATTTTAAAATAATTTAAAATACAGTATTTTAAAATAATTTAAAATACAGTATTTTAAAATAATATAAGATACAGTATTTTAAAATAATTTAAAATTCTATTTTTTAAATTAATTTAAAAAAAAATTTAAACCTCTAACACCCTCTCTCCCCTCCCCCCTCCCCCCTCCCCCGTCCAGAACCTTTTTCCCCCCTCCCGAAAATCCCTCCCGAAACCCCCTCCCGAAATCCCTCCCGAAACCCCCTCCCCCCCCTCCCGAAACCCCCCCTCCCGAAACCCCCCCTCCCCGAACCCCCCTCCCCTCCACCCGATTTTCCGAAACCCTCTAACGATGCGTCGTTAGGTAGACGGCGCATCTGGAGGTAAACGATTGTTTCCGAAAAACTGGTCGGATACGTCTCCGACGCGTATCCGATACGCCACGTGGCGTATCGCATACGGATTTGTGTCCGATACGCCACGTGGCAAGTCGGACATGTATCCGACGCGTGTCCGACCCGTGTCGCCGTGTCCACGTGGACACGGCACTCCCTAGCCGTATCCGTGCAACATAGCACTGTAAGATAAAAAGCAGACTCCGATAATATGCTCGACACCGGAGGAATCAGTAAATCCCGTGTCATCCAAGATAGCACAGGAAAGATAGACTTATATGATTTCCACCACTATAATATATCAAGATTCTTAGTATCAGAATGTGATAGGATTGAGCAGTAATTGATATCTAAGTACCAAGAAAACTCCTTCCTATGTGACGGTCCATCCTGTCATTTCCCCCTCGCTAACTAAAAGAAAAAATCACCATCTCCAAAGATGGTATCTATGTCCGTACTCAAAGTCTCACTACTACTATCATCATACCTAGTATTTTAATATGTGAAAATGTCAATCAACTTCTCGTGAATGAACCCTTCAGGTTGGACGTCCAGGTTCATGCAAGAGGAAATATAGATCAAAATATTATCTACCTCTTTCACCTTAACCTTAGGGTCCATATGCATGCAGTAAGATATTAAATAGATGGAATAGTAAACTAGTACTTTAAATTACTTGGTTTTCATCTCTACAACTATATGGCTAAATGTCGGGTCAGCTCGATACTTCTTAAAAATACTACTAATGTTGCATATGCACCTGAGTACAATACAAATCGTGGAAGTATAAACTGACGAACACATATTCATCGTGTCATAAAAAATCTTTAGGAATTTCATAAATGAAATTTCTATAGCTCAGTCATTGTCGTCAATAAAAAAATTCATCACTCTTACTTTTGACGTAGTCAGATATCACGTGTTCGTATCCAACACATGACTCCAACATCAGGTAAGTGTAATTCAAACAGTATCTCACATCCGATTGAAATTTCTTCTTCTTAAGATTCGCAGACAAATAGATATTATCAAACTCCTATTATCTACGAGGCATGTGAATGTATTTTAGTGTATTACGTATATTATCCAAAGCGATGAAATATACCTTCATACCCGCTTGTACAATCAGGTTAATTACGTGACACATGCATCTAACGTAAAAAATCTCTCCTAATTGTGTCTCTAATATTCCTAACAAACATGTTAATCGACTCAATTATTAGATGCATTATCGAATGTGATACTAAAAATTTTATTTTAAATTTTATATTCTCTAAAAATCTTCATCATACACTCAAAAATGACGGGACCATCATGAGGATGGAGAATCTTAGATAATCATAAAATTTTTTTATTCATTGTCCATTTAAAATCTATATAGTAGGCGGTGAGACATGTATAAGATGAATCAGCATGACTTGTCCAGATATCGAACATCACGGACACAACGCCATTATATGCCATAAATTCATTAATTATTATTTGTTTTTCTATCTTATATATTTTAGTATGTCGTTCCTATATGTTGACCTAGAAGTCCTATGATAAACAGGTTGAAAATATGTCTGTGTGATGCTTACTATCCTTTGATCTTCCAAAAATCTAATCGAAAGATTCATCAATATGATAAGTTTGATCATGTCTTCCCTACCCAACTCGCTGTGGTATATGAAGGGAGTAAACTTTGAGACTGAACTCGATCCAGTCTCAAAAAATGCACTGCTAAATTAAGTTTGCCTAGGATCTAATGCACCATGTTTTTTGGTGCATATTTCGGCATGTCTCCTAAGATGCCCACCCCTAATGAACTCTTGCAAGTTAAATTTCTCATATAATATTTGTACTGTGTCATTTCTTCTTCCTCACCCCAAATATTTTTTTGTTTTATTATATTAAAATAAATTCAAACTACATAATCCTCCTGATTTATTGTTTTTTAGATGTTTTGGTTGAGACGACTGGAGAAACCAAAATTTTAGGAATTTCATGTCTTTGTGTAAAATTATCATTTACTAAATTTAAATAAGTTTCATTAGTATTATTTATTTTTTTGATTTTTTTTAGACAAGTGATAGAACATGGATGATAGAATTATATTAAAGAGTAGAGACTAGAGAGAGAAAAAAAAAAAAAGTAAAAAAAAATATTAATTATTTTTGAAATATTAATTATTAAGCTAAAAGTTTTAGTAAAATAATAAATAAAAATTAAAAATACTCATAAAGTAATAATATAGAGCACGTGCACCACAATCCACACCAAGATTTAAAATTCCAAAGCCGAGCCTGAGTTGCGAGTCCCAAAAAGCCAAGCCAAACCCGAATGACAAAATCCCAAGATAAAGAAGAAATTTGAGAGAGATTTGAAAGAGTGAGAATATATATTTTTTGAAAAACATAAAAATTATAGAGATGAGAAGAAGAGATTTTTATAGATTATAGGAATGATTTTTTTTTTAAAAAGTAATTTTTATGTATTTTTTTAATTTTTTATTGCTAATTATGGTGTAAAATCATGATGATCGTCGGATTCTGCCCCTTAGCAGTTGAAGGTGAAATCCATAGGCTAAAATTCAAATTATTTTATTTTTTTTTAATATCAAACCGTTGGGGGGGGAGTGGATTGGGGGCGGGCCCACGGGTCGAGTTGGGAGGGGTGGAATAGATTCAGACCCGGACCCGGGCAGTTTCAGGAAGGCAATGCTGCCATGCCGCTGGTGCTGGGAGGGATGGTGGGTCAGTGTCCCAGGTCGTATCGAGTTACCGTGCCAATGGGCCACGGAACCATGCCGGGTCAGGCATGGCACGAGACCCGATTGGCCTCGGCATGGCACAGTTGGTGCCATGGACATGCACGGCACGGGCATAAGAAATTCCTGGGCCAGCCCAGGCATGGCCAAATCATGCCGTGCCTCGTGCCTGGCAGGCCCGGTTGACACTTCTAGTTCCACCATGATTTTAGAAAGATATAACTTATATTACAAATTATATGACCAATCAAGTGTCTTTCAATTATTCTTTCTCATCATGTATATTTTCAGACATTGTATCCTATAGAAAAATATTTAGCTTATCTCTAATAATTTGTAATGACAATTATTTTGTTCGTGATTCTCCCTATGGTGTGATAAACTAGCACCCAATATGATGAAATGTATATTTCTTGATTCTTCTCTTGAGAAGTATTTGATACCTAAAACCTTAAGATATGTCTTTCTTGATTACTTTGGTACTAAACAAGAATACAAGTTTTTTTCATCAGCATCTAGTAAGGTTTTAGATAGTTCTAGTCTTATTTTTATTGAGAAAAACTTATATTTTAATGAGCTTAGAAATAGTAAATTTAGAAAATATATCTAGACTCATTACTTTTGTTCTTCCCCTATAATCACAATTAGACATCTTGCCAGAAAAGAAAGTCGCATGCCGACTATATCTGAACTTGTTGGCCCAAATATTAAGATACTCTCATAGAATCATCATATATATCAACTACAATATATCATGTTGAATAAAGAAAATGAGATTTTCCAATTGAGAAAATCTCTCTCAAGTTCAGATGACAAAGAAATCAACGATTCTATTCAAATTCAATTTCATGATGAACTAGAGATAATGAGACTTGGTTACATAATATTTAGAGTATGTACTAGGAGAATGAGACACAAAAAATATTCAAATAAAAAATTTTTTTTTTCTTTTACTTAATTTACTACTTATCTTGACTGTATTAAGGATATTAAAGTCTCATTCTTAATGTATTATTTCACTCAAGATGACATCAAGCTATGTTTAAATAAATAAATACATTCCAATCTAATGAGACTTGAGAACTAATTTCATGGTTATCGAAAATGTATGTAGTTGGCAGCAAATAAATATTCACTGCATAGACAAGTCCATATAGGAAGATAAATCATCTTAAGACAATACTTATAACGAAAATATTCACTTAGACATTTGATGTGAATTATCTTGACACTTTTGCTTTAATAGCCAAGAAAGTCTGTCAGAATGTTTATTTCACTAATAACATCTCATAGACAAAAGATACACCAACTCAATGTGAGAAATATCTTTTTTTATGGTTACCTTATGAGAGTGTATATGGAGTACCCACTTAGGTTACAAGAAGCATAGTCAGACATATTTTACATATTGCGAAAGATACTATATAATCTAAAACAACCAGAAGCATGATTTATAAGATTTTCATATATAATCCTCATTTAGTTTACATAAGAGTGTCATAATTTTTTTTTTATTTTTCAAAAGAGTTATGATAGTAAGATAATTGATTTATTGTGTAAGTAGATAATATTTTGATTATATAAGATGATGAGTTGGTAATCAATCAACTCAATGATGACATTCAATTACAGTTTTAGAAAAAAAATCTTAGGAGACTCAAATATTTTTGTAGAATCAATGTAATATGTTCCAAGAAAGAATATTGTCATTGAGTTATATGATTGTACTTTTCAAAGATAAATGTGTCATTTAGGTCAGGAAGCCTGGGCATGGCCCACGGCATAGCACAACATGGCACAGTTCAATATCATGCCTGGATGTGCCATGGGCCAGCCCACAGTATGACTCGGACTATGCCAAACCAAACATTTTGGCACAGAAGGCACAACATAGCATTATTGCCCACGTGGGCTAGTTTAGACATGGTTGATCAAACCAACTCACTTGGGTAAGGCCAAATTACCTTGGTTTGAACCCATGCTAGCCTGGAATAAATCGGGTTAGCCTAGTCAGGCTAGACCTAGCTTGGCACGACCCAATACGACCTGACAAGACCATCCAAAAACACTACCAACGGGCCATGCCAAGCTACCTCTTTTTAGAATCGTGTATGCCCGACATGGTCCATCATAATTCCCATGTTGTGACAAGCAAAGCATGGTGGCCCGAACAAGCCTTAAAAAAGGGATCATGCCAACATGACACGACCCATTAGACATCTCTATACAAACTTACAAAGGTTGATCTTTTGAGTTTTGCTTAAATAAATACTTCTATTGAAATATATAATAATTTCTTGTTTGATATGATCTCTTCAGTTAACTCTACTACTTACATGATAATCAAACAAAAGATTAACTATATAACTATTATCAAATCGCATATAACTTAAACAGTTAGCATAATTATTAATTTCCTAAATTCTCGTCAACATATTCACTTAAATGTTGCTCTTTGCAAACTAGCATATATAAATAAATCTTCATGACTTTGAATCTCTTTTGACGATTATGGGCAATTGCAGTTAACTGAGTATATAAAGTATAGTTGAGCATTGATTTGTAACAAGAAAGAATATATGATTAATTTTTGTACTTTTTATGGAGACAATCTTTCTTTTAAAAAAATAAGAAATATATGATTATTATGAGATTAGATACAGAAACAAAGTGTAGGGCAAAACAGATTTTCATATGTCGGATACTTTGAATTCGATACCTACTCGAAAAGATTAAGTATTCAATTTCTTCTCTTACTAATTTTTAATATGACAAATAAGCAATAAAACATATGGTCTCCAATCTGATATTTAACATGCAAACGAAATATATACGAGTAGATTATTTTTTTTTCTCATGAAGAATATGTTGGATGAGAGTATAGTTACAACTTATATTCAGACAACAGATCAGTTGATAAACATATTCACGAAGACCTTGAAGAAGTCTCAACTTACATTTTTTTCTTTCAAACTTAGTGTTTTAACATTTATAAACTAGTTTCATAGAAATGTTTTGGCATACAATCTTTTTGATTTTTTTTTCTTTTTTTTTTTTGTATTATGGATACAAGTACTCAACTTTTGGGTTGCCCTAATCCAACTTGCCCACTATATATGAGAACACTATGTACATATTTCATTATTGAGTTTTATTTAGTTTTTTAATGAATGTTAGGAAGATTTTAGCTTAATTATTCAAAAAAATAAATATTAGATCCACACATTTTATGATTATACTAGCTTTTAATAAGGAAAAATATTTATAAGCTAATTACAACATAAACATGTTTGTTAAGATTAATATGTCAAAGAACTCATAAAAAATAAAAATTAAAATGATTGATTTAAAAAGTATCTAGTCACCATGCCATTAAAAATAAAATTAAAGATAAATATCGTATGTAATTTAAGCATGTAAATAGGATATCATGTAATTAAAAATGTTTAGATTGAAAAACTGGTGAAAAAATTATAAAAAAAGTGATAATATTAGGAACTTAGATGAAAATTATGAAAAAATACATGCATGAGCTAAAATTCACATAGCTAATTCTGATAATATTGTAATATACTTTTTCATTGATGATGATAAAATATTAATATTCTTACTCATTTTTCAAAGTGAATATGAACATTGCTCTCTACTCATAATAATTAGATTGTTTCAAACAAATTTATTTTTTTATATATTACAGCATGAATGTCCAAATGAACTTAAATGCCAAGTTGAAAAATGGGAACTTCTATTACCAAATACAATTTCAAGACAATAAAAGCCAAGAAAAACTGGATTATATTTAGGAAATAGAAGCTCACTAAAATAACTGGCACGTTAGTGGCTTTAGCAAAACGTAGGAAAGCTGATGCACATTCTTTAACCTGTCATTCATCTAACCACGGTTAGGAATTCAGTCCAAATAGTGGAATTATTAATACATCTAGCAAAAATAAGCAAAGACATACCAACTTGCTCCAAAATAAGGGAATTATAAAGAACAAATTGGATAGCCCAACAAAATATTAATCATTTATAATATACTCCCACAGAACATACTGTCTTAATCAACAAATAATGCAAAAATATAGTAATTATCCACAATATTTTGTATGTTTACTAAGCCAATTCTGATGGGAAATTATGGTATATTACATTATGATTTAAATAAAGATTTACTTTGTCTGTAAATGTTTGACAAAATTCTTGGATTGTTCTTATTTATCAATAAAAAATCACAATAAAATTTCACAATGAAAAGAGAAATTAAATCTAGTGGATGATTATACAAAATTAATATATGAAATCTCATAAGAACTCTAAAATTTAATGTGTTTCGGTAAAAATAATACTTGAATAACTGATCAGCTGAGAACTTCTTGTGTTGCATGCACATCCCAAAGGACATGTCTTGGTATGACGGTAGGTGCCTTCGTCCAATGATGGTAGATTTCGAATTTGAGACCTACCAAACATAGTATCGCTAAGTTTCAGAGATAAGGTTGTCAGGATATTAATATTTCATAAATCTCACACTAAGCGCGAGCCTTATGTTTTGAATACCACCTCTTACGACCTCTAAGCATAGATAATAAATTGTACAAACACTCATCATATCTCCCAAAAATATCATATAAGCATGAAAAGAATAATGAAACATATAGAAATATTAGATTTTTATGAGGTTTCAAAAAAATTTACTTAGACAACTAAAATTTATATAATTGTGAATTGTCTAATAATAATAAGAATGTATTTTCAAGTTTGAATAAAAAGTAAATTACAAAATCCCCACAAGATAACATAACATACTCTCTTTCATGAATGAATATACAAGTGATTATAAGTGAAATAAGGTCGGATTGGGTAAGCACACATGTTGCATGTTAATATTGTATAGCAAAAAAAAGATAATAAAGAATAACATAACAAACAAATATTAAACACTATTCTCAAGCTGGTAGATAAATATTTCAAACACCAACATAGAAAAAAAAATTTAAGGTCTCTTTAAAATTTTCGTGAAGACGTCGATTAGCTAATCTACTATAGAAATATATATTATAACAATAATATCATATTATATCTTTTCTATAATAAACAAATAATTTATTTCGATATGCTTCATTGACTAATAAAATAATAAATTAAAAGCTATAAGGCACACAATTTAACTATCACAAAAAAATTACGAGATAAGAATGAATACTTGATCTCCCCAAATAAATATTTGAACTAAAATATCTTACTAGTAACTATTATTATCACTTTGAACGTTGCATCTGAACTATATCTCAAAATAATGATTAATCTATTATTTTTTTCCAGAAAAATATTACATCCAACAAAAGAATAAAAGCTAGTAATAGACCTTCTTTCAATAGAAGTTAGTGCCCAATATGAAATTCAATATATGATCAACTCTAATTGATTACTACAAAAAATCTCAACATATAAATATTTCTTTATATATCTCAATATGCAAATAAATGCAATTGAGTGAATATGCTAAATAAAATCTAAAAAATAATTAATTATATTAGCTGTATAAATTATATTTGATATGAGAATAATCAGATACTTAATATTTTTTAATCATTCTCATTTAAGTAGTAAAAACTACTAAAAGAATCATATTAGATAAAAAATCAATATTTAACTCAATAAAAATATTCATCAGAGAATAACTCATAAGATCAATCTCTGTGTAAGAATTAATTAAATATATCATATACAACAACATAATACCTCTCCTAAAGTATGTCATATCTATCTCAAATATATGTACTACATAAATTTGATGATGCTCAACTTATCATCTCGTATAAAAAAAATATTATTCATGTACATAATCAGTAAAATTCATGTGTCATCTAAGCTCCTCCAAAAAATAAAAAAAAAGTATAATACATATAAAATTCATAATAAGATACATGAAAGCAAAAACCTCACAAGCTATGCCTTCGGTAATTGCTTCAGGTCATATTATGTCTTCTATATAGATGTGTCAACAGGATCTGGCAACCCATGCACGATCCATGGCATGACAAGATTCAACCATGTCAAACCCAACATGACACAATACAACATCACGAAAACCTAGAACCAGCTATGATTGGGTCACAAATTATGGATCAAGTCTCGTCAAGTGACCACCCGACAAGCTGGGTTTATTTGCAAAAAAAAAAAATACAATTAGCCGACTACATAAACCTGCCACCCATTACATTTTTAGGCAATAAGCTTCTGATAGGGATAACAACAGGTCGTGTATGTCACTGTCCATGTCGGTCCATCCACTGAAAGATAAAAAAATTATAATATTTAGGATTATAATAGTCGTCAGATTGATTCTAATAACTATTATGTCATAATTCGATAGCTGTTATGATATTTAGGATAGCAACAGGTCGTGTTTATCCTGGTCATTTTAAAATAAAAAAAAATTAATAAAAAATAAAAAAATATAATTTTTTAATAAATTTGAATTTTATTTTTCTTTATTAATAGAGAAAAATAAATTTAAATATTCATTCTTAATTTCTTCTCTTTCTAACTCTCTTTGTTTATCTTACTTCTGAGTTCTGATTTTTTGTATAGACTACAATCTCTCTTTAGTATTTTATTTTGTAATATAAATATTAGAAATACATAAACTATATTATTTTTTTATTTCAATTTGCATTCAACGGCCAATGTTTGCGCATACGGGATAAATGATTCATGATAGTAAGGATGTGTCTGTCATCCTGTGCAATACTGTGATTTGCATGTCTAGACTCTGAAGGTTATAATTTATAACAAAGTGGTATGCGATATGATACTAGTTTTATAATGTTTTAGTTACAGTGCTACTTTAGAATTTTTTTATTTTAATTTCATATTTTATTTAAATAATATAAATAATTAAAAAATATCACATAATAAATTTAATAAAAATTAATATTAAATTAACATAGACATAAATAATAATGATAACACTATCGTAATATCCAAGATAGAAACTCTATTTTTTCCAACGAGCTCAACCCAAACTCATATGCCACCTAAAAATTTAAAAACTATGCGAACATCAATAGCACAAACATACTTTAAAATAATAAAAACTAAAATTTATAGGAATATCGATAAAGAATCTGCATAATGCATATTTTTTAAAAAAATATATACATGTATGGGTGTTTATGGGACTGGACACAAAGAAATATGCCGATCAATGTAGCAAAACTAAAATTTAAATCTAATATGATATATTAGATTTAAGGCAAATCAAACTTAGCGATAATATCTTTCAAGTTGGATCTAATTCAACTTGAATTAGATTCAACTGGATCTAATTCGAGGTAAACCCTTCATATACCAGCT